>CM060709.1:293946352-294546352 GCA_030686995.1 Artemisia argyi
AAACGCACGGCCATAGCGGGTGATATGGCCATAGCACTTTTAGTTAATTTGGAAGCTCATGAGCTCATTTTTCTTGGCATATGAGCTTATGATCTTAAAAAAACGGTAACCTCAGTTTGATAAGCCTCTTCTGGCGTATTTGCGCTTAAAATAAGTTGTTTTGAATAAGAAATTCCTTATTTTGAAGCTGCTGAATAGGAACAAAGGCGAGTAGAAAACTGTATTACAGTAATACGGAGTAATAAACTAAATTAATCACTTAATCTTGAATTTTGGGATTGCATGGTAAGGTTAAACGGGAATATTCAAATACACACGATAATATATTCCAAGTTTCCAACACGCCTTCATTATATATCTAACTGCCTTTCTACGTATAACATGTGTTCTAGGTATTGGCATACACTGATATGAGTGTTCTGATTGGCTTACGATGCCTCAAGGCAGTTGGACGTGTACCTCTCATTAATGGCTGTAAGTTTCTTTCGATTGATTACATTATCAAAATGTTCCGTACATGGTGGTTCATATTGCAGCTGATATATACTTTTTTCTATTGCAACATCTACTATCATGGGTGGTACGAATTCAGGCAACAAGCGTAGCCGTGTATTGACTGAAGACCAAACGCCTTTAGAAAATGATTCGACCACACACCATACCAGAAAAGGTACAATAAACTATTATTTTCTTTAGTAATTGTAACATGTATGTAACAGTTGCAATATGGCAAAAATGTATGTTTAACGATTAATCGTCACACTATGTTCATAATTGTTGTAGGGTGAGACCTTGCGCCAAAGTGTGATGAACATCTCCTATAGCGCTACTTACGGATGTGTTGGAAGAGGGAAATTTAAGCTTACATAAGAGCAATAAATAACCGCAATCAACATCTGTAAGTGCGTTCAGTTTCGAGCTTTTATCGGTATCTCTTTAATGAATATGGTATACAAACAAGGCTATTAACTAAATTTATTGTTAACATTTTTTCCCTATTTTTTGGCGGTAGGAATCTCTCAAAGCACACATAATAATCGTACACAGTTGAGCACGAGTAGCCAAAAGGCATGCTTAGGGGGACAAAATTCACAAACCATTTGACATCTCAACACTCTACTGATAATTCCAGGTTATTTTTTTTTCTTTAGCTTTGCTTGCAAATAATCCTATTTATAGACAACTTCAAAGTAAAATTAGGTAACATAAAAATGATACAAACAATTTTACTGCACTCTAGATAGTAAAGGGGTGCTTGGTAGTGGTCAACGAGGATATCATGTTAACCCAAGCTGGATAATAAAAAAAAATTAGGTTTTTCATTTTGTTGTAGGGGTGCTTATTTGTGAGATATGTACAACCGAAATAATGAAGTTATAGTTCATTGCCATGGTGTCGTATGCTGCACCTTTTTTTTCCCAATACGCACCAACTCTATAATGAATTTTTAGAACTAATGTCAAAAGGAAAGTACACAATTTAAGCTGGTGTGTATGATACAAATCATGTATGCACAGAATATCATCATCGCTTACATTGATGCATATAGTCTCACCATAACCTATCTTAAGTCACGTGCCCGCAAATTTCGTTGCTAATACGCTGCTTCTATATTATTCTAAAGTTTATTAGTTTTCAATTTTAAATCTGAGAGTTAAAGAAATTTCACTGACATGAACTGATGGCCTTTGAATTTTTTTTTTTTTTTTTTTTTTTTTTTTTTTTTTGTGCATGTGTTGTCACGTAAGCTTAAGCTTACGATCTTTTTATATCAGATTTTACAACTCTTTTGTATTTTCAAATATGTTTTTAGTACATTATATTAATGGTAGTGAATGTTGTCATGATAATGTTACCAGATGACGTTACTTACTATGCAAGAGGTGGAAATATCAAAACTAACTGAGGTGGTAGAACATATACGTATTGCGGCAAAGTACACGTAATTTATTCTCATTGTTGTCACTAAAAATAGATTTTGTAGTCGTTCTGAAAAAACTTTAGAATATAATTATATTTACTACTTATCCAAAGCCTGTTAGCTTCCATATATGTATATTTACTAAACTAGGGAGTTTTTGTCTTTTTTATCCATTTAGCTTATAATTCTGGGGAAAATTGAAGTTTCTGTATTTGGAAAACATAATAACAAGAGGTTGGCTCTTTAAGTAGTGGCCACTGGTGTGGAAGTTGGAGCTAAAAGAGTGATGCATTTAGAGGATGAGGATGGAGTTGGGACACAAGCAGAAGCAAGAAGAGAAAAGGCTAAATATTGCAAAGGAATGGCAGAAAAAGTATTAGAAGATGGAGGATTATGACAACTTACTTTGAAATTGTTT
Source organism: Artemisia argyi (assembly GCA_030686995.1). Classification (NCBI taxonomy): domain Eukaryota; kingdom Viridiplantae; phylum Streptophyta; class Magnoliopsida; order Asterales; family Asteraceae; genus Artemisia; species Artemisia argyi. Next base: position 293,948,692 of record CM060709.1, read on the forward strand.
ATTCATGATATCATGCTACACACAAACAAGGGCATAGCAGCCTGATTATAGCAATTGCTACAGCTATATATAAATGTTAATGTGATGCTTTTTTACTTTGATTGCAAATTCTTTTAACGGCAAAATTATGTAGCCAAAAAAACTTCGAGCCTCTTTTTTTGCTTATCTTACGTATGCAAACATACCGCGGCAACGCGCGGGCTCAAATCCTCGTATATACATATATATATATATATATATATATATATATATATATATATATATATATATATATATATATATATATATATATATATATGTATGTATGTATGTATGTATGTATGTATATATATATGTATGTATACACACACACACACACACACACACACACACATATATATATATATATATATATATATATATATATATATATATATATATATATATATATATATATATATATATATATATATATATATATATATATATATATATATGACGGCGTCAAGAGTATTACAAGAGGTGAAGTGGATAGAGTCCGTGACGGTCCAGAAAGTTTTGCACTAAGGGGCATGACGGTGTCACCATAGGCCGTCATGGTCCCATTATACATGACGGCCAGAGGATATTTGCTCTTGACGGCGTCAGATCCGGATCTAGGTAATCCGATATTATTATGGGCGGCGAGTTGACGGCGTCAGAATTCTCTTCTTGACGTCGTCACGTTGGAAAATCTATATATAGTTTTGTAATTTTCATTTATTAAGAGAGGACAATTAGAGGGATAACTTGGAAAAACCCTAGCACGATTTTATCAGTATTTTCAAGGGTTTTTACCCTTTGAAAGCTTTCATGTTCAATTAAGATAAGTATCTTTTCAATTCATTCAATATGTCTATGTGCTGTTTGAATATATCTTACGCTTGTCTTGATTTTAACATGCTAGGCTAGATCTCTTGTGTGTTTGCTTAGATGTAGTGAAACCTAGATGTTGATTATAGGTTGATTGCTTGTTTATAGGTTTTACAGATAAATGATTTCGATGTTAGGCTTAAGAAAACTGGCAGACTTCCATAGGGTAACTTGCTTGAACATCTTAAGAAGCATGAACCAATGCGTACTAGGTTTTTATGGTTGTATTTAATGCATGAGCGAATTCTAATGATCCCATGTTAGGAGCTTCTTGCAGGTTCGACATAGGAGTGAAGTACGAGCTTATAGAGTTGGGGAAGTACGTACGCCACCCCACAATTGGTATTAAGGAATATAACCCATCATCCACGCAATTGTAACAAACTATCAACCTGTAAAAGATATCTAGGGAGTAATGAAATCTAAGTAAACACAATTTTCTCATTTATTGTTCACACAACTAGTTTAATTAGCTTTATTTACATTTTTGTTATTTTATTTTGATTGCATCTTTAGTTATTGGGTTAGTTGATTAGCAACTAATTCCGCCCACTCTTCCAAAACCCGAGATTTTAATTGCTTTTATAAAAATATAAAAATACAAAAAGAATCATCCCTCACCTCTAGACTTAATTTTTAGGCTTTCTAATCCTAGCGACACTATTCCCAAGTTGAACGATCAATCCCCCGGTATTTGTCACTATACTATACTACAACGATTAGGTACACTGCCTGGTGGGGGTTGTAAGCTTCTCAAGATCCCTTGAGAGGTAAAACCTTTTGTGAGGGTGCAATTCCCACGCATCAACATAATCCTCCATTGTCTTAGTCCAAAAACCTCAGGTTGGAATGAGTTTAGTACAACTCAGGCTTCTGCCTTGATTTGTCTGGCCAAAGGACAACCTTTTAACTTTTCAAACATGATAATGAAAGGATTGAAGAAGAATTTAAAAGGAAATCATTACATCTATCCTAGGTTTTTGCAATTGATTATGGATAGACATCTTACAAAAACAAGAACTCACAAGGGAGAATTCATTTGCCTTGTGCTTCAAAGAAAAATGTTTTCATATTTGAAGAAAGATGGCAAAGACATTTAAGGGACTGTGACACCCTTAACTTCTTATATGTTGTCACTAGTTCGAAATCAGGGTGAAGGTGCAAAAATTACAATTGCTACCCATCACACACCCAATTTGGAATCCTCATCTCAACAACCAGAAAAGACCCAAACCCCTAGGGATTCACCAATTGAGAACACTGAGCTACCTCAGTCTAGTGTTAGTATGGTTGTAGGAGATGAGGTTGTCACTGGTGATGGAGGTGACATGAGGGAAGGGGCTATTCCTACTGCTACTAGCTTAGATGTAGAGCAGGACAGGGATAACATAAATAAGACCCTAACTCTGGCAACATCTAATGTGGAAGGTTCTCATGAACCTGAAACAGGTGATGGACACCAAAGCCGCATGGAAACAATGGGGGGAGGGGGGCTTGGATGATCAGACTAGTTCTGATACTAAGCTTAATACACCCAAAGATTCACCTTTCAGGGAAGGTAATACATCCCGAAGTGATGAGGGTAGATATGAAACAGAGGAATTAATGGACCAACATGTACATAATGACAATGCAAGTGATCCACCTCTCGGACCAGGTAATGCAAGTTGAAGTAGTGAGGCTAGTATGGAATAATTTAATGCATTAATGGCTAGATGTACCAAGTTGGAGTCACAGGAACTTGACCTTACACAACTTACAGCTTCTCAAGGAAAAGAGATCAAGTTATTTAAGCAGGAAGCACAAAAGTTAAAGGGTAAAAGGAGGTCAAGACCAGAAATTTTTAAGAGATTGAAGAAGGTAGGGACATCACAGAGAGTTAGGTCCTCTGATGATACTAGTTTGGGGGAGGATGCTCCCGAACATGGAAGGAATGAAAACATGGAAACATGAGAGGCCAATGAAAATTTTGACTGCTGGTGATGATAAGGGAATGGATATGGATATGGATAGTGGTGAAAATGTGGATGGATTTGTGGTTGCTGATAAAGATGGTAATGAAGCAGTTATTGATTCAGTCACTCAAATGGAAAAATTGAAGACTTTAGATCCTGAAGAGTTGGTGAATGCTTCAAATTTTATGGCTGAGACAGTGAAGAGTTTGGGAGTAGATGCTACTGCTAAAGTTGTTACAGAAGTAGCTAAGATTGATTCTGCTTCTGGTCATCTTCTTTTTGCTGCTAGTGCTAATTTGGATTCTGTTGCTAGTTCCAAACTTCCTGCTGCTAGCACAGAATTTCCTACTGCTAGTACACTCTACCTGCTGCTACAACAGATAAAGTTTCTACTGCTCAAGTATTTGAAGATGATGTTTTTATGGATGAAGTTACGATATCATTAAAGACAACAAAGAAGCAGAGAGCAGATAAACCACAATCACAACCATCAAAACAATCAAAATCACAATCATCATTACTTGTTCAAAGTTCAAGACCACCTGTGAAAGGCGTGGTGATTAGAGAGCTTTTAATGAAATTGCTGCTAAGAAGTATCAAGAAGAAGAAGATCAAGCTGAACAAGAACTTCTTAAGCAAGAGCAATTACAAGCTGAGAAAGAGGCTGCTGCTAAGAAAGAGTAAGATGATTGGGAGGCTGAGAGAATAAAGATGGATGCAGACACTGAACTCTCCAAGCTGATTAAAATTGAAGAACAAGAAATGCCAGATTTTGAGATTAGTGCATGGTTGAAAGAGTTCACAGCTAAGAGGCAATGAGAGTACAATGCATAAAGGAAAAAGATAAAGCTACTAAAAGGTCCAACTCCTTTAAACAGAAGAAAAGTGTATGAGTAGTATTTAAGAAACATGAAAGGATATAAGCTTGTGCAACTCAAGTCCAAATCATACAATGAAATCTTTAAGATGTATCAGAAAGCAAAGAAAGAAACTGAATCTTTCATTGCTATTGGGTCAAAAGAAGATGAGGAAATGATTGCAAAAATGAATAAAAAGGAATTGGATGTTGGGAAAAATAAAGAGTCTGAGAGAGTAGAAGAGGCAGAGAAAGTAGTTGAGGCTGAGAATGTTGAGAAAGAAAAAGAGAAAGAGAAAAATACAAAGCAAGTGACTTCTCCTAGTTCTGGTGTTAAAAGACTTGGATATAGACAAAAGATTGTGGCTAGGAAGAAGAGAAACGTAGAAGTATAGAGCAGCTCAGAATTAGAACAAGAGGAGGATAATAAAGATGATGATGATCAGAAAGGTTCTGAAGATAATATAGAAGACAGAGAAAGATTGATAGCACTTACTGTTGTGTCAAAGCATACAGAACCAGAGATTGTCAATGCAATGCCTCTTACAGCTAAACATCCAATCATCTCATACACTTTTAGAATTAGAGATGGAAGTGAAGGATATTGGGAGTTCAAAAGAACAAATGGTTTATGCTATGGGTTTCTTAGGTTCTCACAGATGCTTAACTGGATGGATAGAGATGATGTTGTTATCCTCTGGGATACAAGGCCAGAGGAGATAAATGAAAGGGTGCTCTATTATTATTTGAAGATCATGTTTGAGCCCCATGATAGTGATCTTGAGTGGGTAAGAATATAGGACAAGAAAGTTGAAAAATGGTATTTATTTCAGTCTTGTGGTGTTCATCTGCTAATAGCTGGAGGAGTTTCTATCTATATGTTGGTGGAAAAAGATTATCGTGCTCTGAACTTCAACAAAGATGTAGTTAATCTGATGCTTCAGCCTGGTAAGTTACAAATGCAGAAAGATTTTTGGTATAAAGATATGGCTTACCAATTGTTGAAGAAATATGAAAGAGTAATAGTTCCTAAGCCTCCAAAGCAAAATAAGAAGTAATGTGTTTGGAAGCATCCTCCTGGTTAAGGTTCAAGCTTAAAGGAAACTTGATGATTTTGGGAGAAAATATCAAGTTTACGGGAGGATTGTCGGGTTTTGAGTTGCTGCTGCTTAGATATTTATCTAAATATTATTCTACTGCTAGTGTTCTTATCCTACGACTAGTTTTGGAAGATTCTACTGCTACAAGAATACTACTGCTAGAGTTCAAGAATGATGCTGCTAGTGACAGATCATCCTACTGCTGATGTGATAAGATTGTAAACGCGTTTTGTATTTATAGAAAATATATTGTTTGTATAGAAAGCTATTGTAAACTGTGTAGGACTCCTTAGTCTATAAAAAAGGATCCTAGGGTTAGAGTTTAGTACGTATCTTTGTTATTCACTTCAAGGTTTCTTGTAACCCTAATTCTGTTGAGAATTCGTATTAATATATTGAAGTGATTGTTGATAAACTGTTTTCATAAGTTCTTCTTAAGTTAAACATTACATTCCGCATTTTGTTTAAATTTGTTTTCATTAAGTCAGCTTCTATAAGATCTGTTGACATAAATAATGTGTGAAAACGTTATTTATATTTTTCGATATCTCTATATTTTGACGATCACAAAATGTAAAATCGTCAATCGTATAATTACTACGTAAACAAGTATTAAGCTAGTTTATATCACTATATCCAACTTAATCACTTAAGGTATGGATAAACAAGTGCTTAATACATCTTATGATCAAAGGGGTATTTAATTAACTTACACAAAGTTTATTTAAACATATTATATATTTTTGAAAAACACTTTTGGTAATAAAGAAAAATGTTTTATTCATACTAAATATATGAATTCAAATTTTTAACCAAAATCAGTTAGTTTTTCACCAAATAAACTTTTCCCACTAAAAGACAAAGATTCTGGCCGTTTCAGCTGGGCGGCCCCCTTAATTATAAGGGGCGGTCCCCTTAAAATTAAGGGGACCGGCCTTGATTTAAGGGGACCGGCCACGCTCCTCTGTCAGAATCTTTTGCCTATAAATACCACCTTAAACCTGGATTTTTTCCTCACCTTTTGCACGAAATTTTCAGATCTATAACTCTCTAAACATCCTCTAAAACCCTTTGATCATTTGTATATTAATCCTTGTTTCAAGTGATTCAATCCCTCATCATCCATTCTCATCCAAAGTGCAAAAGAAGAACACTCTTTCTACAACCAAGTTCAAGAAGTGTTGAAGAGTAGTTGTGCATAGTGTATATATACATTCATTTGTGAATATTGTGTTGTGCTTGTTATATATTGTTTAGAAGATATAGAAGTTGTGTAGGAAGTAGAAGTTGATTAGTAGTGAAGTAAGTTAGTTGTGAAGATTGGTGTGAAATAGAAGATTGGTGTGTAGAAGATAGGTGTGAAGAAGATTGGTGTGTAGTATATTGGTATGAAGAAGTTGTGTAGAAGTAGTGATCAAGTTGTGAAGTTGTTGTGGTGTGTAAATTGGTGTGTAAGGTTTTCTCCGCCAAAAGGGAGTTTGTTGACATAGTGAAGAAAACTCTCGAGTAGGTGACTCGGGGAGTGGAGTAGGAACAAGGAAGGTGTCCTTGTAGCCGAACCACTATAAATCCTTGTGTTGTGGTTTGATCTTTCCAACTCTTCTCATTACTTATTTATTTACCTTTACTATATTAGCTTTGTTAGTTAGTTACCATACAATTGTTCATATAGTGCAAGTATTGAGTTCACATAAACTAGAATCGAAATTTTTAAAACAAACTTGTGTTTATAAATTTAAAAGGACGTAAAACTATTCAACCCCCCCTTCTAGTTTTCCACAAGATCAACTGCTCAACTGGGATCAACAACTTTTGAATTGAAAAGAAATATTTTATTTTAAAAAATTAGTTTAAAAATCCTAACAGCTATCCCCCCCCTCCCCCCAAACAGCTCCAAACTTCCCCAAATAAACTTTCACCACTAAAAACAAAAAATGGAGCGTTTTTGGTATGGACAGTACCACTAAATTTAACGGTACCATCTGACAATTAGTGGTACCATCTGAACTTTAGTGGTACCGTCTGTCTGTAACGGCTAGTTTTTTCTTCCTTTATAAATAGTTGATCATTCTACACATTTTTGCAAGGTTTTCCACCCAGAACTTTTTGTTCTTTATCCACCCACTCCAATCCACTTTCTTTGATCGTGTATTATCTCTGTTTAAGAGTGATCCAATCATCCATTCAAGTGATCACTTTCATTCCTCTACTAGTGCAAAAGAAGAACACACCGTATCATGAAGATGCAAAGTGTTGTAGGGTTAGTCTAGTGCACTCGTAACATTTGTTACGCACTTGTTGTATTTTGATATATATCAAGTTGTCTATCATCTTGTTTAGTTAGTTTTTCTGGAGCATTATAATCTTGTAGAGATCGGGGAGATCTTGTGTAGCTTGTGTTGTTATTGGGTAGATCGAGGAGATCGTGAGTAGGTCGGGTGGATCGTGGCTATATACATTTGGATTTTTCAGTGGTTATAAATGCCATATAACATATTAGTTCAAATAGGTGACCAAAACCAAGATATGTTTAAATAATTAATTGCTATATGTGGTGGTGGTGGTGGTAGAGGGTGGTGGTGGCTTCCAAGAAAAAAAGAAAAGAATTGGGTAAATTGCAAATTAAGTCCCTAAAAATAGGGAAGAAAAAGAGGGTATATTAGTCATTTTGCATGCCACTAACGAAAAAAATAACGGGCGTTAGTAAAAAGTTGGTCTCGATTGCTTTTTTTGCAAAAAATGGAACGTTAATGGCGGTTTTGCATGCCTTTTTCTCTCGGTGTTATTTTTGCATTTTTGCAGAACATTAGAGACTAAATTTGCAATTTACCCAAAAATCTATTAAAACACAAAAGAAAAGCCTTATGAGTAGGGGTGTAAACGAGCCGAGTCGAGCCGAATACTGCTAAGCTCGAACTCGACTCGATTAGTAAAACTTGAGCTCGAGCTCGTTTGAGCTTTGGATTTCAAGCTTGAGCTCGGCTCGTCATCTTAAACTCGAGCTCGAAACTCGACTCGAGCTTGATTATTACCACATTTATAGCCCAAACTCGATGAAAAATCGGCATATCAAGCTCGACTTGACTCGATTTTATGACAATTACGTAACTACATGTATATCGAAAGGTAAAAGTGTAATATCATTAAAGCTCGATAAGGGCTTACGAGCCTCACGAGCTGAGTATATTCGAGCTCGAGCTCGACTCGAAAGTGTACTCGAATAGCTCGAGCTCGAGCTCGACTCGTTTATATCGAGTCGATTTTGAGTAGTTTACGAGTCGATCTTGAATAGCTCACGAGTTATCTCGTCTCATTTACACCCGTACTTATGAGTGCGACTGACGTGGAGAATTGTTTGCCAAGTTGGCAACTCTATCTTCATCTCCAAAGAAAGGACGGACCATGTGGCAACTGTTGCACGGATGTTGGAAGCTACGGAGTCCATGCGTACACCTCGTTTCATGGCAGAGTCACATCCTACGTGGTCCCCGCTCTTGTAACACATGTTGTCCACGTCTATATTTCATCCCCTACCTTTTCTTACTAGCATCATATGGATATATTATTAAGCGCTTCAGCGCTTGCCTAAATAAAGTGAGGCTAAGGAACAAAACAGGAAACAATCACAACTAGCAACAGCGAACACCCAAAACTAAAACTCTAAAAGCAAACAGTAATTTTTGACATTCTTAAACAGTAGAAAAATCTTTTTAGCTCATGATGATGTCGAGCTTATTTGTGAACAAATCTAAAAAATATCTACACTTAAAGATGCACATGTAACATTTAAATTCTTCACATTTCTTGAAAATTCTCCGCATTTTCTCTGAGTGTAAAGAATTTAGGTATTACAAATAAATGTGTAAAGAAATATTATAATTATTCACATTTAAAAGTATAAATTTTTTAATTTATTTTCTATATACATATATACATAAAAAGTCTATTGTTTACAACACATACTAATGTAATTAATTTTTACACATCATTAAGTGTTGATAATCTAATAAAATTTTATTTAAAAAAAATAAAAAAAATAAAATAAAATTTACACACTTTTAGAAAGTGTGAAAGTGTGAAATAAAAATGTGTAGAATCAACTATCTTTTTGTAGCGACAGTTAATTAATAGATAAATAAGCTTGAGTACGTAAAACATATATATTTTGGATATTATGCTTTAACTATCAAAATCGACGAACAAAGAGTCCTACGTGGGTCTATCGTAAATGCAATATGAGCTAAATACACAAATAAAGTTATTATTTTTTTCTTCTTCTTCTCTATTGCCACATAGTAAGTTTTTTTTTTTTCTTTTTTCTTACCTCTTTTATGAGAGGCTCATAAAAATGACCCTTTTAAATAAGCGGCTTATATAGACAAGGCCCCACACCACTTTATATAATTTAATTTAGTAAAAAAGGCCTAAATCATGCAAATATGTTTGTGCTACCTTCATTTTACCCGCCATATCATTTTTCTTTTTCCGACGACTTATAGGCGATTTCTTTACACAGTAAGAGCGATCTTCATTTTTTTTACAAACATTTTTAACTACAAAATTAAATTTTATTAACAATTTAAACATTACATAATAATTCAAATAAATTAAAACATAACAATAAAATTCAAATAACATTAAAACATTAAGATAATAAAACGACTAAACTAGTTTTGATTTTCACGATGTCAAATGTCTTCCACCAAATCGGCTTTAGACTAAGATGAGTTGTTTTCCTGACTATCTTTTTAGTAATTTTCAACGATCCCACATGCATTCTTATGGGATCATAATCACGGTGTTGCTCCGCTCGAAAGAATATGGGAGATATCGCTCGCCTTATGTACTGAATTATCATATTATGTAATATGGTACATGTGTACATTATATTTGACAGGCGATCTCTGTCAAACCCTCTAGCCGAATGTTTAATCATTAGCCATTTCTCTTTAGTATGCCAAAAGTGTCACACCCCCAAAATACCTGAATGGCAGCGGAATGGAATACCTGGGGGTGACTGTCATAGCACCACAGTTACAGTTATATTGAACGACCTAAAATGTCGTTTTGAAAATACATCGTTTGATTCATTTAAAATATTTAGAATTATAAAACATAGGTCCCAAAAGTCTTGAAAAGTTTAAGGAATTAAGTTTAGTACAATCAAACGATAGTTCGTAAGTGCATGAAAATCCAAAATGAGACGCGTCATCCTTGTTACTCAATGATATGACTACATGCATGCCATGTAGAATATGTCTTAATTACCTGAAAATACATTGCGAAAACGGTCAACAATAATGTTGGTGAATAATCATAGGTTTGTAAGTTAAATCGTATGTACATTGGCCACAAGTATAAAGTAAACCGACAAAAATGTCAAAAGTAATACATTGGCTCTTAAGCTCATGACCCCGAAGCTAGACGTTACTTGGCCCCAAATGAGTGTTTACCAGACACTCTAAATATATTAGACATGAAATGCATCCGTTTTTCCGTTCGAGCAACCCAAACAAGGATGGAGGAGTCACCCTCAATAAATCTATTCACTCACTCTCGCTTGTAGATTAATTAACGGTCCATGATAATAAAGGGGACTTGTCGTGACGTGGTAATAAGGCAACTTAAGCAATGTAAGGAATTTAATACTTTGGCATGTACAAAAATAAGTGATGCAATGTATTCTCCCCCGTGGGATTTGAAATCAAAATATTGAATTAAAACGGGGCAATGAAAACTCACCTGAAGTGATAGTACAATGTGATGAAATGACCGGGACAACAAGGCGCGAACACTAGCCGCAACCTAAATGAATGAATATGATCTACTTTAGATCATGAAATGATGTAATGAATATTAATGCACATGATACCTATACCTCTCGTAACTTGAAAATATTAGTTATTGTCGAAGTAAGGTATTTTTCATACTTAGGAAAAATAAGTCCAACTAGACTTATATAAACTTGTCGTAATATATCGTATATAAAATGTTAGTGTTATATTTCTCGTTTTAAAAACCTTGAAATAATGCCTGGTAGTCGTATAAATAAGCCTTGGATCATACGTACTTCGTTAATTAAGAATATAATTCTTGAACAATAAATCTAGAAAATATAATATTAAGTACGTAGTTATATTATTTCTATTAGTGACTATAAATATATATATAGTTTTGACGATTTTAAAACGCGTATAACTTTGTCGTTTTAAGTTCATTTTCCTCGTTCTTTATATCCACAGATTCGTCTTATCATGTATTAATATATTTTTTATAGTTCGGCTCCATTAGATTACGTCTAAAGCCTCTCTTTGTCCGTCGAAAATCGTCCAACAGCACGTTATATTTTCAGAAAATAGTTTTCGTCGTTAAATTTGCAAAAATCATAACTCCTTCGTTATAAGCTCGTTTTAATCAGTTCTTTCGCCCACGGCTTCGTTTTTGAAAGTATTTTCTAAATCTTTGGTCAAAAATTACCCATCATCTACTGATTTTCCCACGTTTTCAAAATAGGGACAGTAGGTATATATATAGTTTCAAAAATCATTTCCATGGTTCCAAACTAGTTTCAACTTCAACCAAAACACTTTTAATCACCACAAATCTAGTCTAATCTTACCATACACCTTCTTAGGGTGTCATGGGTTCCTAAGCATTATAAATCAAGTGGATCTAACAAGGATCTAACTATAATCTATTTCTAGGGATCAAAAGTTAGATATGTATAAAATGGAGTGGTATAACTAACATATGCATGTAGATCTTGTATATATATCATATGAATCTTGTAAGAACTTGGTAAACTTATAAAAATGAGTTTTGTATACTTACTTGAAAGATAGATGGGTTTATGATGGTGAAAAGTTAGGAAATCCTTGAGTTTGTATTGCAAAACCCTTAAAGGAACCTTAGATGATCTTGTTTATATATTTTTCTTGAAAAATTGATGATGATAGCTTCTTGGTTGGTTCATGGCCGAGCACACAAGAGGAGAGAAAGAAGAAAAATAGTTTACTTGCACCTTTTAGAATGAGAAAGATAAGTTATACAAGTTATGTATTATTGTAGACAAGATCTAGTGCATTAATTGGAGTAGTAATATTTTCAAAGAGTGTAAGAGATGGGTAAGGAGGGGGGGGGGGGCGGCATTTTATGAAAAAGGGAAGAAAACATGTAGCTAGTGTAAGATAGTTGGTATAATTCTTGTATTATTATGTATATATTAATAGTTTTAGTGAATACCGGGTACTGAGTTTGCTAGAAATAAATTTTAACGAAGTTAACCGGGACATAATAAAGTCATAAAAATTGTGAAAATATGTTGGGTACAAGTATTGAATGTTTGGATGATTATTGTTTAGTTTCTACGAAAATCGTCGTAATTATATTAAACTTACGATACGAAATAAATAAATTTCCAAAATACCGGATAAATTAATAATATAATTTATATATTATTACACTGAATATAAAAATATGTTAGGATCATAGTCGGAAGTGTCGGACGTGTTAGTCACTTTATTGGTCGCGTGTTAACGTTTATTTAAAAATAAACATACGTAAAAGTCAAATATATCAAAAGTATTAATTTGAATATCCTACGAGTGGAATAGTATGCAAATGCTATTGTGATGATGTATAAGCCATTTCTAGTCCATATGAAGTGTCCCTATTGACGATGCATGAATTCGCAGCTAAACCTGACCGGTTTCGCAAATGTAAATATCCGTAAACTAAATTTACAATGAAATGAATAAAGTACATGAATAGTGTTTTCTCTTCGGAAATGAATAGTGTCATGTGAATAGTAAATTTTCTGAACGCTTCTCGAAATCTCAAACTGACACAAAAAATGATGAATAGTAAAATGATAAATAGTGATCGGTGAATAGTAACTGATGAATAGTAACTTCCCGAGACGAATAATGAAATTTCGACATCTGAACAAGGACCTGAGATTACGATTTGTGACAAAAAGCTCGTTTCACATCTCTCCTTACTGCTTCGTGCATCGTCTTATACAATATTCGTTTGTGATCATTCGTCCCTGAATATTATATAGATTCCATAATAACAGACCGTTCCTAATATATCCCATCAGTAAGATAATATCCCCGTTTATAAGCCACGTTGTTAGCAACGAATTCCACATCCGGTGCTCTCCCCGTTTGAGATCATTTTAAAGAGGCGATTGACGTAAAACATTAATGTCATTATTCATCCTGGAGACACCAAAGAACGCATGCAAATTCATAAATCTTGGGAGGCGATCGCTTCCAATAAAATGAATGGATCAGGCCCGTAAAATGAATGGATCAGGCCCGTGATCACCCCTAGAAACTCAAGCTTTTAAAGTTTGTGGGCAATTCGTCCATGGCCAATCTGTACAATCAATGCTTCCTATCATCCCAGTGAACCCATGCTTTTCGTAGTGATGAGCATAGAGTTTTAGAAAGTCAGCAACTGTTGGCTTTCGCAAAAACTCTTCACCATATAACTCCATGATGACCTCACAAAATTTTTGGAGACACTCACGAGTTGTTGTCGCACTCATTTGCAGATATTCGTCCAGAATATCAGGATTGGCTCCGTACGTCAATTGACGAATTACCGAAGTACACTTCCTCAATAGGGAATTATCAAGTGTGCCCGCTTAACTTGGAGTTTGTTGAAAATAAGTGGAATGATCGGTTACCTCACGGACAATTCTTGTGAATAGGTTTCGGCTTATTCGGAAACGCGTACGGAATGTTTCTTCGTCATACACCAGGTGTTTGGAGAAGTAAACCACCACTAAATGATTATGAGCACCGTAACGATACCTATGAAATTGGTCTTGTGAAAATTTTGGTTTTGACGCTTGATAAGCCTCCCAACACTATTCTGCAAACATCACAAGCTTGCTACTAACTTCATCTTCATCGTCCGACGATGAAGTGCCAAAAAAATAGCCTGTAAGAATCCATTATGTAGATTTGAGAGAATGTGTTTGAATGTATATAAAGAGAATGTGTGAATAAAATATTAAAATGAGTAGGTTATTTATAGTGTGAAAGTATTTAAATTTTAAAAATTTATTTATTTATTTATTTATTTTTACCAAAAGGTCACAAACAAACGTTCAAAAAATGGGAAATAATGTGGCGACTGTCGATCGGTTGAACGACCGAAACAACAAAAAAAGGGGGCGATCGATCGACTGGCGATTGACACCCACAATAAGGTCGATCGATCGCCTAGTCGATCGATCAGTCGATCCATGTTGTTTCTGCGAGCAGCCTAAGGGTTGTCAAGTATTGTCATGTTCTTGGGTGAATTTCCAAGTTTTTGCCAGGCTTGCACTTGAGTAGTTTGCTATATGTCAATAGATCTCGTACTATTGGTCAAGTTGCAAGGGTATGGCTGTGTTTGGCAAGTGCTTATAGGGGGCTTATAGGGGCTTGAGCTTTTAAAATAAGTCGGCTAAAATAAGTGCTTATAGGGGGCTTATGGGGGCAAGTGCTTATGGAAGGGCTTATAAAATAAGTCGGCTTAAAACTTTAGCCTCATAAAAAAAGGATAAAAACTTTAGCCCGGGACTTTTGAAGAATAAATTACTTATTTACCGACAACTCTAACATATACAAAAACTCATTTAATTATGTTATTTTTAATAATTTTGCAATAATAAGCTCTAGCCCCAGCCCATTTACCAAACAAATTTATAAAATATAAATTTTAATTTCGGCTTATAATATAAGTCCCAGCCCCAGCTCATTTCACCAAACATACCCTATGTATCCATACAAATAGATACATGTATGTCATGATTATTAATGTTTTACGTATAACTTCTTCTATACCTATTACGGTGGCACGTCGATTCTGGATCACAAGAAAAAGCATGTAAAATTTCCATGGAACTTGTACTTAGTGGTGTCCATGGTACTGGAACCGTCTCGAACCGGAACCGGAACCGAAAGAACCGAGAACCGAAAATAGAAAAAAGTAGAACCAAGAACCGTCCCAAGTTCTTTGGTTCGGGTCCGGTACGGTACTCGGTTTCGACAGAAATTTTCGGTAATTCCCACAAGTACCTAAGTTTTTAAATAATTTATTTTTTCATCGTCGATCATTCATAAAAGAAATGCTAATCATGCCACAACAATACAAACACACACAAAAATGTCTCTAACAATGCAAACCATTCCAAATTTCTAATAGTTCCAATTGTTCAAAATAACATAAACAAAAACACAAAATGTCAAAATTTCAAAATATAAGTTTATAATTGTTCAAAAGTATCAAAAACACGCATTTGTGTTTCAAACTTCCAAAAACGCTTAATGTTGGATCACTTGTTTTCCTTTATAACTTCGTATGCATATGCATCTATTTTGGCGATTGTGATATTGGTTAATGAATCTAACCATCTGAATTATATAAGTCACTTGATTTTTCTATTAATATACATGTACTTCAACAAGAAAAGTTATCGACGACAAGAGTATTAATTACGTCAAATATGAATGAAAAAACATACTATAGGTAAGTATCAAATTTGCAATAATGATTTCGAGATAAACTTACTTTTATGTTGATGAATGATGATGATGATGATCTTTTAATGGATTACAACTTAAGGTATGCTACATCCACATAAATTTTTTACAAAAAACTCTCACTCGGTGACGTGTCAGCGGGTGATTGGTTTTTAGTGGGATGTGGAACCCACTAAAAACCAATCATCCGTTGACACGTTAGCGAGTGGGAGTTTTTTGTGGGGATTCTATGTGGATGTAGCAAAATCCTTACAACTTAGAGTTTTAATTTTATTATGTGTTTTTGAGTTTTAGATTTTTATGTTGCAACTTAATTATGAGTATGATTTTTTATTCTTTACTTAAAATAAATAAACAATAATAATCTTAAAAGACTATACAAATTACACAATGTCCTAAATAAACCCCATACTATTTCATATTTTCAAAATAGTCGGTTCTTTCGGTAAAATACCATAAACGAACGGTTCCGACCTGAAACATCCCAAGAACCGAAAATTTGAAATTTTAGGAACCAAGAACCGTATCATGATTCTAGTATACGGTTTGGTTCCAGTACAATACTGGTACGGTTCCTCAGTTCTTTTGATTCTTCGGTTTTTTTGACACTCCTACTTGTACTTACTCGTTACCCTAATGTTTATAAATAAAGTTTTGAGGATGATGAGCTGATGACGAAATGTTAGTCAAATATCCATACCAATACGCACGAAAATGTAAAATTATAATTCCAAGAAATGTATGAATAATAAGAGTTACACGCAATAGTGAACATCGACACTAAAATCATTTCATCGTGTCATTTAATCATTCCATCGTGTCATTTAAAAACAACATCCCATGGGCCACTAATGTATTAATGAAATTGGACCTTACCAATTACGCAAGAATAATAGAACATCTCTTCGTCACTAAGACCGAAGGTATTGGTAACACTCACACCATTCATTTTTCATGCGTGACACCATTGCCAAACCACAGCTCACGCGTGAGCAATGCAGAAAAGAAGGAATAAGGGTGATAGTTGTCACGGACTTGTCTCTACAAGGTCTTCCGTGCGGCACTTAGTCTCGACTAAGCTCAGCCTTACTCGAATACTCAACGATGTATGCAACGAAGAAAGCTTCAAAGAAAAGAACAAGTGCAATATGAAAACGCTTTGTATTACTTAGAGAGCTTTACAAGATTGATTACAAGAGAACTTCTTGGATGTCATCAACAAATGAGGCCACCCCTATTTATACTACTCCTACCAAGCTATTTACAAGTTCTACACACTTCCATAGGAAGCTTCTAGGACTTCCATGAGCTTCTAGGGCTTCCATGAGGTTCTAGAGTTTCCTACCTCTTCCATCACCTTCCAAAGGGTTCCAAGATCTTCCAAGCTCATCCAAGAAAAGTATGGAATAATCCGGAATCCCGAACAACCTTGAAAATAATCGTATTGAGTAGGCGGGTCGTAACATCCTCCCCCACCTAAGCTCGCGACGTCCTCGTCGTGCCTTCCTCATGATATCTCTTGATCTTGTCCGCAAATTGCCACAACAAGTCTTCGGCCTCCCAACTTGCTTCACTATCGGGCAAACCACGCCACTTGATCAAGTACTCCTTGTAGCTCGGCACTCCTCGTCTTCGTATCGTACGATCCGACAAGATCTCATCAACCTCTCGATCATACAAAGTAACAACCGCTGTTGGTGCCCGCTTGGACACCCCCCGTTTCGGGTCTTCCTCATCTCCATGATAAGGCTTGAGAAAGCTAACGTGGAAGACCGGGTGAATCTTCAACTTGGGTGGTAGTTGAAGTCAATAAGATACTTTTCCAACACGTCCAATCACCGAGAAAGGGCCTTCATACCTCCGTATTAATCCCTTATGCACCTTCCTCAATGACTTGAATTGTTGAGGCAAGAGCTTCACCATCACTTGGTCTCCGACCTCGAATTCGACGTGTCTCCTTTTCTCATCCGCCCACTTCTTCATCTTCTTAGCCGCTTTGTCCAACGATGCCCGGGCCAAGTCCGCTTGCTCATGCCATTCCTTCATCGTCTTGTAAGCGGCCGGGCTACTCCCCTCGTATGATGCGGCTAAGGCATTGGGAGTCAATGGTTGGCGCCCCGTGACCAACTCAAAAGGACTCTTCCCCGTGGCTTCACTCCGTTGCATGTTATAAGAGAATTGAGCAACATCAAGGAGCTTCCCCCAATCATGTTGGTTGGCACTTACGTAGTGCCGAAGATAGAGCTCCAATAGTGCATTCACCCTTTCCGTTTGCCCGTCCGTTTGGGGATGAAAACTCGTAGAGAAGTTCAACACTGTTCCCATCATCTTGAGCAACTCCGACCAAAAGCGCCCTGTGAATCTAGGATCTCGATCGCTAACGATCACATGTGGCACTCCCCAATACTTCACCACATTCTTGAAAAAGAGCTTAGCCTTATCGTCCGCCGTAACATCGGGTGGTGCGGCAATGAAA
This sequence comes from Artemisia argyi, assembly GCA_030686995.1. Taxonomy (NCBI): domain Eukaryota; kingdom Viridiplantae; phylum Streptophyta; class Magnoliopsida; order Asterales; family Asteraceae; genus Artemisia; species Artemisia argyi. The sequence goes on from CM060709.1 coordinate 293,966,511, forward strand.
GTTCCATACTTCGAGAATCGATCGACCACCACTATAATACTCCCACTTCCTTCCGACTTCGGCAAGCATGTGATAAAGTCCATGGAAACACTCTCCCATGGTCCCTTAGGCGTAGGTAAAGGTTCCAACAAGCCTCCAGACTTCTTTTGCTCTATCTTGTCTTGTTGGCAAATAAGGCATGTGTGCACGAATGTCTCTACATCGTCCTCCATCCTTGGCCAATAATAAGTGCCTTCGACTAATGCCTACGTTCTCTTAATCCCTGGATGATCGGCCCACTTTGAATCATGACACTCTTTCATGATTACCCGTCTAAGATCACCCCACTTAGGCACGTAAAGCCGATCTCCTTTGGTGAACAACATGTCTCCCTTAAGCCAAAATCTCCGAGTCTTTCCTTTTTTTGCTAAGGCCACGATCTTCTTGGCAAAAGGATCATGTTCCAATCCTTCCTTGATTCGATCTTGGAGGAAGAATTGGGCTTGGGTGATTGCCGCAAACTCCACCTTGCGACTCAATGCGTCGGCTACCACATTAGCCTTCTCCGGCTTGTACTCCAATTGGTAGTCGAACTCGGCTAGGAAGTCTTGCCAACGAGCTTGCTTGGGACTTAACTTCTTTTGGGTTTGGAAATAACTCATGGCAACATTATCCGTCTTGATCACGAATCTTGAACCCAACAAATAATGCCTCAAAATCCGCAAGCAATGGATGATTGCCGTCATCTCTTTCTCTTGCACCGTGTACTTCCTCTCCGTCTCATTTAATTTTCGACTCTTGAATGTGATCGGGTGTCCGTCTTGCATTAGAACTCCTCCAATAGCAAAGTCCGATGCATCCGTATGTAACTCGAAGGGCATGGTCACATCCGGTAGTCTCAGCACCGGTTCCTCCATAACCGCCTTCTTCAAACTCTCGAACGCCGCTTGACACTTCTCATCCCACATCCAAGCTTTGTTCTTCTTCAATAGGTCCGTCAATGGATGCTATTGCCGAGTATCCCATGATGAACCTTCGATAATAATTCACCAAGCCAAGAAAAGATCTTAACTCCGTCACCTTGGTTGGTGGTTCCCACTCTTGGATAGCTTTTACTTTTGCCCCATCCATCATCAATCCACCGTCTTTGATCTTGTGCCCCAAGAACTCGACTTCGTCTTGGGCGAAGGAGCATTTCTCCAACTTCACATAAAGCTCGTTGTCTCGCAACACTTGGAACACCTGTTTCAAATGCAAGACATGCTCCTCCAAGGTATGACTATAAACAACAATATCGTCCAAGTATACCACCACAAATTTATCAAGGAACGGGTGAAATAACTTATTCATGAGGGTGCAAAATGTAGCGAGAGCATTTGTTAAACCAAAAGGCATGACTAAGAACTCGTAAGAACCATACCTCGTGACACACGTCGTCTTAGCCTCGTCTCCCTCTGCTATCCGTACTTGGTAGTACCCCGATCTCAAGTCTAACTTGGAGAAGTATCTCGCCTTTCCAAGTTGATCAAACAAATCCGCAATGAGAGGAATAGGGTACTTGTTCTTGATCGTTACCTTATTAAGTGCCCGGTAGTCTATGCACATTCGCAAGGGTCCGTCCTTCTTCCTTTGAAATAGCACTGGTGCACCATATGGGGCCTTCGAGGGTCGAATATAGCCCGCATCCAATAGATCCTTGAGTTGTTTACGCAACTCCTCCAACTCCAGCGGTGGCATTCGGTAAGGGGCTTTAGCGGGTGGTTTGGAACCCGGCTCCAACTCGATGGTGTGATCCACCTCCCTCCTAGGTGGTAGCTTTTTGGGCAATTCCATGGGCATCACGTCCTTGAACTCATCAAGTACCTGCTCAATCTCCTTCGGTACCTCCACTTTGCCCGACTCGTAATCCGTATCTAGCCTTCTTACCGCCAAGTAGCAAGGTTCACTCTTGTTGTACCCTTTCTTGAATGGCATGGCCGAAAGGGTCTTCACTCCACACTTAGAATCCCGCTCCGTGCTAACCATGCAAGTCTTTCCACCATCTAGGATACATAAAGTGTTAGCAAATGGCATAGGTAAAGCTCGTACCTTATCGAGGAACTCTAACCCAAGAACGAAATCGAAATCATCCATCGGGACCACCGACAAGTCAACCGTCCCCTCCTATTCTCCAATCTTCACCCGAACATCTCTAGCCACTCCTTCCATCGGTTTGGCTTTTGAGTTTACCGGCTTAAACGTCCCACTCCCTTTCGTAGCGCTAATCCTTAACCGCTTGGCTTCATCAACCGACACAAAATTATGAGTGGCACCGGAATCAACTAGAGCACGTACCTTGGTCCCACTGACGGTTGCTTCCACAAATTGTAGTCCTTTTCCTACAACTTTTGGCACCTCCGTGTTGGCCTTGATTGCATTCAAGATCCTCATCGTACTCATGCATCCACCTTCGCTAGTATCTTCGTCTTCATGAGCTATTATTCCATTGAGGCTTGCTTTCTTGGGGCAATCTCGAGCTCTATGAGGTCCATCACATATGAAGCATCCACCCGTCTTATAATTCGTCTTCAAGTCCTTGCCCTTTCCGGTTGGTGGCTTACGTGCATTATCATTCTTTGCTTGGGCGACTTTCTCTCCCCCACCTTTCTCTTGGTTCACCTTTCGATCCTTCGGCTTAGACGGTTCCCTCCTAATACCAAAATCGATCAAGGCCTCGGCATGGGCGATAGCCGTAGCAAGGTCTTGAACTCCACGTCTTTCTAACTCCGTCTTAGCCCATCCTTGTAAGCCATCAAGGAAGTAGAAGAGAGAGTCTTGGTCGGAAAGTTCCGGAATCTCCAAGACAAGTGTAGTGAATTCCTTAACATAATCCCGGATTGTTCCGGATTGCTTAAGTTTACGAAGCCGACTCTTTGCCTCGTTCTTAGCATTCTCCGAATAGAATTGCTTCTTAAGTTCTACTACAAAATCAGCCCAAGTGTTGATAGTACACGTACCTCGCTCGATATCTCCATATCGACGCCTCCACCATAACGCCGCAGTATCCTTCAAGTATCGGGTCGCCATCTTGATCTTGGAGTCGTCATCCGTGATTTTGACACCTTCCAAGTATTGCTCCATTTCCCACAAGAAATCATCGACCGCCCTAGCTTCCCGTTTTCCCACGAACGGTGATGGTTTAGGAACATCAATCTTCGGAGCATGATGGCTAGCTTCGCCACCTCCATTGGCCATGGACCGCTTGCATAGCACCACATCAGCTTGCAAGTCTTTGACGGTTTTACGAATGTTAGAGATCTCTTCTCAAAACTCTTCTCGCACTTTCTTGATCTCACCCATGAGCATTTCCTTTAAGCCATGGATTTCGCGCTTCATGTCACCGCTAAGAGCATTAAGAACGACCCTAAAGTCCTCCTTCATGCTCGTAAACTCGGAGTTAAGACCTTCCAAGCCCTCAACTTGGTCCTTCAACTCCATCACGGATGTCTCAATAGCCGTCAATCTCGTATCCAAACTCATCACTACGTCCTTAGACGTTCCTCTCTTCTTGGGGTCTTGACGCTTATCGTCTTGACCTTGCCTCTCATCAAGAATCACACTTCCACTAGCACCAATCTTCTCGGTTACGTTCGCCATCGCCTCGAATCAACCTGTCTCTGATACCACTTGTCACGGACTTGTCTCTACAAGGTCTTTCGTGCGGCACTTAGTCTCGACTAAGCTCAACCTTACTCGAATACTCAACGATGTATGCAACGAAGAAAGCTTCAAAGAAAGGAACAAGTGGAATATGAAAACGCTTTGTATTACTTAGAGAGCTTTACAAGATTGATTACAAGAGAACTTCTTGGATGCCATCAACAAATGAGGCCACCCCTATTTATACTACTCCTACCAAGCTGTTTACAAGTTCTACACACTTCCATAGGAAGCTTCTAGGACTTCCATGAGCTTCTAGGGCTTCCATGAGGTTCTAGAGTTTCCTACCTCTTCAATCACCTTCCAAAGGGTTCCAAGATCTTCCAAGCTCATCCAAGAAAAGTATGGAATAATCCGGAATCCCGAACAACCTTGAAAATAATCGTATCGAGTAGGCGGGTCGTAACATAGTGCTCACCTCTTGGTATTTGTGTCAAATGGGTTGTTTTTATTTGGTTTGTATGTGTAGGGTATTTTTGGGGTATATTTGTATAAGGGGACTGGCATCGTGGTCGGCATGGGCTCGGTTTGGATCGGCAAGGATCGGCAAGACGTTGCCACTTAGTCGGCATGGGTAAATCGGCAAACCAACCGGGATTGTTTATCGATTCGGTGTGGAGAGTAGCATTCAATTTGTGACCGTTGCAAGCTTTAAATTTTTGTACCATTTTATACTTTTTCAAAAAAAAAAATTTTTTTTTCTTTAAATACTAACCATTTTCCTTTTTATTTTCACATCTAAACTAACATCAAATCACACATACAATTTACATTCTAATAACCATGTCATCATCAGGTTCATCCTCAAACGAGATAATTATTGCCCCCGACTCATCCGAAGAATGGTTATCCGGTAGTACAATCGAAACCTTTTTAGCCGCGTACGAAGCTCTTGAAGACACGGCAAGCTCTACCTTCACCCGTGGTTATGTAAAACGTTTTCGTGATAAAGCTTTAGAAAATTTAATGAATGACTATTTCGTTGAACAACCAAAGTTTAACGAAGATGTTTTTCGTGATCGTTTTCGTATGAGTAAAAGATTGTTTTTACAAATTGTAAATGACGTTGAAGCGCAATTCGAATGGTCGTTTGAAGGGAAAATGGTTTATTCTCAGTCGTCCTCTACGACCTATGACCGTCGCAAAGATTCGACAAATTGTTTATACGTGTATTATATTGGGCAATATGATTTTAAAAGACGATGGTGTGGCAATATCACCGGTTCATATAATGGATCAGCCGGTCACGCCAGTTTATGACGATAGTGTGCTAGAAGAGTTACTGGATGAAGATATTCATAACCGTCTTCAATATGATCTTATGGAGCACGTAGCAGCGCAAGACTTACCATACCTCGATGACTAGTTATTTCCTATTTTTAATTTTTGTTTTGTTTTTATTTTCCTAAAGTATTATGTAACTTTTATTTGAATTATTAATGAAATTTGATGTTTTTAATTAAATTGTTAAATATAATTATAAAAAAAAAAAACAAGGTTTAGGCATGGTTAGGCAACATTGCCACTAAAAATATAGACTTAGGCATCATTAGACATGAAATTAGTTGGCTTAATTCTATTGGCTAATTACAATTAAGGTTTAGGCATGGTTAGACAACATTGCCACCCCCTAAAGGAAAATGATTGGGAGGCCTAAAAATATGACTAGTTATGTGTCTAAACTTTTATATAATAAAACAAAACCCCAAGTGGGGACTTTTCCATTTCAAAAAATCAAATCATACCTTATTTAGTAATAATTTTATTTAAAAAAAAAACTATTTTCTTATTAGGTAACATTTTATATTTATCTATAACATAAATATAAGATAAATACAAAAAATATAGATAAGATGCAATTAACAATAGGATTAAAATTTTTAAATAGTTATCTTTAATAATAAAAAAAACTATAATTAAACATCATAAATCAAACAAAATAAAGATTAAATTATTTGTTTTTTAATAAATAAAATATATGATTCAAAATTTTTTTTTAAAAAAAAACTCACGCGTGCGCGGGTATTATAACTAGTAGATATGACAATAAATTATTGGTTTGTGAAGAAGTGAGTCCCTCTACTGTCCCCAATAAATATTTTAAGTGAAAGATGAGAGAAGTGGTGACAATAACGGGTGAAAGATGAGAGAAAGTGAAAGGAAGTAAATGATGATATTATGTTGAGATGGAATATAATGAGGTGTGACCATTACCTCTAGCCTAACTGCAAGAAAAATCCTAGCGATAATAGTTGTTCCTAAAATCTTGTGTGTTTTGATGAAGGTACCATGACTATATATTTCAAGTAATCATTTTACCAATCAAATATAGATAATCTTTTTACACATGTTTATGAAATAGTAACATTTTTTATGGTTATAAGAAAAACAGAACCCACAGGATTTGATCATCAGATCATGGGCCTAATAGAAAGTGACATTGAAATGAAGCTTGAAAAGTTCATTATCCATATACTGTTCCTAATCAAGATTTATATTGTATATTCATTTCATGATGTGATAAGAAAACCTGAAAATTCGAATCTAGAAAAGTTAAAACTTAATAAATACTACTAGTACAATAATCAATCGAGTTTACTAGTCCATAATATAACTTTGTTAGCTGTATATTTCGATTGATCACTAAGGGATAAAATTGATGAGTTGGTAATTAGTTGTAGATTTTTTTTTTTTTTTTAGAAAGGCAGTTGTAGATTAATATTGATTAGCTAGACATTAAAGGGTAATTAGCAATTTACCATAAATATATTATGGATTGTATTTATATCATGTATCATTTGTACGTATCATCATCAAATAATATACAAATTACAAACGCATTCCTATATCATTACCTTACATGGTATCAGGTCTTGTTCTCAGCCGATCCATTAGAGCATCCACTATGATAAACCTTTACAAAGGTTTATACATTAACACATCAATAAATTTTAGACCTTTTACTTTTATAAATCTACATTCACTATAGTATAAACCTTTGCAATTTCATAAAATGTCTTTTTTTAACAAATGCATTAAATGTATTAAATTCATAAAGAGGTTCAAGAATTAGGACATCTTCATGCCACATAGACATGAAATGAGTGTCCACTATGGTTGAAATAAACATAAACCTCTTCATCTTGTCGATCGTTTTTCCATCGTTGTCGATCGTTGGTTTCTTCCTTAACCAGTCGTCTAGCTTGCTACCCTTTTTCTTTTATTTGTTTGGTTTGTTGATCGTTGGCTTGTTGTGATAGCCAGTCGACATCTGTTAACTGATCGTTGGTTCTTGTTTGATAACCAGTCGGTGTTGCATGTTTTTTTTATTAATCGTGTGTTACTTTTGTTTGTTTAAGTTATTGCTCGTGTGTGCTACTCACCATTATTAAAGTTTAAGCCCTAGCGCTACAAGTTATCACAGTCAACGTTCTATATCACTAAACCAACCACTGTTCAATTCACTTATAAACCCTAGATCACACCATGACAGTTCTCAATACTCCACCACCACCTGTCATTCTCCTCTCCAATAAACTCATGACCATTAACAACCTAAATAACCTAATACCCGTAAAGTGGGATGTGGACGAGATGAATTATTCATCTTGGGTTTACTTCTTTCTCAATCTATGTCGAGGCTATTCACTCTTGGATCATATCGAGACCAAGAATGAAGATGATTCATCCTCGAGCACTACCCCACCTCAGGATGACGAGTGGTTAAAAATTGATACTATAATATTATCTTAGATCTTTGTCACCGTGTTTAAAACACTTCAACAACGACTTGTCGTTGACAACCCTCAATCGGCCAAACAAGCATGAGACATACTTGCCGACATCTTTCATGATAACAAACGTACCCGCTAGATTGCCTGCTTCTTGCTAGTTCTTTCCTTGTAAGTTTGTGCTCTAGTTTTGTTTCCTAACAATAGTTTCCGTTCAAAAAAAAAAAAAAAAAAAAAAAAAAAAAGATTGCCTGCTACGTTCCTTAAAGCTTGGCGATATGAGCATTGATGCATACTTCCGCAAGACTGAAAACATAGCCACCATCTCATTTATATTTGATTATTAATAATAATTGAGGACCATAAATTAACCTAAATCTAAGGCTACCCACAGTAAGGGGATTCAATCCCTTACTTTTCCCTGCCACGTCAGCTTTCTCTCTCCAGCGACCTGCAGGCGATTCAGTGCCCCAGTAAGGGCGACCTAGTTCAGTTTTTTTATTTAAAAAAAAAAAAAACATTTTAGCAAATACTCAAATTTCATTAACGTGTAAATCATTTTTTTTTAATTTCCTGCATTATTTTTTTAATATATATACATATATATAACATGCTACTTCATCTTCTTCATCCCACCTTGTAAATGCAAAAGTTCAAACCAACATAGCAAATACCATTCACCATTGATCGTTGTTCATCCCAACTTAGTTTGAACTTTTGCATGATCAGGCTACTTCATAGCAAATACCATGCTATGAACTTCATAGCAAATACCATGCTATGAACAAAATGGATCAAAAAGGCAAACAAAATGGAAATGTGAATCGATCTAGCCTGCGACCCATTTGGGTTTTTGTCGTCCCACGACCGAATCATCACAAAAGCAACGATCGAGTAGAATCGATCGTTTGAGTCGATCGACCGGCCTTTCTGTGCCCAGCCTAATACACATAACTTTATACTCCAATAAATTTTATTGACAAGTCGACCATACATACCGAAGAAAATTAATGAAAATATCCAATCTAATCTGATTTTGGATGTAATTTAATGCAATGTGAAAGTCATCAATAGTTGGTGACTTGGTGTGTCTTCTTACATTTTATTCTGGCATGTCAAATCTTCTAGACATGGATATAGTTTCTTATTTTTGCCGTGTCCCATGTTAATGTCATACCAACTATGTTAGAAACTCAATAACTGTAATTATTTAATAAATTTACTAACAACAACTTTTGTAAGGGATTTGCTAACAACAATTTTATTAGTGTTGTTTAAGCAATTTATGTTTACATAATTAACACTTAATGATCTTTAAATATTTCATACTTAACACCCTTAAGTTTGTTGTTAGCAAATCCTTTCAATCAAATATGACAAAAATGTGTTGGTTAATTTTTTTCAAAATCATATGTACAAGTACAAGTGTTTATAAACGAGTAGTAAACCGAGGAGGTGAGAAAATTTTATTTTTTCTTGTTAGTCGATATGGATGAATTTACAAGGCCTAAAAAACTATGTTGGCCTAATAAAACTATAAAAGTATCTTCGTAATCTTACCGTTTCTAACTATTTTCATAACCACTCTCGTGTATCTCTACTTAAAAAGTTTACAACTTTTCTCTTGTCAAATGTATTAAGTGAGTTTATAAGTTTGTCACTTACTAGGGTAGTGGGTGTGATGATGTATTTTACCTCATCACATTAGTTTCACATTACCATTTAATAATTTACTAAATCTCTCTCAAAATTTGTTGCATTTTACCTCATTATCATTTTTTTTTTAATTATTTTTTTCACTTAAACATACATTCATACTCACTCACGACACAATATGACAGTCTCTCTATTTGAATGTTGTCTGAATAATATGCCCTTAGAATAATATACCCCTATGGATTTTTTTTTTTTATTATTATTATTTTTTAAATTTATTTATTTTGTGGGTTTGCTGCAAGGAAAGGGAATCCCGCAAGACTTCCCACCACAACCCACACATTAATAGAGCAAGATTTCTATATGAAGTATATGATAAATCAATGGTGGGAGACTAGAAGCGTAAAGCAAAGATTATAAGTTTAAATTATTCCCCATGTCTTTGTGTTCCTTTACTCAAGGTACATATTTCATGTTAATCGTGGAACCAATCGATGCTCGATAAGGTCGAATATGATCGGTTTCATTTTTTACATTATTTTTTATTTACCAGTGAAAAAAGGTCTAGCCCGTGACGAGTGCAAGTATTAAAGAAAATTAAAGACTAAAGAGGGCCGTGAGATGTTGATGGGCAGATAGATTGACAAAGAAAAAAACGGTAAAGTTATGCAATCTTCACGAAATTTATGCTCTTGATGCAACTTTGACCAAATGGTTCACAGTTGTAAAGTGTGTCGTATTTTATTTTTCTAATTCGAAGAATGATCATAACTATTTAAAAAAACGCTAGAGCAAATAGATCATCATAGAAATTGCAATTTTCAACGAATTCTTAGATGACTTTCGAAAGATGATGTGATGTCGGATTCGTATCAAAAGTGGATTTACACTGGATTTCTCATAGACTATCGACTTTAATTCAGTAATGCAGTGAAAGGGACTTCTTTGATTCACGAAGTAGTTACAACTGTAATGATAAAGTAAGAATTTTCATGTTCAAAATATTGTATTTTGCAAAATAGCAAGATTACATGGTTTTATTACAAGATACAATATGTTTTCTAGATGTATATATATAGATAGTATATATATAGATTAACAGATATTTGGTATGTTTGGCACGATAGGTTGGGGCTGGAGTTGGGGTTGAGATTTATATTATAAGCTGAAAGTTTAAGGTTATATTTTCATAAAGCTGTTTGACGAATTAGTTGGAGCTGAAGCTTATTAATATAAAATAACATAAAAATACATTAAATTAAATTCACATATATTTTCAGTTTTTATGTGATAATTCATTATATTTTTAAAAGTATTTAAGTGATTTAACTATTTATAAGCCCTACTTTATGGGCTTAAGCTTATGGAGGCTTGTGCCTTATTTTATAAACCATTAGCCTTCACAAGCTTGTGTGACAAACGAGACTTATTTTATAAGCTGACTTATTTTAAAAATCTAAACCCTGATAAGCCCTTATAAGCCTCTTGCCAAACATAACGAGGTGATATTGCCAGCACATTGTTGCGGGCTTAATCTCTTTTCTTTAGTAACTTTGGTTTTTTTATGTCGTTTTTCTTTAAGACTAGAAGTAGTGGTAGCAACTCATTCACTGTCACCTTAGCGCTACTTCAGCTTTCTCTCACCTCTTATTTTCACTCACTCTCACTCACCATATATCTGTACTGGTCACTCCCACTCACTTTTATAAAAATATATCCTACTAAATATCTCACACACATTCACAAATCAAATGTTTAATTATAAAAATCTCACTTTTTATTCGTTCATTGCTTGGTGACTAACTCACCATACAGTAACTTTTTTTGCCCCACTCATGAGCGACTAATGCATGCGAAATGGAACTCACCCCGTGAGATACTCACTCACGCTCACTCACTTGCTCCGGTCCATTTAGCCTAAGAGAATCTCGTTATTTCCGTCAAATTTTTATGTGTTAAAACACGTGCTTAATTTTTATAAACCTCGAAGGAACTTTTACAAATTGGACACGCTAATCAAAATAACTGGTGGAAGGAACAACTTATCCGGGCTCATCTTCAATGCGAGATTAGGATATATTTGGAGTGATGATTTGCACGCTCTAAATATTGATTGGCACACTCAAAAATACAAATACAGTGAGCATTCTATCATATATGTACAATTGTTTAATACATGAAATGAAGTGCACCAATTAACAATTGAAGTGTGCAAATCACCACTCATGTATTTAATAGACACGTTCGAAATTCAAACAAGAGCCTTCTTAAAAGAGTTTATTTACTAAAAATCTTTGATAATAACACCAATAAAATGAGAAGATAGAATTATTTATGTATAATTTAATAATGTAACTATTCTTATAAAGAAATAAGAATCTATGAATCGGTAATCTTTTATTTAAAGTTGAGATTACCAATCTCAACACTTATATATTAGAATAATCAAAATCGTCACTAGTTTTTTCATTATCAAAATTTATACTATGCGCAGGTGCGCAACCTATTTGCTCATACGATAGCCCTCGCCCAAAATCTACACTATGAGCATGTGCTCAAACCCATCTACGCATTTAGTGGTCCTCTTATTTTAAACATCTACTCATATAAGTTGGATAACATTTGTTTTAAACAAAAAAGATGAAGAAAAGATTACTTCAAATATATACAATTTTTCCATCCTCATGAAATGATACATATGTAAAAGTTTTTAAAAGTGTTAATAAACTAATGAAAGCAGAAAACACATTCATGCAATGACCTATAGGTTTTATCCATATTGGGTTTTCCTATTAAATGATACATGCATACTGAAGCCAAAATACACGAGCATGACAATATGGTATCATCAAATTTGATATGTTGTATACGAGCTATTTGAACTTTTTAGTGTGATCATGACTTATTTTATATAATTTTTTAACGGATTTCAAATTGTGGGGATGTGCAAAAGAAAGGCTTGAGCAAGAATTTTTGCTTACACTTGTCTACGTGTCAATATATTATCCATTAAGAAGTATATGCCCAAAGTAGGGGGGATGCGCAAGTTAATTTGCTTGCACAGATGACGTTTCATTTTGTAGAGATGCGCAAAAAATGTGGAATGCACAAGACGTTTTACTTGCACTTGTCTGCGTGTCACTATATCACTAGATGCAAAGTAGGAGGATGCGCAAAGAAAGGAGATGCGTAAGTTAATTCGCATGTTGTATAGTTTTGTTAAGATACTGTTAAAAAACCATATTTGGTAACATGATTATCAAAGGATCCTGTATGAAAATTTCCTCAATTGACTTCACATCGTATGGGAAGGGATACGATAAGAAAAAAACTAGAATAAGAAAGACTTTTAGCCACACATTTTTAATAAGAGAGATACTTTTAAAAATAAATACATTTATTTTTGTAAGTGCATTTGAAATATGTAATTGCGTTTCTTCTCACCTTTTTCATTTCAATTTTTCTTCTCCTTTTATCTTAACTCCACGTCGTATATGTTAAAGTCAACAATATTTGTTAAACTCAATAATGTTGGTTCAATTAAAATCTATCAAGTAAGATATAGTTTGACGTCAAGAAATTATTTTAATGATAATTTTTTGAAGGCTTAACTGTTAACAAAAAAAAGTAAAAAATTATTATTGAAGTAGGAAGTCGAACCCGTACGACGATACCACATCCATTACTTCTACCCTTGCATTTGTTTTGTGTAATCATTGTATAAGTTAATATATCAACATTTGAAGTTACAGCTCACTAGCCACTTAGTTTGTAAAGTGATACTAAGTAGGGCTGTAAACGAACCGAACGTTCAGTGAACATTTCATGAACCGTTCGGTAAAAGTTTGTTTTTGTTCGTTCGTTTATTAAATGAACGAACATGAACAATATTTTACGTTCGTTTAGTTAAATGAACAAACATGAACAAAAGTCTCGTTCGTTCATTTATTTTCGTGAACGTCCGATTATGCGTTCATTAAAGTTTGTTTATGTTTATTTATCTATTTATGTTCATATATCATATCTTTTAATTTTATAAATTAAAAAATTGGTTTGCTTAAACAAAACAACACTTATAAAACAATATATTGTGAAAAATTCAATAAAGTTTATGTTTGTTTGTCTATTTTCATTTATGTTTGATCGTTTATGTTCGTTTAGCGTTCGTTTAGTGTCTTAATGAACGAAAATAAACGAACATGAACAATTCATTTTCTTAATAAACGAACATGAACAAGAAAATTCGTCCGTTTAAGCGTCCGTGTCCGTTTATTTGTCCGGTTAAAATTAAATGAACGAACATAAATAGGGCTCCGTTCGTGTTCGTCCGGTTCGTTTACAGCCCTAATACTAAGAATAAAGGGAGTGGAGGTGACTTTGGTCGTGAGTGACCGAGTCACGCTCGTGACTTTTAAAACAGGAGAGAAAGTCGTGCGTAAGTGAAAGAAAAAAAAAAGGTCCATATGGTGAGTTAGTCACCAAGCAAAAAACGTATAATGTGGGGCCTAAAGCTAAATTAACGTTTGTGAGTAAAAATAAAGATAATAATAATAAAATAAAATAAATTTCTACTACCCAATACTTTACCTATAAATACACATCTTTTATATATTATTATCTTTCGCAACAAATATATTTCACTCCTACAAATCTGATATGGCTTGTTCCATTCCAAATACCATCGATGAAATCATGGCTTTTATTGATAAACTAATTGCGGAGGATAGAGCTCGTTAGCAAGCATTGTGCGAATTAGCCATGCAATTTGAAAGTGCATGTGAAGCTAAAGATAATTGAGACAAGCATACGAGAAATGCAATGACATTTCGGCTGAAAATCGTGCTCAAATAGAGATTTTTTAAATGAAGAATTTACGAAAGATTATGAGATGCATAATGTTCTATAAAGCAGGGAAAATAGAAAAACAAATCAAGAGGAAGTTTATTTGGCTACATGAAAAATACACTTAGGACGATTATGTATTGTAATGTTAAATTTTGTATTCTAACTTCTATGTTTAAATAAATGAAAGTACTTTTTAATTTTTGCAAAGAATGTACCTTTAAACTTTTCAGTAGTTTCAAAATTTGAATTTAAAATGCTCCAACGGCTATTTTCCCCTATAAATACCTAGTTACCATCATGCATTTTGTCACACAAATTCTTATCAAACTCTCTCAAGTGTCACTCATTTTCACACAAACACTATGGCTCAAGACCCAAGCGAGGTGTAAAAGGCTATCCTTAGCCGATTACGCACCGAACAAGATAAAGAAATGAAGTTGGTTAACAATTTGCTAGGTGAGATAACTCGTATCATGTTACAGATGCATGACCGTGTTCCAGAGGTCGAAAGGTTGCGTGAGTTGCCTCAAGGCTATCCAACTATCAGTGTCAGTTTACAAACTCTAATAAGAACTGAGGAAACATATATGCATTTCTCAATCACTTTGAAGGATCTTAGGCAACAAGTGTTGCAAGTCTGGGAGGAGAAGACAAATCTCATCAACTATTACAAATCAATATAAAAGCTTGATGAGAATCGTTAGATGATTTGTGTTTGTGAGAAACTAGAAGGGGAGGTTGAATAGTTTACCGACTTTTGTTTAATTATAAAAGTTTACTTTGTGAAAAACTTTGATTCGTATGTAAATGAAATCAACCAACACCAATATGAACACAACCTTAAGCTAATACTAACAAGTAATAGAAATAAATAAAGAGATAGAGATGGAAAGATCAAACCCAGACAAGTGATTTATAGTGGTTCGGTCACGAAGCTCTTCTTCGCCCAACTCCACTCCCGGAGTACCCAACTCGAGAGTTATAAGCACTATGTCAACAACCTTCCTTAAGGCGGAGAAAATCGTACAACGTCGCTTACATTATTTTCCAACACTAAGCTAAATGTCGAGTACTAATCTTAGCTAGTGCCAATCTACCACTATCCACACGATCCAAACTAATCACACGATCCTAACCTTTCACACGATCAATACGATCCTCACATAATCTACACACTCTTCAATCTACCTTGATCTACTTAATCAATACATAAGCACAATAACTACAAGAGATCCCCAAGATCTTAACATGATTACAATGATCCACATAAGATAATAACTACAAGATTACAACACTTGATGTATATCAAGGTACAATCAAGCAAACAATTGGTAATGCAAGTGCACTACTCAAAGACTCTAACACTTTGTGTCTTCTTGACACCTTGTGTTCTTCTCTTGACTAGTAGAGGAATGTAGGTGATCTTTGGTTGGAAGAAAGAATCACTCTTTAAACAAAAGAAAACTAACTACTAATCTAAGAAGTGTAGAAAGAAAAGGAGGATAGAAAACAAAAAGTTATATGTGAAAAAGGATGGCCAAAAAGTGAAAGTGAGGTGGTATTTATAGGAAATGAAAATTTGGCTGTTATGGGGGGACGACACCACTAAATATTACACGGTACAACTAAATTTAGTGGTACAGTGCCAGACAAGGATGCTCCAAATTTTGTTTTTAGTAGTGAAAGTTTATTTGGGGGAGTTTGCAGCTGATTTAGGCGAAAATATAGCTGTTGGTATTTTTGAATTGATTTTCTCAAATAAAACATTTTTTAATATTTTAAAAATAATTTGTAAAATGTATTTGTGAAAAGAATGTTTTGTCACCTCACAAATGTAGATTTTAAAACACAAATTCATTTCTTAGATCATTTGTCAAGTAATCACTTTGCTTGTTCATACCTAGAGTGATTTGCGTAGAAATCGGATATTTCGATTAAAAACTTGTTTACATTAATTTTGACGTAAAATGTTTTCACATTTTGTTATCATCAAAACGCAGAGATATCGAAAGATGGGAATAACGTTTTTAGTCATTATTTGCATCAACAGTGTTTTTGTATCGGACCTTCATTTTTGTTTTAAATTTTGTATCGTAGTATGTTGTGTTTTTTTTCATATTGTATTTTATTTTTGTATTGTAATTTTATTTTAATGAAGTGGTGTTTTAGTTTTTAATTTCGTACATCTATGTTTTTAATTTTGTTCGATTACATTTAAGTTTAGTTCACATTTATGTTTTTAGTTTATAAATATAAATTATTTGATTAAATAAAAAATAGGATGTATGGTGAGTGGGAGTGAGTAGAAATAAGAGGAGAGAGAAAACTGAGGTGGCGGTGAGTGACTCACCACCACTACTTTTAGCCTAAAGGAATAGTCTTATCTTATCTCCAGAAGTAAGGTTATTTATGAAAGAATGTATCTTGGCTGACCTTTGTTACAAAGTATACATTTATTTTTCTATTCTTTAGAAAAAAGTATAAACTGTTTATCCTATGACCGAATTGCTGACGTGTTCGATTATAATACACGTGATTAATATTTTCTATGTTGTGTATTGTAAAACCCTAAAGATGTAATAAAAATATACTGGAAATATGTAATATGTTAGTAGATATGTTGTTAGGAATTATCCTTATCAGTACAAACAGTCAAATAGAGAGTTACCACTGTTGAAGATTACACTAGCAGTACTAACTGAGTTAGTACTGCTAGCACAAATAGTTCCTACTGCTTATGTTAAGTTGACTGTTATGTAACCGTGTAATAGGATAAGTATAGAAAGGATTTAGTAAATATCCTATTCTGTTAGTAATGTACGAATATCAAGTAGGTCATACTTATCTTGTAAAGGACTCGTTTTCCTGTAAAAGGAGATTCTAGGTTTTGGTTTAATGTACGTATCTTTGTGAAAGCTTCAAGGTGTAACCCTTGTGATATTAAGATCACTCGTATTATTCTCAATAATATTGAAGCTGCTTGTTGGTTAAACTCTGTGTTCATTGCTTTCTTTGTTCATACACACAATCATATAATACTCATAACATCTTCTAAGTGTTAACTAGTAAATCCTGCTTGCTAGTTTACATATACTCAAAGTATCAATCTAACACAAGGCGTTTTAGATCCTCTCAAGTGGTATCAGAGACTCGTTCTGATACTTTGAAATTAGAAGGTCCAAAGAAGAAACTCACTCACTTCCACTAAGTAAATGGAGATGGAAAACAGTCAGTTAAATATTGCTGCAAGACTTCCAAAGCTTAAACTCAATGAGTTTGAGATATGGAGGATTATGATAGAGCAGTACTTCCTTGTTCAAGATTATGCTCTTTGGGAGATCATTCTTCATGGTGATTCTTTCAAGCTTGGAACTACAAAAAAAACAATTGATGACAAGCCTGTTGAGAAGCAAAATACTAGTCCTGTCATTAATGATGAAAAACTTCAAAAGAAGAATGACTTGAAGGCAAGAAGTTTGCTTCTGATGACTTTACCCAAGGATCAAATACTTGCTTTTAGCAAGTACACTACAGCAAAGCAATTGTTTGAAGAAATTTGTTCAGTGTTTGGTCATAATGATGCTATCAAAAAGACTCAGAAAACATTACTGAAGAAAAATTATGAAAACTTCTCTTCAACCAGTAATGAGTCTCTTGATAGCATATTCACAAGGCTGTAGAAGATTGTCACACAGTTGATTGGTTTTGGTATTGAGGTTCACAAGGAAGATCTTAACCTGAAGTTCTTAAGAAGTCTACCTTCAGAGTTTGGCACACATGTTGTTTTCTGGCAGAACAAGCCAGAAATTGAAACTATGAAGCTCAATGATCTTTACAACAATTTTAAAAGTGTTCAGCAAAGATTGAAGAAGACTAGAGGTATAAGTACAAGTTCTGGGAACATGGCACTTATGTCATATTCTATTACTAACAAGTTAGAGGAAGATGATAGTGATGAAGATGATTCTACTGCTAGTTGTGCAGTTTCTATTGCTAGTTATGGTGTTGTTACCACTAGTTCTCAAAAGAATGTTGATGGACTTGGAGACCCTACATTCTATGCTTTCATATCAAGTCAGACTAGTGGGTCTCCTTTAACTCATGAAGACTTGGAGTAGGTTGATGATGATGACTTGGAGGAAATGGACATCAAATGGCAGGTTGCTCTTCTTAGCATGAGAGCTAAGAAATTTTGGCAGAGAACTGGAAAGAAGATTACCATAAATGTAATGAAACTGCTAGATTTAATAAAAAGAAAGTGGAGTGTTTCAACTGTCATAAGCTGGGACATTTTGCTAGAGAATGCAGAAAACCTAGGAAGCAGGATAACAGTTCCACATGGTATAAGCAGGAAAAGAAGAAGGAACCATCAGTGGAAGATCCTAAGGCCATGCTAGTTATTGATGGTATTAGCTATGATTAGAGTTTCATGGCAGATGAAGAGGAAGCACCTTCAGAAGCAGCAATGGTGGCAACAGATTTGCTTTAATGGCTTTCTCAGACTCAGAGGTACATTCTATTGCAAGTTGTTCAAAATCTTGCAAAGCTTTAATAGAATGTGAAAGGCTTAAGGAACTTTATGATAACCAAAGAACATAGTTAAATAATGCCAACTATAATCTATCAAATCATAAAAGAGGCATATATGTTTTAGAGGCATAGCTAGAACACTATAGAGCAAATGAGTCTAAATATAATGATGATATAGCTGTTCTAAAAAGAGATTTAGACTACAAAATAGCTATTAATGAGGCCCTTAGAGAAGAGCTAGAGAAACTTAAAAAGTTTAAAGAAAATGTTCAAATAACTGTTGATACACTAGCTTATCAGTCTAAGGGAATCAATAAAATTTGGCAAGCACATGTAGTCAATAAGGCTAAGTCTGGTGTAGGATATAACTTAGTTCCTCCACCACTAAGAGGAATTCCTTCACCTCCAGACATAGACCTAGCACACACAGGGTTAGAAGAATTTCAAAAACCAAATTTTGAATATGGCCCTAAATTTGTTAAGAGTGCTAATAAAGAACAGGCTAAACTAGAGAGTGAAGCATTTGAAAGTGCTAGTGATTCAACTCTAGCTGATGAAGTTGTTAAGGTTAAAGAGGAAACTACAGTCCTAAAGGTAGTTAAAGATGACACTGCGTCATTTAGAAAACAAGTAAATCAATCTAGGCAAACAATTAAGTATGATGAGATGTATAGAAATAGGTCACCAACTCCTAGGGGTCACGAGAGGAATTGGAACAATCTAAAACCTCAACAACTTGGTAGTGATTTTATAATGAATAATAAAGCATGCCATGTCTATGGAAACTTTGAAAACTTACATGCTAAATGTGGCTACCATCAGGGAAGAAGGGAAGTTTTTAGGAAAACAAGGGTGAATGAAAACAATTTTCAAAGAAATACTCGCCCTAATGCAAACAACAACATGATTCCCAGAGCAGTACAAATGAAGTCTGGCATCAAAACTTTTGCAACTGCTAAACCAATTAAAACCGCTTACCCAAAATAGCCTGTTTCAAGTGCAAAACCAATCACAACTTTTGTGAAACAGCACAAACAAGAAAAAGGTCCTTTTATGAGAAAAGGGTGGTTTACAACAAAAAATGGGTTCCTAAGGCTAAAACAACTGAGCCACCAGTTTCTACTGCTAGGCCACAAGTTTCTACTACTAGTGTTGTAAACAAAAACATGGTTAATATGGGAAATGCTATGAAGGCCTTAGCACGTTGGGAATGGAGACCAAAAGGAACAAATATCTCTAACCCCAATGGTGTATCAATGACCTTTGATAGATATAATTATATTGATACACGGGGTAGATCCAAGTCAATAATGGCTTGGGTCTCCGAAAGGAACTAATTCCTTTATTTTATGTGCAGGGACATCCAAAGGTTAAAGAAGAAGATCAAGGTTATTCAGATAGTGGATGTTCAAGGCACATGACTGGGAATATGTTATAACTTACAAATTTCACACCATTTGAAGGATAATATGTCAATTTTGGAGGTGGTATTGGTGGTAAAATTTGTAGTAAAGGTACAATAAAGACTGGAAATTTGGATTTTGAAGATGTGTACTATGTAAAAGAGCTTAAGTACAATCTCTTTAGTGTCTCACAAATGTGTGATAAGAAGAACAAAGTTCTTTTAACTAATAATGAATGCTTTGTCCTTTCTAAGGATTTTAAGTTGCCTGATGAAAGTCAAGTATTACTTAAAATTCCTAGAAAAGACAACTTATACAGTATTGATACGAAGAACATTGTTCCAAAAGAGAATCTTACTTGCTTGCTTGCAAAGGCCACATTGGATGAGTCTATGTTATGACATAGAAGACTTGGTCACATAAATTTTAAAACCATTAATAAAATTGTAAAAGATGGTTTGGTAAGAGGATTGCCTCAGAAAAGATTTGAAAATGACCAAACTTGCGTTTCTGTCTCAAAGGTAAGCAACACAGAGCTTCTTGTAAGCCCAAGGCCCTTAACTCTATTACTCACCCACTATATATGTTGCATATGGACTTGTTTGGTCCTACCTCAGTGAGTAGTATTTTGCATAAGAAGTATTGTCTTGTTGTAACTGATGACTTTAGAAGATTCACATGGGTTCTATTTCTTAGAACTAAGGATGAAAAAACTGGTATCCTTAAGACTTTTATAACTGAAGTAGAAAACCTAGTAGATAAGAAAGTGAAGATCATCCGGTATGACAATGGGACAAAATTCAAAAATAGAGTTATGGATGACTTTTGCAAGGAAAATGTATAAAAAGAGAATTTAGTGTTGCTAGAACTCCTCAACAGAATGGTGTTGCTGAAAGGAGAAATAGGACATTAACAGAGGCTGCTAGAACCATGTTAGCTGATTTAAAGTTGCCCATCACTTTTTGGGCTGAAGTAGTTAATATTGCTTGTTATGGGCAGAACAGGGTTTTAGTTGTGAAATCAAAGAACAAGATACCTTATGAGCTATTTAGGAGTAGACCCTATACCTTAGATTTCATGAGATTATTTGGCTGTCATGTCACTATTCTCAATACCTTAGATCATCTGGATAAATTTGATGGAAAATCATATGAGGGTTACTTTGTTGGGTACTCTATGGTTAGTAAGGCTTTTAGGGTATACAACTTAAGGACCAAAAAGATAGAAGAAAACCTGCATGTAGAGTTTTTAGAGAATAAATCAAATGTTGCAGGTGCTGGTCCAACATGGCTGTTTGATCTTGATTCATTAACCCATACTATGAATTATGTACCCATTGTTGCAGGTACAGATACTAATGATTTTGCAGGTTCAGAAGAATACATTGATGATGATAAACCAAGCAGGGATAAAGAAGATGATCAAGATCACATTGTTATGCCAATTTGGGACTTTTCTGGTGATGTTTCTACTTCAAAGAATGGAGATCCACAACTCTCTAATGATGCTGGAAAAGAGGGTGGTGCAGTGGTTGTGGATACTCAAAACAAAGAAAATCCTAAAAGTAGTACAGATAAAGTTAGTACTGCTAGGCCAGAAGTTTCTACTGCTAGACCAAATGTGGAAAATGTTGATCCATCAGCTACATCTGCTACTCAGGATGAAGTAGAATTTCACAACATGCCTATCACATATGAAGTTCCTCAAACTCCTCAAGCAATAATTCACAAGATTCATCCACTTGATAATGTGATTGGCGATATACACTCTGGTGTCAAGACCATAAGATAGACTCAAGAACCATATCATCATGGTTTTAGAAGTGAAATTTATAGATTAAAGGATCATGAAGACAAGAATGAGTGCCTGTTTATATGTTTTCTGTAACAGATTGAACCAAAGAATGTGCTCAAGGCATTGGAAGACTCAAGATGGGTAGAAGCAATGCAAGAAGAATTGCTTCAGTTCAAAATTCAGAAAGTTTGGGTTCTTGTTGATTTGCCTAGAGGCATGAAGGTTATTGGAACTAAGTGGGTGTTCAGAAACAAGAAAGATGAAAGAGGAATTGTGATCAGGAACAAGGCTAGGCTTGTAGCTTAGGGTTATACACAAGAGGAAGGTATAGAATATGAAGAGATGTTTGCACTAATTGCAAGAATTGAGGCAATAAGGCTTTTTCTAGCTTATGCTTCTTTCATGGGCTTTAGTGTTTACCAAGTGGATGCGAAGAGTGCCTTTATCTATGGCCGAATTGAAGAGGAGGTATATGTTTCTCAACCTCCAGGTTTTGAAGATCCTGATCAACCAGACAAGGTTTACAAGGTGGTGAAAGCTCTCTATGGCTTGCATCAAGCTCCAAGAGCTTGGTATGAAACTCTAGCTGCTTATCTTTTACCTAATGGATTTCATAGAGGCAAGATTGACCAGACTTTGTTCATCAAGAAGAACAAAGGTGATATCTTATTGGTTCAGGTATATGTTGATGATATCATCTTTGGCTCTACAAAGAAGGAGACATGCAAAGAATTTGAGAAGCGAATGAAAGATCAGTTCTAGATGAGTTCTATGGGTGAACTCACCTTCTTTTGGGGGTTAAAAGTGCAACAAAGAACAGATGGAATATTGATGCTGGATTTATGACCAGGTTTTACTATTTATAAAGTCTCGTTTTTACCCTAGGTCTACCTTATGCACTAACGGACAGAGAATCCAGTTGTGTGTAGGCTAGTAATGGTAATACCGAGGTCGTCCCAAGATCTATGTGGTGTGGATTATATCTATGTCTAATTTCACTAAATAAAAATGATTTTAAAGTAGAAATAATTGATGAAATGAAAAGAAATGAAAGTAAATAAACAAAAGCGAATAAATGTGAGGTTGTGAGCAGTAAGAGAGAAATGTGCTAACCTAATTACTCCACCTATATCACTTGCAATCATGTTTTCTATTAAACTAATCTTATGCTTTAGGTGGGGCCGACATATATCACTAGGTTCATATGGCCAAGTTCCCTAGCCTATCTCCCTCGTATCCTGCCGGGAACCACAGGCACTACCCCATACTAGTAAGCTGACTTACTATAGACGGGTTTGAGTCATTAAGTGCCACTACATGGTAGACTTATCTTTTATGGCCCGTTGTCACGATCATAGGCCATACTTTAACTTCTTAAGTACCTCCACTTGTAAGGTGGTCCTATGGTCAATTTTCACGCAAGGCAATATGGTTAGTTGTCATCCCAACCATTTCTTCGCAATCTATCAGGCTAGTGCCCTATGGTCAGTTCTTCTAGCCTACTAGAGAAAGTGAGGTCTGCTCAAATCGTCCAGCGTAATAGATACAAACAAGCTTATCATACTACCAAAACTAAAGGTTCATAAGATAAACTAAGCATGCACACACGTAAATGCATTAAGAAAAGTGCGGAAACATTATCAAAACAATAATGGAATAAAAACTAGGCTAGCACCAGAGGTGCTTAGCCAAACATATAGTAAATCATACCAAAAATGATGAATAAAACGTGAATTGAATTGATCATAATGTTTGTTGGGTCACTGAATTCCCCAATCCTCTTCTTACAAGGATTTGAACGAAAAATCCCCTAAGTGTAAACAAGTCACTGAGTGAACAGTAACTCAGTGAGTCACCTTCAGGATGCTAAGACCGAACCTAAGAAGAAAGGTTCTCCATTCAGTGAGGCGGAACTCAGTGAAGTGTGATCTAAGCCAAGAAGAAGGTGATGGGTTCAGTGAGGATGACAATAACTCACTGAACCCCATGACTCCTCAACAACTTTATAGTACTGAAGACTGATGACAAGAAGACTGAAGTTTTGGCGGGACTGGGTGGGAAAGTTTGAGCTGCATTATTAAAGTGCTTTATCACTTTAATGTCAAACTTTCCCAAAATGGTTAAAACCAGTCTGTCATCAGAAAGTGCCT
This sequence comes from Artemisia argyi, assembly GCA_030686995.1. Classification (NCBI taxonomy): domain Eukaryota; kingdom Viridiplantae; phylum Streptophyta; class Magnoliopsida; order Asterales; family Asteraceae; genus Artemisia; species Artemisia argyi. The sequence continues at coordinate 293,990,298 of CM060709.1, forward strand.
TTTGGACTTAACTCAATGAAGGTTCCTTGCCAGAAGAATAATATCTTTCAAGATTTTGTTAGGGAAGCTTTATGTCCAATGTATAACTAGTTGTTCTATACTTGTGTATAAATAGGAAGCATATGTGAGGAGTAAAAGTTGACAAGTTTGTGCAATTAATGCAAAGCATTCACAAACCACTTTTACTCCTCCAAAGAACAACACAACCCCTGAGATAGCTCAGTGGGTCCTGAAAGTTGTCACTCAACATCGATTGAGTTTAGTGAGGAGTCCATACAATACTTGTCGTTTTCAATCCCAAGTGTTATTCCGCAAAAACTTGGGTATGATTCTTTGTGATTAACTTCTAATAAAGAATTAAACATTGGAAAATATTGTCTCTTACTTTACGTTACTTTATTGTTAATCATTTTCATACATCTGTGTTCAAGTCATATAACTTGGTTACTTTAGCTTTTTAGTTACTGATAACCAAGTAAAAGGGACCAACAAGTGGTATCAGAGCATCTGATTTGTAAAACTTAAACCTGTTTTTCAAAACTTAAGAGTGCTCAAGTTTTAAAAATCAAGATCCCACTATGACTGACATAGATGTTCCCCAGCTTGTTGATAAAAAGGGTGGAAGTTATTCAGCAACTGCCCCTCGACTTGAAGCTGGCAAATTTAATAAGTGGAAAAAGCGAATGCTTTGCTACTTAACTGGGATGGAACCTTATTACATCAAATTGATTAATGAGGGTCCATATGTCCCAACAACTGCCCAAGGTTTAATCAAACCTGAAGCTCAGTGGACCCCAGATGAAAGGAGGGTGGTCAATCAAGACCAGCGCCTGAAAAGCATCATTATATCATGCCTTCCTGATGATATAATGGAATCAGTGATCAACTGTCCCACTGCCCAGCAGACATGGACTGACATGGTTCATAGCTATGAAGGGCCTTCTGATACCAAAGAGAATAGAATCATGGACCTGAAGCTTGAATTCAATACCTTCAGGGCCAAGGATTCTGAAAGTCTCTCTGAGACTTATACTCGGTATAAGACCCTCCTGAATGAGCTGACCAATGATGGTGTTATACTGTCAAAACATGAAATCAATGTTGGTTTTGTCAACAGTCTCCCTGAGAAGTGGTTAAACTTCTCTCAGGGATTGAGAAATGCAAACCACATTCAGAACCTTGAGCTCCCTGCCATCTATGGGAAGTTTATCTATGAAGACAATCTTATCACCAGGAGATACCCTGGTAAAGCTCAGGAGACCAAAAAGGCCTTGACAATTACACCCATATCAACAGCTTTCTATTCAAAAGGTGTGGTGCAGGATTTTCAGGATGGATCTAATGATGAGGTTGACCAAAGAACCAGTGAGGAGTATCTTAATGATCTTCAAATTGAATTTCATGAAAGAGCACTCCTTGCTAATTCTAAAAGGTTTTTTAAGAAAAACAAATTTCCTTCTAAAGCAAATGACAACACTGAATGCTTTAAATGTGGCAAAATGGGGCATTTTGCTAAAGATTGTTTTTCAAAAACAACCTCAGAGCCATCTTTCAAGTTTTCAGGAAATAACTCTTTTTCAGGCCCCAGCAAATTTCAACCAAAAATGCTTCAGTCTAGTCAAAGATTTGAAAAAGTCCCTCAAGTTGACTTTGAAGCCAAGTATAGAAAGGCAAAAGCTAAACTTGCCCTTCTTGAATCATCCTCAACAGTCTCTCAGCCTCCTCAGGCTCCAAAGCCTACTCAAGCCAAGAACAAAGGGCTTGTTGTTGAAACTTATGACTGGGATGAGGTTGAAGTGTCCTTTGATGATGATGAAGTTCACATCAGTGCCCTGATGGCTCTATCAGATGACAACAAGCTTGTTGTGGGGAAGAGTCATGCAAGAAATGGTGAATGGGTCAACATCACTATGAGAAAGGTAAATCTTTTACTTTCTATAGATGATAATGATGATTGGAAATCTTACTTAGATTATATTAATGTTGATCTTAAGTATGTTGAAGAGCAAAGACTTAATTTGTTTTCAAAATTTAACAAACTGAGTTTTGAATTAAATCATTGTAGAGATGAATTACTTGCCTTAAAACAAGCCAAGCTTGAAAGTGTTACACTTCAAATTCAAAACTCCGAACTTGTAAAACAAAATCAAGCTCTTCAGGAAGAACTTAAGAAAGAAAAGGAAATTATTTGGAAATGGACTCAGAAAAACCCCAAACTTTATGAAACACTGAGTCTCTCACCCAGCCCCAAAAAGGCTGGTCTGGGTGATGATCAACTCACTGAAGTTTCTGGGGAGAGTAGCCATTCCACAACTTTTCTATTAACCAACATACTCTCTGGCAAAGAACTAGCTCCCAAACCGAGTGATTGGATTGAAAGAAACAATCCTGATAGTAAATTGCCAAATTTTAACACTGGAAGAATCTTGGAGCCTGAAAGTCAGGCTATCAAGGAGCTGCTAGGAGTCACTGATGAACTTAGTCCTACTGAGTCCATCACTGAGTCTAAGTCTGATTCACCACTCCCTCCACTGAAACAACTTCAGGGAGCAGAACCCAATTCTGACCTTGCACCATTAGTCTTTCAACCACATTCTCCTAAAGAGAAATCAGGATTAGGAAGGACTATTCTGAAAAGACCTACTCCTGCACCCACTAAACACCAAAAACCTTCCGTAAGAACTGAAGTGAAACCTGAAAGCACTGATTCAAAGGTTGATCAGCTTGCTGAACTTGTCAGGATGCTGAGTGAGAAAATTGAGTCTACTGAGAAAAACTCTGACTCAAAATCAACAAAGCCCTCCGTATCCTCAGGTTCTTCCAAACCAAAAACCACACCCAGACCCTCAGGGAGATGTGAACTGTGCAATTATCCAAATCACAGCACTGATAAATGCTACAGAGTTCTGTTTTGTATGATATGCAAACAAGAGGACCACAGAACTTGTGATCACATCCCCCCCACTGCTTCTTTAAAAGCAAGGGGTCTATACAAAACCCAAGGCTATCAGTATGCCACACCTTCCAAACAAAGATTGAAGGCTAAGCCTTTCTCACCATGTCTTCACTGTGGTTTCAATGATCATCTTCCTGATGATTGTATGATGAAAGAATGCTGTGACATCTGTGGAGATCCCTCCCATGAAACCAGGGGGCATGACAAAGTGATTCAGTCCAGAAGGAAAAACCAAACCAACACTTCTCAGTCACCTGAGGCATCAACCTCCACAAAATGTAAAACATGTGGAAGCTCAGGTCACACAACTTCAGACCATGACTCACTAACTGAGTTCAAAAAGTCCCTGAGGACTAAGCCCACTAGAAAGTGGGTCAACAAGAAAAACTAACCCAGTTTACTGTTTGTGTAGAAACACATCAAGGATCCTACTTGGCATCTAGACAGTGGATGCTCCAGAAGTATGACTGGTGTGAAAAGTTTTCTGCACAAATATGTGGAAGAACCAGGACCCAAAGTGGTATTTGGTGATAACTCATCAGCTCCCACTGAAGGTTATGGCTCAGTAAACTGCAATGGTATAGTTTTTACAAGAATAGCTTATGTTAATGGTCTGAAGTACAACCTGATAAGTGTTTCCCAACTATGTGATGCCAAATACATAGTTCAGTTTAATGACAAGAGAGGGACCATCTTTAATGCCAATAAGGAAGTTGTGTTGATTGCCCCTAGAAGGGATGATGTATATGTCCTTGACATGTCATCCCTGACTCAAAATGGGACTTGTCTATTCTCTAAGGCAAGTGAGACAATCAACTGGCTATGGCATAAGAGACTCTCTCATCTTAACTTCAAAAACATCAACAACCTGGCCAAACAGAACAAAGTTCTAGGCCTTCCATCCCTGGTGTATACCAAAGACAAGCCTTGTTCTGCTTGTGAAAAAGGAAAACACCACATGGCATCATTCAAAACCAAACAAACCTTTTCCATCAAAAGCTGCCTACATCTTCTTCATATGGACCTTTTTGAACCTGTCAGTCCAATGTCCATTCACCATGAGAAGTATACTCTGGTCATAGTGGATGAATACTCAAGATATACTTGGGTTTACTTCCTGACCAAAAAGAGTCAGGCAGCTGAAACCATCATGTCATTTGTCAGAAACATTGAAAATCAAAATGATGTCAAAGTTAAACAGATCAGGACTGACAATGGCACTGAATTCAAAAACCAAGACCTTGAGTGTTTTTGTGATGAGAAAGGAATTTCTCAAAATTTCACTTCTCCCTATACTCCTGAACAAAATGGAGTAGCTGAAAGGAGAAATAGAACACTCATTGAGGCAGCAAGAACAATGTTAAATGGCTCAGTCCTCTCTAAACACTTTTGGACTGAGGCAGTTAAAACATCTTGCTACACTCAAAATAGGTCAATCATTGTAAAAAGGCATAACAAGACTCCTTATGAGATATTCAAAAGAAGGATTCCTGACATCAGCTACTTTCATGTATTTGGGTGTCCTGTGTTTATACATAACCACAAGGATCACTTAGGTAAATTTGATGCCAAAGCTGATGATGGATACTTCCTGGGATATTCCCTGGTTTCTAAAGCCTTCAGGGTGTTTAACACAAGGAGACAACAAACTGAGGAAACTTATCACATTACTGTTGATGAGAGCACTGAATCCATCAGGTTCTCAAATTCCTCAGTAGAAGAAATTGGTATTGATGACTCATCAAGATATCCTCCTGATGAGTATCATCCTGAGAACAATCCCTCAACCCAATACCAAGCTGATGCTGATGTCTCCTATTACATCATCCCTCACAACCTACCCCAACCACCTATCAGTGAGTTCATAGAAACTCAGCCTGTCTCAAATGAGACTGACACCACTGAACAAAATGTTCAGGAACCCTCAGAACAAATTGTTCCTACAGTAGTCACTGAAGCACATATTGATGAGTTACCTCATGTTCCTGAGTCTGAACCGAATCAGGCTCCTTCAAGCTCAAATCCTTATCCCAAACCTCAGGATAGCTGGACTAGATCCAAAATCATTGAGCTTGTGAACATCATTGGTGAACCCACTGAAGGCATGCTCACAAGAAGCAAGGCTGCTAAACTAAAGGCTGCCACTGCCAATATATGTCTTTATGCTGACTATCTCTCAGAGATTGAGCCTAAAAATGTTAAAGAAGCCCTGACTTATGAAAGCTGGGTTCAGGCCATGAGAGATGAATTGGAACAATTTGATAGAAATGATGTCATGACCCTTGTTGAATGCCCCCAGGGTGTTTTAATCATTGGTATGAAATGGGTCTTTAAGAACAAGACTGATGAGAATGGCACAGTCATCAAAAACAAAGCAAGACTGGTTGCCAAAGGATATAATCAACAGGAAGGTATAGACTATGAGGAAACCTTTGCACCTGTTGCTAGAATGGAAGCCATCAGGATCTTCCTTGCCTATGCAACTTACATGAACTTTAAAGTTTACCAAATGGATGTTAAAAGTGCATTCCTGAATGGTAACATCAAAGAAGATGTTTATGTACAACAGCCTCCTGGTTTCGAAAGTAGTGAATACCCTAACCATGTCTACAAGCTTAACAAAGCCCTCTATGGACTGAAACAAGCACCCAGGGCATGGTATGAAACTCTTTCAGCCTTCTTGATCCAAAACAAGTTTGTCAGAGGAAGAATTGACAACACACTGTTCATCTACAGAACAAAGGATGATGTCATTCTTGTCCAAGTATATGTTGATGACATCATCTTTGGCTCAACAAGTTACAAACTTTGCAAACAATTTGAAAAACTTATGACCACAAAGTTTGAAATGAGCATGATGGGTGAACTCACATACTTTCTTGGACTACAAATTAAACAAACTGAAAAAGGAATATCCATTTGCCAAGAGAAATACCTCAGGAACCTACTGAAGAAGTATGAGCTCACTGACTGCTCTTCAGTAAAAACTCCTATGGTTCCTCCAAACAACCTTGGTCCTGATCTCACTGGGAAGTCAGTGAATCAAACCCAATACAGAGGAATGATTGGCTCCCTGATGTACTTACTTGCCTCAAGGCCTGATATCCAATTCTCAGTCTGCCTGTGTGCAAGATACCAGGCTGACCCTAAAGAATCACATCTCACTGCTGTCAAGAGAATCATCAGGTACCTGAAGGGTACTCCAAACCTTGGTTTGTATTACCCAAAATGTTCAGGATTTGATCTCAAAGGGTACACTGACTCTGACTATGCAGGATGTAACATGGATAGGAAAAGTACTACAGGATCCTGCCAATTTCTTGGTGGTAAACTTGTGTGTTGGAGTACAAAGAAACAACAGTCAGTGGCCATGTCCTCAGCTGAAGCTGAATATATGGCTGCTGCAGGATGTTGTGCAAATGTACTATGGATGAAGAGCCAACTGAGTGACTATGGCATACAGTATAAGATGGTACCTATCTTTTGTGATAATACAAGTGCCATAGCCATCTCAAACAATCCAGTACTTCATCAAAGAACCAAACACATTGACATCAGATACCACTTCATCAGGGACCATATATCAAATGGAGAAATTGAACTACATTTCATCCCCACTGAATATCAGCTAGCTGATATCTTCACAAAACCTTTGGATGAACCCACTTTCACAAGATTGAAAGCTGAATTGGGCATGTTGGACATAGAATCAGGAAACTGATCAAAAGTGTTCCAACCTGATGTAAATTCTCTAGGTCCCTGATCACACCCTTCCTGAATTTTTTTTTGAATGACAATCCATTCAGGGGGCTCAGGATGAAAAATGGCATTGAATACCCTAACTAAATGCTCTAAGTATTTAGTTAGTTAATGTCCCAGGTAGGCAACTGAATCTTATTAAATATAGGAATATATGTCACTTACACAACTGGCATCCACTCCTTGGGCCCCCACATCCCTCTCACCAAACACCACTGAGCATTAAATGCTCCCTCACACACAAAAGTTGTGATAATTTCTCTCTGCAAAAATGCATTATTTGCAGAGCCGCACAACTGTTCATCCACGATGTGAGAGAAAATAGGGTAATGGGAATCGTGATATTTAATGCGGATATCAAACCAAAATTATTATGCCGTTTCGGTTAAATAAATTAAACCTTTGGTATCCGCAACATCACCACGCTAATTCTCACCCTATAAATACCCCCACAAAAAGGGAAACACACACACGCTTTTAAAATCTTAACAAAACTCTTGCAAATTATTTTCAAAACTGCGTGTGTTTCCCTCACTCATACCCATTTTCAAACAAAAACCAGGCTTTTTATCTATACCAAATGGCTTCTTCTAAGGTCATAAAATATGCACCCAATGTGGATTTCCAAATGGAAAGCGTAGACCTTACCAAGAACAATGTGGTGGGGAACTTTGCCTACCCTGCTGGGTACCCTGAATACAGGGATGTGGTGAAGTTCCTTCAGAACTGCTTCCTGACCACCTCATTCACAAAGACCCCCTCAGTCATCTATCATGACTATTTGAGGGAATTTTGGTGCACAGCGGTGGTTGAAAACCCTGATGCGCCAAAAGAGGCCAAAATAAAGTTTACAGTCAAGAATGGAACCAAGTCCTTAACTCTTGACTATAAAACTTTTGTCAAAGCCACTGGCCTTGACTACACCACGACCTTCACTGCCCAACCCTCTGAGAAAGAGGTAAAGGAGGTCTTACTGGAATTGGGACCCTATGACAAAAATCACCCTGAGGTGACACCAGGGTCCCTATTATCCAAAGCCCCAATAATTAAGACCTGGTTCCCAGCTCCCTGGAGGATTCTAATGACTTTTGTCATTCAGGTTCTCTGGGGAAATAAATCCTCTACTGAGCAATTGAACACTACTCAGGCAATGATAGTGTTCTGTCTCATTGAGGGTAAAATGATAGACCTTGGAGAAATCATCTTCAGGGACCTCATAGCAAAGTTAGGGGGGAAGTCTAGGCAAAAACACATGTCATATCCTAGATTTGTTTCTTGTCCCCTACAAGACTTGCTTGGGTCTGAGTATGATAAGCCTGACGCAACAGGTTTTGAGCCTCATGTCCTATACAAGGCAAATTACTCACGTGACCCTCTTGAGGTTACACCTGTCACCCTGACATTGTACATGCGTACTGCTATCCAGGGTGACAATAAAGTTTCACCAGTTCCCTCTCCCACCAAAAAGGTGAAGAGGAAGAAGGGACATGGGTCCAGGAAGGTGGCTCAACCCAAGTCACTCGACACTGAGACCTCTGATCCCAAGCCTACAATGAGGCAACCACAACAGCCCTTGACTGCTGACACCATGAGAATAATAACCCAGTCACTAGGCCTGCAACAAAAGCCAACGGAGGGCACTGAGACATCACACTCAGTGTCCTCGGGCATACCCGTTCCCAAAGATTCTACTGTCACATACAAGACAGTGGAGCCGGAACAAACCAAACCTTCACATCCTGCTAAAGGCTCTGGCAAATCACAACCAGAGTCTCAGGGAGTAAGGGATCCTAAATCCTCGGTGGTGCAGCACTACTCCACTGAGAAGGAGGTCCACAAACAATCACATCCTGCTAAAGGCTCGGGTAAATCAAAACCCAAGCATCAGGGAGTTCAAGTTCCTAAACCTTCGACAGGCCAGAACAAGCCTATTGGAATGGGGGACACAACCACTCAACTGCCTGATGAGGACATTCGCCAATCAAAGCTTTTATCTGAGGGCACAACTACTCATCCCAAAGACTCAGAGGGAAATATACAACCCGCTGATAGGGACACAACAATCACGGCTCCTAGTGATGGTACTGAGAAACACCCATCAGTGTCTGAAGGGGTCACGGGGGACAAAGATTCAGAGGGATATACACCACCCCCTGATATGGAACCCATAACCACTCCTGGAGGTGCGCATTACTTGGGAACTGGCCTTAAAGACCAGGTAGGTAAAACCCAACCTACCGGATTTGAGGGGTCAGGACCTGGCCAAAACGAAGGCAAATCTTCTTATGAAGAGGAGCCGGATAACCTCCACATGTTTCAGATTACCTCCCTGGCAGAAGCTCAGGCTCTCTTATTTTTTGATGATGAATTTAACAGTGATGAGGAAGTCTTCACGGTCGGAGATGATATAGAGGTTGAGGAGACTGTCCCTGAACCTGTGACTCAGTCTCCTCAAACCTTCAACCATGCTAAAGAAGAAACACATTCCGAGCCGGAAACCTCAGAAGACGCTCAAACTCCTCTCACTGAAAGAACCTTCAAAAGATTCATCAAGAAAATGACCAATGTTTTGTACAGGGGGGTCACTGAAGAGGTGTTTGACATGCATGCTGAGCAAGCAGTTCACTATCACCTCCTCAAAGATGCTGTTGAAGACTACAATGATGATGTCAGGGAGCAAAATTCCACTGTCTCTCACTCCCTGACACAAATGGCTTCTCACATCAATCAATTTTTGGAATCCTTCAAAGAGCTGGCTACAGGGGTTAAGTCGGTTCAAGAATCAGTCAAGGATGATCCTGAGCTCAACAAGAAAATTCTTCAGGCATCTGAGACGTACCAGGTAAACTCGGCGGCTCTTACTGAGTTACTTGGTTTGATAAGGGATTCAAATGTTCAGAATCTCAGCTCCACAGTAGAGGCTCTCAAGTCCTCTTTCACTCAGTTGGAAGCATCAGTGACAGCTCAATCCTTGAAGTCCACTTCTCTGGCATGGACAATGGGATCCAGAATGACTGCCCTTGAAAACACTCAGGCTGCACTTGACTCCAAGGTATCTATTATCCATCAGGATACTGCGGAGATTAAGTCAATGGTGACGGAAATGTTTCAAGTCTTCAAGGGTAACTCTACTTCGTCTTCAGTAACTCCAACACTTGCCATCACTGCAGCTCCGGCAATTGTTGAGGGGGAGAATGTTCCTGAAACCCCTATTACTGATAAACAAGAAGATGCTGGACAGCCCTCTCACATTGAGGGGGAGTATTTCACTGAAGCCACACCAATCACCGAAGTTCCACCTCAAAAGGAACCAGTCTCCTCCACTCTCATTCAGGACAGAGGAAAAAGTATTGCCACCAACTCTGAACCTATAACTGTGCTCCAGCCTGCCTCCACAATGATCAGAGTTGATCCCGATGAACCAATCAGGGTCCCGTATGAAATCAATGGAAAAATCTATCAACTCACCCATGACCAAATACAAGACTATATGGAAAGAGTTGAGAAAGTGGCAAAGGCAGCTGAAGAAGAGAGATTGAGCAAGCCTGAACTGATACAGGTTGTTCATGAGGAGGCTGAAAAGATTGGTCTGGATACTGAGGCACTAGCTACTAAGCAAGCTGGTGCAGCCTTTAAAAAAGCTCAGGAAGAAGAGATGAATGCTCTTAGAAGAGAAAGGAAAGCAAAGCTAAAAAGGGATGCTCAAATTAAGAAGACCAGGGTTGAAAGATATCATTGGGTGATGAAGGAAAGGTTGAAGCCTGAAACCATCACTGACGTTAAAATTCACAGGAACACCAAACCCGCAATGGTCACTGTCTTCAGGGGGGCTGATAAAAGAGTCATTGACACTCATAACCCATTCAGATTTGCTGACTTTGGGATTACTGAACTTGATGAACTCCGTCCTATCATTGCCAAGAAAAACAATGTTGTTGTACCCGACCTTCTCAAGTCACTGAATGAAAGGTATAACAGACTGAGAGCAATGCCTGAAGCCCTCAACATTCCCTCCCTTCTTCCTGCTCCAACAACAGGAACTGCTTCATCAACAGCCACCAGGAGAAAGAGGAAGCACATTGAATCCAAGCCTGAGATCAAGGTCCCAGGATTGGATTGTGATAGGTCCATTCCTGAAGGAATTACCTTCGTGAACAACGTTGTACTTGAACACCTTGAAAGAGGTCTATGCTTTACGGATGAATATGGAGACCTTGCTTTCCAAATATGGTCTGATATAGACAGGGCAGGGGTCAAGGCAATGTTAACGTACCTAATGTTAGCTTCTCCTGTATTAAGTGGTGAAAACCAAAGGTTCTGTAAGGACCTTAGGGCCAAGATTGAGAAGCATCCTGAGAAACACCTGCTGAGATCAAAGAAAGCTAAGATTGAGGGACTTGGCTATCATCAGAACATCTGATCTGCAACAACTATCTTTATTTTGCTTGTAATTTGAAGGAAAATGTAATAGCTATGAATAAACTGATGTTTTTTTTTAAATGCTATGTCCTACTTACAATTACAACAAACATTCAGCAAGAGAAGAAGTACCCTGAAAACTCATGCTGAGTCAACAAACACTTAGGCTATTTGTATGTTCAAATAGGGGGAGATTGTTGGGTCACTGAATTCCCCAATCCTCTTCTTACAAGGATTTGAACGAAAAATCCCCTAAGTGTAAACAAGTCACTGAGTGAACAGTAACTCAGTGAGTCACCTTCAGGATGCTAAGACCGAACCTAAGAAGAAAGGTTCTCCATTCAGTGAGGCGGAACTCAGTGAAGTGTGATCTAAGCCAAGAAGAAGGTGATGGGTTCAGTGAGGATGACAATAACTCACTGAACCCCATGACTCCTCAACAACTTTATAGTACTGAAGACTGATGACAAAAAGACTGAAGTTTTGGCGGGACTGGGTGGGAAAGTTTGAGCTGCATTATTAAAGTGCTTTATCACTTTAATGTCAAACTTTCCCAAAATGGTTAAAACCAGTCTGTCATCAGAAAGTGCCTTTTGGACTTAACTCAATGAAGGTTCCTTGCCAGAAGAATAATATCTTTCAAGATTTTGTTAGGGAAGCTTTATGTCCAATGTATAACTAGTTGTTCTATACTTGTGTATAAATAGGAAGCATATGTGAGGAGTAAAAGTTGACAAGTTTGTGCAATTAATGCAAAGCATTCACAAACCACTTTTAATCCTCCAAAGAACAACACAACCCCTGAGATAGCTCAGTGGGTCCTGAAAGTTGTCACTCAACATCGATTGAGTTTAGTGAGGAGTCCATACAATACTTGTCGTTTTCAATCCCAAGTGTTATTCCGCAAACACTTGGGTACGATTCTTTGTGATTAACTTCTAATAAAGAATTAAACGTTGGAAAATATTATCTCTTACTTTACGTTACTTTATTGTTAATCATTTTCATACATCTGTGTTCAAGTCATATAACTTGGTTACTTTAGCTTTTTAGTTACTGATAACCAAGTAAAAGGGACCAACAATGTTCGATACAAATTACTTGATGTAGAACAAATAATGATGATGATTGGTGGCGAATTCTCCTTTGAAAGATGGCTTGGAACTACTGGAAATGGCCTTGGAATGGTGCATTAATCGACCTCTAAGAGGGGGTGAAGAGAGATACTTGAAAATGCATATTTAGGGCTGTATTTATAGGCCCCGATACCATTACAGCTGAAAAGTGAGCTACGGCTTAGCTACTTCTGCCCGATATTGGGTCATCTTAGAAAAATCATATCTTTTAAACTGTAAGTCGTCACGAGACGCGCCACCCGGCGTTTCGAGGATAATTGAGTCTAGTTTCATTTAAAATTAGTCTCATGGTCTCTTTCTCTTTTTATCTTTAGTTCACAACACTCCTTTGTGCCCACGTCATTAATTACAGTGTAACTAATTAGTCATGTTACGCCGTATCTCTTCGTCCGTCAATACCTATCCATTCGTAAATATCTCTATGGTGTAATCCAATTACTAACTACGCTATAGCCTTTATAATTATTAATTACGGCGTTATATCCATCATTGTTATGCCGTAATCTCTTCAATCTCATTCATCCCTCACGGTGTCACAACTACGCCGTAACCTCATGTAATGGTTATGGCGTAACCTTCATAGTACTTAGAAACTTTGGCCTTGAATATGTGTTACGGCGTAGTCCAATGATCCAGCTACGCCGTAACTTATCTTCAGAATATATTTTTGCACTAATTGGCCTTTTCTTGCATCATTTTTGCTCCAACGCCTCATTTGACCTGAAATGTAAATATGAACGAATATAAACGGATTAAGTACCATATTAATACAAATGAGGCAATAAATACGGAAATTTGATACGTAAAATATCAGGCTAATTTGATTTTATCAAATATCCCCCCACTTGAACTCTACTTGCCCTCAAGTAGACTATTAAAATTATTTCTAAAAAGATATCTCCCAAGATGACTTGGAAACTATGAGTTTAAAAATTACCTAAGCTAGAAAATTCTAAACCGAGCACCTCACGAAAAGGGAATTGAAATCACACTCTCACTCTCACTAATCTAGGTGTTTATTGCTTGGGCGATCACTCAACTGCTAAGTAATGACGAGTATTCTATCATATTCTTGGCAAAGATACTAATCTCCACCACTAGAGTCTATAGGTGCAGCTATTCCAAAAGGCGAATGGGTTGACACAACAATAAGGCTTATGGGGTTATGATGGATCTAAACACCTTGAACTGTGTTAGATTGATACTTTGAGTTATATCACTAAGTATGCGGAATTTACTTAGTAACACTTAGAAGTTTGATTGTGAGTGAATGAAACAGTTTAATGAATGAGAATAATGTATGTAACAAACGGTTAGCTCCAATATTATTAATGATAATAATACGAGTGATCGTTGTATCACTAGGGTTACACCTTGAAGCTCTAGAAAACATATATCTAACCTTTAACCTAGGATCTCCTTTTATAGCACAAGGAGTCCTCTTCTACAAGATAAGTATAATGCTAATAGAATAAGATATACACAAGATCTATTCTATATTTATCTAAACACATTTCCTAACAGTTATCTAAACATCAGTGGTAATATATGTTCTTGCAGTGGTAATGTGTTTACACTGCAAGTACATTTTTCAGCAGTTGTAATGTCTTCACTAGCCGTGGTAACTGTTATTATAATTCCCAACAATCCTCCCCTAAACTTATGATTAATAAACAAATCAATAAGTTTCTTCCAGTAATCAGCAAACATGAGGATATGAGAATTCTTCCAAACACTTATCTTCTTATTCTTAACTCTCTATCAGCTCTCACACTTTGATCATAAATTCTTTGCAGCAAATCTTCTATGACTTCATTTCTTTCCCAGCACCTAAGCTTCACTGACATCATCACAATCAATACTCCAGCTCTTAATGGATATTCTTTCTCTGCAAGCATAAACACATCAACTCCATCTTGAGTAGAAAGATGATGCACAGCACTTGAGTCATAAAACTTCCACAAAGTATTCATGTTGTGAGCTTCAAATCTCCAATGTCTGTCACTTGGGTCAGGTTCATATAGTCTTCTGAAATGAACCCATAACTCCTTAGCTTTGACATCAACAAGTTCATCCTTCCTGAACTGATCTTGAACAATTCTCCACAAAGTATCCAAGTCTTCTCTATCACAAGATCTAACAATGTCTTCAAAATCTCTGCAAATACTTGTGACACTTCCAGTTCTGATGATCTTCCAAGCAACTCCAAAATCATCAGAATAGATCTCCCAACCAACAACTGGATATTTTGTTTATAGAGGCTCAATATTAAGTACATCAGTCTCTATAAACATCATGTTTGTAACTTGCTCTTCTGTCAACTTGCTAGGACCCTCTTCTGCTTGAGATGATTCCTGAGTCTTTAATTTCTTAACATCTTTTGATCCAAGACCCACTCTTGATCTTTTTGCCTTCATCACTACAGGTTCTTGATCCATTGGAATGAATTTACTATCTTGTCTTTTAATCCTGTAGTAAATGCCTTTAATTTGATCATGTGACATTCCTTTGAATTGAGCCATCTTCATAATGCCAACATGACAACAAAAAGTCTTCATCTCAGCAATGATCTGTGCCTTTGTAAGTTTCCTTGGCTTCTTTTGACCTTTTCTAACATCCTCAATGACATCATCAAGAGCCTGCTGATTCTTCATTTGAATGAAATCTTTTAGTTGAGCAGACCTTTGTTCTTCATTCAAGGTTGTATTTGCAATAAGTTCAATAGCCTTCTTTATGATTATTTGATCATTATTAATCAAATAGTCAATCTATTCTTCTGTTGGCACATAAGTGAACATAGGAGGTTTCTCATGTATGACAGTTGGTGGAACAACTGAAAGTGGTTCTGCCATAACTGCTTCAAGTTTATCTAACCTCTTTGCTTCCATAAAACTAGCAACTTCATCTTCCTCTATCTTTCTCTTCCTTTCATTCTCTGCTGCTTGCTGTTGCTCTGACAATCTTGCATCAAAATCAATTTGAGCTTGTTCTTTCTTAGAAATCTTTCTTGTTTGCTCTTGTTCTGAACTAGTCAAAATAGCTTTTCCTTTGACTGATCTTATTCTGGCAGCTTCTTCCTCTGCAGTGGTAATTTCTTGAGTGGCAGTGGGAACATTTTCACTTGCAGTGGAAATATGTTGATCAGTGGGAACTTGTTCTGCATCAGTGGAAATTGGTTGAGCAGTTCCAACTGTATCATCAAAGTGAAAATCAGCATCAACATCCATATCTTCAAAATCTAACTTCCTCCCCTTAATCTCAGCTGCATCATCCTTTGTGTGGAAAACTAGAAGGGGGGGGGGTTGAATAGTTTTACGTCTTTTTAATTTTATTATGAAAACTTAGTTTATTTTTTAAAACCTTGTTTGCTTTTAAAACTTTGATTCAATCTTATGTGAACTCAAATCTTGAACAATATGAACAAGTATATCTAAGTATGAACAATAATAATAATGTAAACTAAGTATGTAAAATCAACACATGCATAATATAAACAATTATAGCTATATATAAGAGATAAGTACGTAATGGTTTATTTTATAATCCTTAGTTATATTTTGTATGAAAACTATATTTGATCGAAATGATCAATTATATGTATGTAACCTTTTTAGTTTGATTGTAAAAACTTTGTTTTGTGAATGAAACTTTCGTTTGATCTTTAAGTAAAATCAATACTACCAGTATATGAGCATCTATAAATATACGTCTACGTCTACAAAAGTAATAACAAGATAAGCAAGATAATAAGTAAGATATGGAAAGATCTAACCGCGAGACAAAGGATTTATAGTGGTTCGGCTACAAGGACACCTTCCTTGCCCTACTCCACTCCTCGAGTCACCTACTCGAGAGTTTTCTTCACTATGTCAACAAGCTCCTTATGGCGGAGAAACCTTACACACCAATATACACACCACAACTTCGTCACAACTTATTCGCACCTTCTACACAACTTCTTCACACCTAGTCACTACTTAATCACAACACTACTTCTTCACACCAATCTATCTTCACAACTATCTACTTCAAGCCTATCTTCTTCACACCAATTAACTTCACAACTAACAACTTCACACCTAGCTTCTTCACTATAATCTAATTCCTAACTTTTCTTCTTCACACCAACCAACTAACTAATCACACAATCAATATACCTAGCACAACTATCTACAATCACATATACATAACAATCTTCACAAAGAGTAATATAAATAATCTTGATGATGCACCAACAACTTGTATGTGGAGGTCACAACAAGTTGTAATACTTCTTGTCTTGGGGGATAGAAGTATTCTTCTCTTGCGCTTGAGAGGATGAAGTTTGAATCACTTTGAAACAAAGAATTATACACTTATGATCAAAGGATTAAGAGAATAGAGATGTGGATCTAGAACAGAAAGTTTAGGAGTGCAAAAGGTGAGGAAAAAATCCAGGTTTAAGGTGGTATTTATAGGCAAAAGATTCTGACAGAGGAGCGTGGCCGGTCCCCTTAAATCAAGGCCGCCCCCCTTAAAATTAAGGGGACCGCCCCTTATAATTAAGGGGCCCGCCCAGCTGAAACGGCCAGAATCCTTGTCTTTTAGTGGGAAAAGTTTATTTGGTGAAAAACTAACTGATTTTAGTTAAACGGGTAGGATGCTCCCCCTTGATGTATGCTCCCCCTCATTTGAGAGCACCAAGGGAACGAGATATGGAATGCTTGTAAGAAAAATATTAGAAGCACAAGCATATATAGAAGAATATGCAATATACAAATAACAAGCACATCAAACAAATAATATGGATACATAACAATTAATTTAAAGTGATTATGAAAAAAAAATCCTAATTTGCCAAAGAGAGCCATCGGACTTGCTTGTAACAAAAGGTTGGTTGATTCGTATTTGAGAGTGAAAATCTTAAGCATATAGTATGCTTAGATGGTTGATGATGGAGTGTTTGGAATGAAGATGGTTGAGTTAGGGTAAGGTTGTTGGATTAATGGAGGTATGTTTGGGTCATGAATGTTGGAGATTTTGGTGGTGGAGAGTTTGTAGCGGAAGAGGTTGATTAAGGTTTTGGATGTTGTTCAAGTAAGGGTATTGGATGTGATCTAGTGAGAAGACATTCATTCCAAGTGAGGTGTTCATTGAATGCAATGGTTTTTAGGAAAAAGATGCAACAAGGTCAATTGTTGACATGTTTTTCAACTTGATTTATGTTGTGTGGTGATGAGGGTGAGCTTAGATGAAGGTGGATCCAAATTGTGTTGAGCAAGATGTAAGGCTAAAAGAGCATTAAGCTCACAGGCTTCTTGTAGCTCCTCAACGAACTTCAAGTGTTCGAAGGAAGGTGATGGTGGTGGAGCATGATAGTTGTCTTGGGTGTGGGTTTGAACATGCAACATAGGAATGGCATGTGAAGTTGTAAGATGTGGTGGTGATACTCTTGGTGGTGGAGACATGTTTTAGCTTGGGTAATCATGAAAACATGATATGGGTGGAAGAGATGCTTCATGAGTGGATGGTGTTTTTGTTGAGTGAGCAACATGTAAAGTGTTGGTAATGAGGTTGGGATTATTGTTTTGGGATTGTGCATGCTCATCATAAGAAGGAGCATTAGTGAAAGCACGAATGGATGATTTGTTGTTAAATGGATCATTTGTGTGAGAGTGAGGTTTATGTAACAATTCGCAATTTCAGGTTAACTTTTATTCCCGAAAATTTCACTATTCACTTTTTACTATTCACTTTTTACTATTCACTTTTCACTATTCATCTCAGAAATTTTTATTTCATATTCTCGTAAGTTAAACTATTTTAATGATAATCCGAGAGTTTGACGCTCGTCGGATCATTTCTGCAAAAATCACAAAGCCGTGTCCGAGATTTACTTTTAGGTTTAAACGTCATTCCGGCATCCCGATATGTCCATAAAACATTATAAACAATAGAAATATGATTTTCTTTCATTTTATGACAATTCCAAAAGTTTTAGAATTTTACGTTTTTCAGTTCAGCGTTTTACGCGAATTACGCGTTTTAGACCCGTGTTTCCAGTTTTTAGCAGGGTTTTAGCACCCGATAGAACCTACCACTCATTTTATATTTTATTATGGACTATATTGACATGTTTAACCATACTTTCAAGTTTTATATTTTTACGATACCCGGTTTTACGTTTTGAGGCTTAATCACTTACGGTTAGCATTTTACGGAGTCAAAACTAGCTACATACTTAGGATATTATCATCCAAAGACCATGACTACTCATCTAGTCACCATTATCCCTTTGGAACCGCCATTTAGGGGGGGGGGAGTCACCATGTGTGGTTAAATCTTAACCATTGATCTCTAGGATGGTTACAAGTGTCTAAAACTAACCATGGTTAATTTCTAACCCAATATATGGTTAACTATTTTTCCTACCCTATAAATACCAAGCTAAAACACATAGAAAACTTGCACCACACCTTCTTATAACCTTCAAGTCCTAAAACCTAAGGCACTTTTCTTATATTTTGTAAGAAAGTTAACTAGTTTTTGAAAGAAAACTAGTGTTTGATCTTCAATCTTGGAAATTTTCTAAGAAAAGTTGTTATAACTTTAAAGTCTCCAAAAAGACGTCGTTATAATCTTCAAATAGCTTTGGACTTCAAGAAGGCGTCGTTATAATCTTCAAATAACCTCGGTTTATCATAGATTGCAAAGGGTGAAGCTTAAGTCTATCAAAGTCCGTACCTTACTAGTTACTTACCTTTCTTTTAGAAAGCCTCAAGTTGTAAGCAAACCCTAACATACTTTCTTGCTTAATTATCATTTTCATGCTCTTTGTGTTCCTTTCATACTATATATGTTCTTGTTATTGTGTTCATGATGTTTAAAAATGGATAAAACAAGTATTGGTATACATATGTTAACTTATGACAAGTAAACAAGCAAACTAGTGATTTTTATGGAAAACCATGACCAAAATAGTATAACTTTGATATTTGACACTTACTTACTGTTAAATAGGACTTAAAAAGGAAAACATAGCAATTTGAATCACCTAAAACGAGTACCCGAGTCAAAAGTTATGACCATTTGAAGCTAGCGAAACCAAAACGGCAAAACTGACTAAATAGCATTCTGATCAAATTTTGATTTTTAAAGTCCCTCTTCTGGTCCGATTCATTAAAAAGTTAAAACACGAAAGTTGTCCGGAACGACGTTTTCGTTCAGGAACAAAGAAGCTCGAGCCCTGAAAACGCTTTCCGAGTGATAATTTTCTTCAAAATCTTAACAGCCCATTTTAGACCAAAGTCACTATATTATAGTTATGATTTACTAAGACCAAGAGGTCTTATGACTTATAATCAAGACCACAACCATGGCTAGAGCCAAGGTTGTGTCTCATGACCTTGGAACAAGGACCAAAGGTCATGGCTAGGCCATGACGAAATGACCATGTAAGATTACTTAGGCGAAAACATGAAACAAGGAATTAGGCGATAACTTGAACAAGCAATTTGGATCTACTTCACTTAAAAAGGAACCATGAGATATTACAAAGAGAAAATGGTCATACAAAACTTATGAAACTACCCCTAATAACAATCTTCATGTACAAATAGACTTTCCTAAGTTTATTCAAATATTAGACATGTAACTTTTCGGATCAAAACTTATACATTTGTTATCAAATACTACAATAGTAGGGAGCCTCATGTGAGGAGTTCATTAAGTAAGCCGTCGAGATGAGTTGTGGATTTACGAATTAAAGTGTCCTGGCTCCTCGAACGTTTACTCCATGACTTCTGAATTATGTCGGCCCGAACGGTAGTAAGAGATATACAACTTATACATGTTTCATAAACTATTTATATTCAAAGACATACGCTATATACTAAGTACTACATCATGAACATTATGCAAGACATATATAGGCAATTCTTCATATTCTTAGACGTTACTCCAAACCTAAGTCGCAACGTTCTATTATAGGCTGCTCTTAGAGACTTTCACGATTCGACTACCACTTTGATTTCACATCACTTAAGCTTAAGGTGAGTCATAGCCCCTACACTTTTCATACTTGTTTTAACTCTTGGGGGGGATACATGCTCAACTACTTGCTTACTTGTACAAATACTCTTAAACATTTATACTTGATTGTTTATACTTGATTGTGTTACACTTGATTGTCTTATACTTGATCGCATTATACTTGATTTTCATATCTACATGATTGCGTTATATTTAATTGTGAGACTTCCAGTGGCTCCAGATTAAGTTGCTGGATGACCATTGAGACTTCCGATGGCTCCAAATTAAGTTGTTGGATGACCATTGAGGCTATTGATACATCCTAACATTTGCGAATGTTGGATACATCATAAACGTGAGGTCTTCGGAGATGAAGTGTAGACTCACAACTAATTGCTAAACTGTTTTGATGAAATTATACATGTCTTTATTATACCATATATATTAGCAGTGGGTTGTGAACACACAGGTTGCAAGTCTCTTATGGCGGGACTTGCAACTGAGTGGATTCTCAATGCCTTTGCTATGTGAACATTCTTTTGAGGCTTTTTCAACTATTTTAAGACAAACTCTATGAACTCACCAACCATTGTGTTGACACTTTAGCATGTTTTTCTCAGGTCTGTAAGATGATAGCTGTTGCATGGAGCATAGAGTCGCTTGGCATGTTTTGAAGACTTATGCTTTTATCTTTACCATTCGATATGTTTTAAAACACTTATGTATTGTATTATGGAACTCATGTTTGTAACTCGGAAATTATTAATCGAATGGTAACTTTTCAAAACGTCTCATTTAGAGTTCGTTTTCTATACCTTGTACTTTGTATTATGAAGTAGCACCCCTATGACACAGTCTTCCGCTGCGGTATTTTGGGGGTGTTACAGATTGGTACCAGAGCCTTGGTTATAGAGAACTAGGTTGCATTTACTACCTAGACTATAACTGCTATAAACATTAAGACTCTTCTCTTTATATTGCCTTACATACACTTCATGCGCATATGCTTATTGCTAATTGTTTGTTTAGAAGAAACCCCAGACAATAGTCAAGTCATCAAAAATTTAGAGCTAAGTAATAATTGTTTAATTAACTTAATCTTGTGACAGTTCTTGTTTGATAAGACATAAGATTAAGTTAAATAAAGGTTATTAGTTTCCTGTAGAGATTTGATGATTTGCCTTATACTTACTTTATATGATTCTAATACCTAGAAGTGGTTCATATGTCCTAGTACGACACTCAAACCTTTCTACAAGCGCGGCTAGTCCTTTTCGTCATATCACCTTCTCTAGATACCTACACTACATTACCCTTTCACAACTTAAGAGCAGATGATAGAAAGTCTACCCAATTATGTAGTACCAATTGTTGAGTTATGTGTGCCTGGTAAATATGTATACGTGTGAAAGGAAGCAATTATAATTATGGTGGCCAACATAATTATAAATGCGTCACGACTCACGTAGACATATGTGACCATGCTTACATTAATCAACGACTGACTCAAATTGACAAGAATTAAAGACTAAGTGGTCTAGGAATATCACCTCATATCTGACGTCGACAAAATATCCCTCCTTGTAGATATCATGGCACCAAAGAGAGTAACTCGTAGCACTAGCCGAGGTGGTGCAACACCAAGAGGTGGAAGAACTGGTGGTCGTGGAGGTAGAGGAACTACTCACGACACTAGTAATGATAGTGGAAGAACTGGTGGACGTGGAGGTAGAGGAGATGCTCACGACACTAGTAACCCTAGTAACGCTGGTGGAAATCCAGATGTCTCCACCATTATTGCCCAACAACTACAAAACCTACTTCCCACTATAGTCACACAAGTTGGCAATCACATGAACAATTCGGGAAACCACGGAAGCATAAATGACGCTACAAATGATGGAGGAAGGAATAACAACAACAACCACAACAACAACAACAATAACAACCATAGGACTGGATGTACGTATAAGGAATTTACGTCATGCAAACCAATTGAGTTTAATGGTAAAGGAGGTGCATTGGCATATACACGATGGGTCGAAAAGATGGAGTCAGTGATTGACATCAGTAACTGTGCAATCCACCAGAGAGTGAAATATTCTGCATGCTTGCTATCAGAAAAGGCATTGACATGGTGGAACATGCAGATCCAAGCAAGGACTAGAGAAGCAGCTGTAGGCATGACATGGGACGACTTTAAGGGACTACTGAAGGAAGAGTACTGCTCGGTTAATGAAATGCAAAAACTAGAGGACGAGTTTTGGCATCACTCTATGGTAGGGGCTGGTCATGCAACCTACACAGATCGGTTTCATGAACTAGCTAAACTAGTTCCTCATCTAGTTACCCCTGAATCCAAGAGAATTGAGAGGTACATCTATGGCCTTATTCCCGAGATTCGTGGGATGGTGAAAACAACCGAACCTCCCACAATTCAGAGTGCAATATTGAGAGCAGGGACCCTAACAGATGAGATGGTTAGGAATGGAACTTTGAAGATTAGTGATAAAAGAAAGGGAGCAGGTGAATCAGGCGAGCAAAAGGGTACAATGGTTGATAATAAGAGAGCAAGAGGATTTACGGCAACAGTTTATGATCAGGGAAAGTATGAAGGTCTACATCCTAAGTGTAATAAATGTTCTTATCATCATCAGAGGTCTGAGCCCTGTCGAATGTGTACTAATTGCAATCAGAAGAGCCATTTTACAAATCAGTGTAAAGCAACGGCAAGGCAAGTAGCACCGGTGAATGCGGGTAATATAAGAAACAACCAAAAGACATGCTTTGAATGCAACAACCCAAACCACTTCCGAGATACTTGTCCTAAGTTAAATAGGGCACAGAGACAAGTGCTAGATAACCCAACTCTAGCCGTAATGCTTGAAGAAAATAACCCAAACCGTGAATACAATGTTAGTCCACCTCGGGGTCAAGCATACTATTTGGGTGCTAAAGAAGCCCGCAATGCGTAAACGGGTACGTACCTTATCCTACCATATTATTTTATTCTAAATCTAGCTTTATTATGCCGTTATTAAGATAAGAGACCTAGACACACTAAACTTCGGGATGAAGTTTCCTTAAGGGGTAGAGACTGTAACAATTCGCAATTTCAGGTTAACTTTTATTCCTGAAAATTTCACTATTCACTTTTTACTATTCACTTTTTACTATTCACTTTTCACTATTCATCTCAGAAATTTTTATTTCATATTCTCGTAAGTTAAACTATTTTAATGATAATCCGAGAGTTTGACGCTCGTCGGATCATTTCTGCAAAAATCACAAAGCCGTGTCCGAGATTTACTTTTAGCTTTAAACGTCATTCCGGCATCCCGATATGTCCATAAAACATTATAAACAATAGAAATATGATTTTCTTTCATTTTATGACAATTCCAAAAGTTTTAGAATTTTACGTTTTTCAGTTCAGCGTTTTACGCGAATTACGCGTTTTAGACCCGTGTTTCCAGTTTTTAGCAGGGTTTTAGCACCCGATAGAACCTACCACTCATTTTATATTTTATTATGGACTATATTGACATGTTTAACCATACTTTCAAGTTTTATATTTTTACGATACCCGGTTTTACGTTTTGAGGCTTAATCACTTACGGTTAGCATTTTACGGAGTCAAAACTAGCTACATACTTAGGATATTATCATCCAAAGACCATGACTACTCATCTAGTCACCATTATCCCTTTGGAACCGCCATTTAGGGGGGGGGAGTCACCATGTGTGGTTAAATCTTAACCATTGATCTCTAGGATGGTTACAAGTGTCTAAAACTAACCATGGTTAATTTCTAACCCAATATATGGTTAACTATTTTTCCTACCCTATAAATACCAAGCTAAAACACATAGAAAACTTGCACCACACCTTCTTATAACCTTCAAGTCCTAAAACCTAAGGCACTTTTCTTATATTTTGTAAGAAAGTTAACTAGTTTTTGAAAGACAACTAGTGTTTGATCTTCAATCTTGGAAATTTTCTAAGAAAAGTTGTTATAACTTTAAAGTCTCCAAAAAGACGTCGTTATAATCTTCAAATAGCTTTGGACTTCAAGAAGGCGTCGTTATAATCTTCAAATAACCTCGGTTTATCATAGATTGCAAAGGGTGAAGCTTAAGTCTATCAAAGTCCGTACCTTACTAGTTACTTACCTTTCTTTTAGAAAGCCTCAAGTTGTAAGCAAACCCTAACATACTTTCTTGCTTAATTATCATTTTCATGCTCTTTGTGTTCCTTTCATACTATATATGTTCTTGTTATTGTGTTCATGATGTTTAAAAATGGATAAAACAAGTATTGGTATACATATGTTAACTTATGACAAGTAAACAAGCAAACTAGTGATTTTTATGGAAAACCACGACCAAAATAGTATAACTTTGATATTTGACACTTACTTACTGTTAAAGAGGACTTAAAAAGGAAAACATAGCAATTTGAATCACCTAAAATGAGTACCCGAGTCAAAAGTTATGACCATTTGAAGCTAGCGAAACCAAAACGGCAAAACTGCCTAAATAGCATTCTGATCAAATTTTGATTTTTAAAGTCCCTCTTCTGGTCTGATTCATTAAAAAGTTAAAACACGAAAGTTGTCCGGAACGACGTTTTCGTTCAGGAACAAAGAAGCTCGAGCCCTGAAAACGCTTTCCGAGTGA
Organism: Artemisia argyi; assembly: GCA_030686995.1. Lineage (NCBI taxonomy): Eukaryota > Viridiplantae > Streptophyta > Magnoliopsida > Asterales > Asteraceae > Artemisia > Artemisia argyi. Next base: position 294,015,257 of record CM060709.1, read on the forward strand.
TAATTTTCTTCAAAATCTTAACAGCCCATTTTAGACCAAAGTCACTATATTATAGTTATGATTTACTAAGACCAAGAGGTCTTATGACCTATAATCAAGACCACAACCATGGCTAGAGCCAAGGTTGTGTCTCATGACCTTGGAACAAGGACCAAAGGTCATGGCTAGGCCATGACGAAATGACCATGTAAGATTACTTAGGCGAAAACATGAAACAAGGAATTAGGCGATAACTTGAACAAGCAATTTGGATCTACTTCACTTAAAAAGGAACCATGAGATATTACAAAGAGAAAATGGTCATACAAAACTTATGAAACTACCCCTAATAACAATCTTCATGTACAAATAGACTTTCCTAAGTTTATTCAAATATTAGACATGTAACTTTTCGGATCAAAACTTATACATTTGTTATCAAATACTACAATAGTAGGGAGCCTCATGTGAGGAGTTCATTAAGTAAGCCGTCGAGATGAGTTGTGGATTTACGAATTAAAGTGTCCTGGCTCCTCGAACGTTTACTCCATGACTTCTGAATTATGTCGGCCCGAACGGTAGTAAGAGATATACAACTTATACATGTTTCATAAACCATTTATATTCAAAGACTTACGCTATATACTAAGTACTACATCATGAACATTATGCAAGACATATATAGGCAATTCTTCGTATTCTTAGACGTTACTCCAAACCTAAGTCGCAACGTTCTATTATAGGCTGCTCTTAGAGACTTTCACGATTCGACTACCACTTTGATTTCACATCACTTAAGCTTAAGGTGAGTCATAGCCCCTACACTTTTCATACTTGTTTTAACTCTTGGGGGGGCTACATGCTCAACTACTTGCTTACTTGTACAAATACTCTTAAACATTTATACTTGATTGTGTTACACTTGATTGTCTTATACTTGATCGCATTATACTTGATTTTCATATCTACATGATTGCGTTATATTTAATTGTGAGACTTCCAGTGGCTCCAGATTAAGTTGCTGGATGACCATTGAGACTTCCGATGGCTCCAAATTAAGTTGTTGGATGACCATTGAGGCTATTGATACATCCTAACATTTGCGAATGTTGGATACATCATAAACGTGAGGTCTTCGGAGATGAAGTGTAGACTCACGACTAATTGCTAAACTGTTTTGATGAAATTATACATGTCTTTATTATACCATATATATTAGCAGTGGGTTGTGAACACACAGGTTGCAAGTCTCTTATGGCGGGACTTGCAACTGAGTGGATTCTCAATGCCTTTGCTGTGTGAACATTCTTTTGAGGCTTTTTCAACTATTTTAAGACAAACTCTATGAACTCACCAACCATTGTGTTGACACTTTAGCATGTTTTTCTCAGGTCTGTAAGATGATAGCTGTTGCATGGAGCATAGAGTCGCTTGGCATATTTTGAAGACTTATGCTTTTATCTTTACCATTCGATATGTTTTAAAACACTTATGTATTGTATTATGGAACTCATGTTTGTAACTCAGAAATTATTAATCGAATGGTAACTTTTCAAAACGTCTCATTTAGAGTTCGTTTTCTATACCTTATACTTTGTATTATGAAGTAGCACCCCTATGACACAGTCTTCCGCTGCGGTATTTTGGGGGTGTTACAGTTTAGGTGTTGGTTGATTATGAACAACATCGCTTGAGTTGTGAAAGGATTCATTTGAGTGAACATGAGGTTTGTGTATCATGAAATATGGTTTGACCATCATGGGTTAAGTTGTAGTGGTGATGACACACTTTGTAGAGTTTAGGAAACGGTTATATGGTTGAATCTTTTTGTGAGGATGACTAGGTGGAGTTATTGGTGAAGATGGAAAATGAGTATCAAGTGCTGTGATTGGTGAGAGTGAAAGAGTGATGTTCATGGAAGGGATTTCTTGGTAGGAGAGTCTTATAGATGGTGCATTAGGTGCACTAGGAGATGAAATTTGAGGTTGAGATGAGTAAAGGTTATGAGGTTTAAGTGTGTAAAGGTTTTGGTTTAATGGGTGAGGACATGATGAGATGAGTGGAGATTGAGAGGAATGAGAGTGTTTATAATGTAGGATTGGTGGGATTAAGGATGGATAAACTTTGATGGAAGGTTTAGGATAGAATAGGTTTGTGTATTATGAGAAGTGTAGGATGAAATGGGCTAAAAAGTAGAAAAAGGAAACAACACTTTCGACCATCAGATGGCCGGTCCCCTTAATTGGAGGCCGGTCCCCTTAATAATTAAGGGGGCCGCCTTATGATTTAGGGGGGCCGCCCATCTGGTGATTCCCAGATTGCCAGAAAAGGGTTTTTGGTAGTGAATTGCAGAAAGGTTGTGTTTTTGGTTTCAAACAAGTCCAACTCTTTGAGGCAATTAATCATATACTAATTATGTAGGCAATAATGTAGTCAAAGCATGTTAACCAAAGAGATTAAGTAAACAAGCAATTTCATCTAGCATGCAAACATACTCATCAAGCAAGTAAAATATAAGTGCTAGGAAACAATAAAGCAACATCAAGTATTTCATAACTACATAACTAGGAGATTTAATCCTAATGTGTATCAATGTGCAATAAGTGGGTAGTTATGATAGCATGGATTTCTAGACTTGTTACAAACAAAGTCTTAATAGACAAACCATGGTCCTCTTGATTTGATTTAGTTCACTTATAAGTGTCATTTATGTAAATATAGATGACAAATATGAGATCACCATGCATGATTTAACAGAGACGTTTTTAGCATTATTCAACAATGCTTGAAAGTAGGTTTTCACTTAGATGTGAGAGTTATTTGAATAAAATAGGTTGGATTTTACTTCAAAATGTGTGAATGAACGGTAAAAAATGTTTTCCCAATCTTTAGTTTTGATCAAAACAAAATTGTGGATATTGATAGTGAAGACATGTTATTTAAAAGTGGGATAGTTATTTGAAAAACCATTTTCCAAAATGTGAGGTTTTTGCATATTTTTAAAGATATTAGATTTTTGACAACAAATATCATTAATCATATATTTTAAAAGATGTTTATTAAAGATCTCATGCTCAAGAGGATTGGTTAAGCCTACTATTATCTCATGCTATCGTATCTACATATCCTATGATCCTAAAGGAAGTGATGACGATAAATCATATGATAGATGCGAGAGTGTTGGATGGGGTATAACCTAACATCTATAGTACTTTGTTTTCGCATGCTTATCTTACTTAATGCCATAGTCTACGAGAGCTTGTTTCATCCATAGTTTTCTTACGCGAGGGATCTAATCCTACTTCTATATTAACGATTAATCCACTTAACTCATTTCAATTCATCACCATGAGTTTGCTAATAGTGGATATAGAAGATTTCCATTTTCAATTATGTTTGGCAATGAACAATTTCATCTTATTCCTAGGAAAGTCAACTAATGATGTTTCTAGGTTATAAGTATATAAGCTATTATGTACGTATATATGTTTAAGAGTTACAAACAATATATATGTATAGCTAAGCATGCAAATTATAGCGATGAACTTAAAAGAAACGCGTACCTTTCAGTCTTCAATGGATTTTCTTTAAGCACTTCAAGTGATTATGTTGACTTATAGAAGTCATTAGTAGATGAGATTCCAACTTCTTCGAAGAATGACAACTTAGCCACTTGCTCCCCATTGTCTCATTGGTCCAAAGTTATTTGGTCCAAACATATTCAATATTTGGCTAGGATGCATGTATAGTGGTAATATTCCCCAAGGATTGTAACTTGGTTGATAATTCCACATTTGATGACTAGTATTATTGTAGTATTGTCTATTTTGGTTTCTTCTAGGTTGAGGTGTTTTAGATCGAGTATGAAAATTATTTGGTTTTCTTGGTGGTGGAGTTTTAGATCTTAATTTTGGTTTAGAAAATCCTACTTCGGTCTTAAAGGATGGTTTATAAGAAGTTTTTACTTTTTCATCTTTCGCAATGGGTATTTTTCTATCTTTTGTAAGTATATACTTAGGATTTGATTCTAATGATTTTTATTTACTAGATTCACATTCAAACTTTATACTTTTATTTTCACTAGTTGAAACATTAGTTGAGGTTAATCCTAGACCGGTTTTATCTCCCGAAGTTTCTTGAACACTTATTATTTTCTTAAGTGGGTTACTACTATTTTTAAACTTGTCAAGTTTGAAAATTTCATCTTTAAGTTTTTCATTTTCATTATTAATCTCTATGCATGTTTTACATTCTATAAAAACTTCTTTTCCTTTTTCCAAATGTTGTAGTCTAATTTTTAATTCGAGTACTTCATTTTCTAATAGATTATTAATATGTTTTAGTGACTTATTTTTAGCTATAACCTTTTGACCTAATTTGCATAACCTATTATATTCACTATCTAGGTCATTTTCGTCTAATGATAAATTTTCGTCACTAAAGTATTTGGTTTTGGAACGTACCTCGCTTGATGTCTTAGCCATAAGACATTTCTCCTCATTTGTGATTTCTTTCTCATCGTCATCGCTATCACTCCAAGCTCCTCCAACAAACGCCATTTGATTTCTTGACATCATTGGATATTTTCCGATGAGATGATTTGGATCACCACATTTGAAGCACTTCCTATCACTTTTGCCATTTTTGTCATCTTTATTTCTTTGGTTTGCTTTCCTTTCATCATGCGGTTGTCTAACGAATCTTCCTCGCCTTTTGAAGAATTTCTTGAAGTCTCTTACGGCCATCGCATATTCTTCGTCATCACTTTCGGAGGTTGAGCTATCCTCGTTACTAGATTCCTTCCTAGCTTTCAACGCAATTGACTTGCTTTGCTCTCTTTTTCCATTGACCATCTCGGAGTCTTTCTTTATTATTGCTTCGTAGACTTTCAGGTTGCAGATCAACTCATCAAGTTGAAGAGTTGACAAGTTCTTCGATTCTTCAATCGCCGTAACTTTAGCTCGCCATTTTGGTTGAAGAGCCCTAAGAAATTTCCTAACAAAATTCTTACTAGAAAAATTCTCACCAAGTGCTTTTAAACTTGTGATGATGGTGTTAAACCTAGCAAAAGCATTATCTATTGATTCCTCCTCCGGAATTGTAAATTGTTCATATTTTTGAACAAGAAGATCTATTTTGTTCTCTTTAACTTGACTATTACCTTGGTGAGTGATTAGTAAAGAATCCCAAATTTCTTTTGCGGTTTTACACATAAAAATTCTTTCATATTCTTTGCGTGGTAAGGCATTATAAATAACCATTTTAGCCTCATTATTTTTTGCTAGTTTCTTTTTCAAATCATCATTTTGTTTTTCAAAAGATACAATTTCGTCCATTTTAGTTTCAAAATTATATTGAATAGGGGGAAAATCACCAAAGGTAATGACATGCCAAAGATCAAGATCTTTTGATTTCACATAAATTTTGAATCTATTTTCCAATATAAAAATCCATCACTTTCAAATAGTGGTGGTCTTTGCATAGATTGCCCTTCTAAATATTTTTCAGATTCCATAGATCGTTACAAGTTTTAAAATACAATATATTTTAAAAATCTTGCTAAACCTGGCTCTGATACCAATTGTGGAAAACTAGAAGGGGGGGGGGGGGGGTTGAATTTTACGTCTTTTTAATTTTATTATCAAAACTTAGTTTATTTTTTAAAACCTTGTTTGCTTTTAAAACTTTGATTCAATCTTATGTGAACTCAAATCTTGAACAATATGAACAAGTATATCTAAGTATGAACAATAATAATAATGTAAACTAAGTATGTAAAATCAACACATGCATAATATAAATAATTATAGCTATATATAAGAGATAAGTACGTAATGGTTTATTTTATAATCCTTAGTTATATTTTGTATGAAAACTATATTTGATCGAAATGATCAATTATATGTATGTAACCTTTTTAGTTTGATTGTAAAAACTTTGTTTTGTGAATGAAACTTTTGTTTGATCTTTAAGTAAAATCAATACTACCACTATATGAGCATCTATAAATATACGTCTACGTCTACAAAAGTAATAACAAGATAAGCAAGATAATAAGTAAGATATGGAAAGATCTAACCGCGAGACAAAGGATTTATAGTGGTTCGGCTACAAGGACACCTTCCTTGCCCTACTCCACTCCTCGAGTCACCTACTCGAGAGTTTTCTTCACTATGTCAACAAGCTCCTTATGGCGGAGAAACCTTACACACCAATATACACACCACAACTTTGTCACAACTTATTCGCACCTTCTACACAACTTCTTCACACCTAGTCACTACTTAATCACAACACTACTTCTTTACACCAATCTATCTTCACAACTATCTACTTCAAGCCTATCTTCTTCACACCAATTAACTTCACAACTAACAACTTCACACCTAGCTTCTTCACTATAATCTAATTCCTAACTTTTCTTCTTCACACCAACCAACTAACTAATCACACAATCAATATACCTAGCACAACTATCTACAATCACATATACACAACAATCTTCACAAAGAGTAATATAAATAATCTTGATGATGCACCAACAACTTGTATGTGGAGGTCACAACAAGTTGTAATACTTCTTGTCTTGGGGGATAGAAGTATTCTTCTCTTGCACTTGAGAGGATGAAGTTTGAATCACTTTGAAACAAAGAATTATACACTTATGATCAAAGGATTAAGAGAATAGAGATGTGGATCTAGAACAGAAAGTTTAGGAGTGCAAAAGGTGAGGAAAAAATCCAGGTTTAAGGTGGTATTTATAGGCAAAAGATTCTGACAGAGGAGCGTGGCCGGTCCCCTTAAATCAAGGCCGGCCCCCTTAAAATTAAGGGGACCGCCCCTTATAATTAAGGGGGCCGCCCAGCTGAAACGGCCATAATCCTTGTCTTTTAGTGGGGAAAGTTTATTTGGTGAAAAACTAACTGATTTTGGTTAAAAATTTGAATTCATATATTTAGTATGAATAAAACGTTTTTCTTAATTACCAAAAGTGTTTTTCAAACATATATAATATGTTTATATAATTAAATAAACTTTGTGTTAGTTAATTAAATACCCATTTGATCATAAATTGCACTAAACACTTTGTTTATTCATACCTTAAGTGATTTGGATGTAAAGAGAATGTTAATCACTAAATACATGTTTATGTCAAAAGTTTTAGTTCTATGAGTTTATATTTTGTGATAATCAAAACATAGAGATATTGATAATATGTTAATAATGTTTTTAGGCATTATTTATGTCAACACTTTGCTTGAGCATTGTCAGAATCAGATGACTCCTCAGCAAATTCCTTATCAAAATTAATTCTCCTCCCCTTAAACTCTGCATATGATTTCCTCCCCTGTTTGGAAGAATCTCCCAAATCTTTACTAGAACTTGCAGAAAATTCATCTTGAGGTGAAGATGAAGAGGAGAACACAACCTGAGCAGGTCTTTTCTTCTTGAGACTCTCAACTTCAATTTGTAACCTTTGAATCTCAGCCTTCAGTTGATTCAGCTCTGTGGCATGTTGTACTTTAGTCTGTGGCAGATCTTTCTCCAGAGCTTGAACCTGCTTGACTAATTTTGTACATATGTCCATCAATTCAGGTAGTTGCACACTGCCCTCAACACTTCCAACTGTGTTACCTGATGGGAGAGGTGAATCATAGGGCATTGATTCAGGCTCTTCCCTAGTAGGACTAAGATTAAGCCTTGAACCACCACTGCTTGTCCCTAAACCAAAAGGTTCAGCAACATGCAATGTTGAGATGAGAGAAGTTGGCTGTTTATGCCTTCTCTCATAAGTGTAAGTTACAGCAGGGGTATGGTGAATTGGTGGAACAACAATATTGGGTGTGTTTTGGGATACAACTGGGATAGTTGCATCTTCACCCTGTACTTGTGAAATTTTAGCAAGCATTTGAGGAAAAAGTGGATGAACCTCCCCATTCCAAAGATCTGAAGCCTTACTCATGTTTTGAAAAACTTTTGGCTTAAGATAGGAGGCTTCATAAATTCTATTGTGAGGTTGCAGTTGAAACTCATTTAACACTGCTTGCACAAACCTTGGATACATCAAAAATTTATATTGACTCTTTACATTGCCTTTCATATAATTGAAAATAAACTTTGAAAAATTGAAAGTCCTATCAGTTGCCAAACAAACCAAAGGATAAGCCATGGTTGATGCAAATTGTTCATAAGATGTTTTCTTAGGACTTAGGCGATGTAAAAGAGTGTGAATTAAAAATCTCCAATGGGGACAAAAACATCCTTTTCTAAAAGTTACTTTTTGTTCAGATGTATCATACCCCATTAAAGCAATATTAGTGAAAATTTCTGAATTGGGTAATGTGATGATACCATTGAGATCATTCAATTGGAGAATTCTCCTCAAGGATGACTCAATAACATCAATAGTTACCCCATCCACTGTGGCTCTTAGAGCTTCCACAGATTCATGTGTGTCTCCCTGTTCAAGAGTTATGGACTCCACAGTGTTCCAGAACTCTTTGATATGAGAGACATAGATTGTGGTATTAATAGTTAAGGCATACCTTATATGAGTTGTGTTTAGAAAATACACAATCTGATGAAAAATAGGGCCACTCTTCTCGTTTGACTTTTGTAGGTAGGCCACTTGGTTGTGCTCCTCGACAAATTTTAGAATCGCCATGATATTTGTGAAAAGTGAATAAAAGTGTTAGTAATCAAGATAAAAATCAAGCCGTATGATGATCAATTTATACTAATAGGGTTTGAGGAGGTTGCGCAATGTGAATTATCATTAGAAAGAATTATCTTTGGAAAAGAATAAATTATAATAAGTAAGTAGATAATTCACAAAAGATTTACCCTATAAATAAGGAAAGACGGTTATATTTACAACGGCTAGTAAAAAAATAGATTACTGACACAACAGTTGTAACGGCTAGTTCATCAGTGGAAAAATTACTCTTGCAGTAGTAACTAATGAACTAGCAGTGGTAAAATTTTCACAACATATCAAAGAGCAGTGGTAAGTAAAACATGAAAATTAGCTGCTCTTTTCATAGTTTTTAGCAAACTACCAGCTATCAACGGATTTGATATGTCTTTACCATGAGCCGTTTGCTATGGACTAGCCAACTCTTGATCACTTGGAGTATGGTGAGTTGATAACCATATAGTTTTTGGTAAACTATCAACCATAAACGGATTTGAGAAGTCTTTACCAGGAGCCGTTTGCTCTGGACTAGTTGATTCTTATGTGGATTAGACATGGTGAATCAATAACCATTTGTTGTGTGTCTATGATACACACCTTATAACTCCAGTGACTCCAATAATATGGGTTGTATACTGCAGAACAAAATAATACTCAACTTAGCCTATAAACATTAACCCAAAGTAACTTTTTAACCAAGTTACTATTCACAAAATATCTTCCAAAAGTCAACCCGATAATAACCAAATTTACTCCTCCAACCTACCAAAACAGGTAAGAGTAAATATTCTTCATTAATTAGAATTCGACCTTGACTTTGCTTATAAAAGGGGGCTCAAAAACCTTTATCTCTCATCAACAAACATCTGCAATAACACAAACCCTTTATCAACACAATGAGCTGGTTTCCATTAGTCTACATATCCTCAGATGATTCATCAGATGAGGAAATCAGCTATTGTTCAAACTCAGAGGAATATTCTACAGGATGGAGTGATTACTTTCCTCCAAGTGCAACCACATCCACAGCATCCAACATGACATCCAAAAAGATTGAAGCTTCATCTGCTCCATCATTGGAGTTCTATTCCAGTTCTTCCTCTGATGATGATGATGATCCAACCTTCAACCTTTCCAAAGAGCTTCCAAAGGCCCTCACCACAGCATTGAAGACTGCTATAAGCAACATGAAGTGGCCTATGGTTGAGAAGCCTACCCAAGCACCAAGGCCTCCTAAGCAAGTTCTGGGACTTGCTTGTCCAAGGAAGCAACTTTCTTTTGATGACAAGAGAAAGAAAGCTTCCAAAGGCAAGCATGATTATGAGGGAAAGGGGAAGAAGCCTATGGAGTAGATGTTAGGTTGTTCGGTTATGTTTTGTGATGTTTTACTTGTTCTTGGTGATGTTGTAATCTGAATGGTTGTTATGTACTTTCTTTAGCCATCAATAAAAGTACTTTTTCTTTATGCTTGTATCACCAATCTTTCCACTGTTGTATGATTATTTCCACTGTGCTCTTGATAACTCTGCAATCAAATTAGTAAAAAACCATACATACAATACAAACAATACTAGTACCTAAAAACTATCCTGCAACACTGAAAAGTAGTAGACATCAAAGATTTATGGATTTAACATTCCAATACCTGTTACCAAGTATTGAAACCTACCCACATCAAGCCCTTTTGTTAATAAATTAGCATAATTGTCATCAGTATGGATTTTGACAACATTAATAAGCTTTTTCTCAAAACAATCTCTAATAAAATGATGTCTAATTTCAATATGTTTAGTTTTAGTGTGTTGCACAGGATTTTTAATAATGCATATGGTACTACTATTGTCTATATAGATAATGGTGTTTATGAAATTGTACCCATAATCCAATAATTGATTCTGAAGCCATAAGATCTGAGCACAACAACTAGCAGCTGCAACATATTCTGCTTCAGTGGTTGAAGTAGCAACCATAGTTTGCTTCTTGCACTGCCATGACACCAATCTACATCCAAGAAATTGACATCCTCTTGTAGTTGACCTTCTATCCAAACTTGCACCAGCATAGTCACTATCTGAGTATGTGATCAATTCCATAGGGGATTCTCTTGGATACCATAATCCTAGATTAGGATAAGTCTTCAAGTACCTACAAATCTTTTCCACTACTGTCATATGTGATGTCTTTGGAGTCACTTGAAATCTTGCACAAGCACATACAGCAAACATAATGTCTGGCCTTGATGAAGTAAGATACATCAAAGAACCAATCGTAGATCTGTAAGAGTGAACATCAACATTAGCACCACTAGCATTCTTCAACAATAGATGAGTGGTCTTGTCAGCAGGGGTATTTAAAGGTTTTACATCTTGAAACTTGAACTTCCTAATAATCTCAGTCACATATTTGTCTTGACTAATAAAGATGCCTTCTTTACTCTGTTGTACTTGCAGTCCCAAAAAGAATGTAAGTTCTCCCATAGAACTCATTTGAAATTCATCCTTCATCAGCTTTTCAAACTCTTTGCACATCTCTTGTCTAGTAGACCCAAAGATAATATCATCAACATATACTTGAACAAGCAAAATATCCCCCTTGTCTTTCTTGATGAACAAAGTTTGATCAATCTTGCCTCTATGAAACCCATTATTCAACAAATAAGTAGCTAAGGTTTCATACCACTTCCTTGGAGCCTGATGTAAGCCATAAAGAGCCTTAACCACTTTATACACTTTATTTGGGTGTTGAGGATCTTCAAAGCCTGGAGGTTGAGAGACATATACCTCCTCATCAATAGTACCATACATAAAGGCACTCTTAACATCCATTTGATAGACAGTAAAGCCCATAAAGGATGCATAGGCTAGAAACAGTCTAATAGCCTCAATCCTTGCAACAGGAGCCACAACTTCTTCATAATCAATACCCTCCTCTTGAGTGTATCTTTGAGCAACCAATCTAGCTTTGTTCCTGATTACAATACCTCTTTCATCTTTCTTGTTTCTGAAAACCCATTTAGTACCAATGACCTTCATACCATCAGGCAAGTCACAAAGAACCCAAACCTTTTGAAGTTTTAACTGCAACAACTCCTCTTGCATTGCTTCAACCCAGCTAGATTCTTCTAGAGCCATATAAACATTCTTAGGCTCCACCGGTGAGAGAAAACAGAAAAACAAACACTCATTCTTCCTTTTATGCTTCTTGGACTCATACACTTCACTAATGAACCCATGAATATCATCTTTCTTTGTCTGTCTTCTAGTCTTCACACCTGATTGAAGTTCACCAATAACATTATCAAGTGGATGCACTTTGTGAATTGAAGTCTGTGATGTGTTAGGAATATCATATGTTGTTGGCATGTTTGTGATTTCTACATCATCACTTGGTGATTCCTGAGAAGTATGTTCCACATTTGGGCTGTCAGTGAAAACTTCTGGTGTAGCAGTGGGAATTGAGTTACCACTGCTAGTAGGAATTTCTTTATTCAATTAATCAAAATTCACACCATCTGCATCACTTGACTTTTCAGAATTGTCAACAAAGTCCCAAAGTGGCATAACAATTTGATCTTCATCATCTTTGCAGGCTTCATCTTCATCAATGAATTCTTCTGAATCTTCAAGATCTTTGTCTCCTGTGCTTGAAGTAAGAGGTACATAATTCATTGTATTAGATAATGTTTCAAGATCAAATAGCCAATCTGGTCCTGAACCTGCTATGTTAGCTTTATTTTAAGAAACTCAACATGCAGATTCTCTTCAATCTTCTTTGTTCTTAAGTTGTATACTCTGAAAGCCTTGCTAACCATAGAATATCCAACAAAGAAGCCTTCATCTGACTTTTCTTTAAATTTACCCAGATGATCAATGGTATTGAGAATAGTAACATGACACCCAAATGGCCTCATAAACTCCAAAGTAGGAGGTCTTCCTCTGAATAACTCATAAGGTGTCTTGTTCTTTGTTTTGATCACTAAAACCCTGTTCTGAATGTAACAAGCAGTGTTAATTGCTTCAGCCAAAAAAGTCAATGGAAGCTTAGAGTCAGCCAACATGGTTCTAGCAGCCTCAATTAGTGTTCTGTTTCTTCTTTCTGCAACTCCATTTTGTTGAGGAGTTCTTGCAACACTAAATTCTCTGTTAATACCTTTGTCTCTGCAGAAATCATCCATAACTTTATTTTTAAACTTTGTCCCATTGTCACACCTGATGATCTTGATTTTCTTTTCAAATTGATTTTCAACTTCAGTGATGAATGTCTTAAGGATGCCAGTGGTTTCATCCTTGGTTCTTAAAAAGAAAACCCATGTGAATCTACTAAAATCATCAGTCACAACAAGACAATACTTCTTCAAATTGATGCTGCTCACAGATGTAGGACCAAACAAGTCCATATGCAACATAAAGAGTGGATGATCAATAGAATTGAATGCTTTGGTCTTGCATGAAGCTCTGTGTTGCTTTCTTTTGAGACAGGCAACACAGGTTTGGTCATTTTCAAATCTTTTCTCTGGTAGACCTCTGACAAGTCCATCTTTCACAATCTTGTTGATGGTCTTGAAGTTAACATGACCAAGTCTTCTGTGCCAAAGCATTGATTCATCCAAAGTGGCTTTTGCAAGCAAGCAAGTAACATAATTATTAGCCACTATGTTCTTCATGTCAATGCTATACAGATTACCTTTTCTAGGAATTTTACGCAAAATGTCACTTTCATCAGGAAGCTTATAATCCTTAGATAATTGATGAGGCAAAAAATGATCCGTTTTTAGAGGGTCATTTAAGCCTGAATTCGAATTTATTTGATCAAATATTGCCCTAAATCGTTCCTTTTGTGATTTTAGGTACTTTGGGAGTGAAATCTGGAAAAGGAAGCAATTCGGACGTTTTTGGAGCATAAAAGTGAAGAAAACGCCAAAGTCTTAATTTTCCTTGCTGGGAACAGTAGGTGACAGCGTCAAGAAGGAATTCCTGACGGCGTCAAGAGTAATTTCCATGACGATCCAGTACAGATTTGACGGCGTCACGAAGTAGGGCGTCAAGAGTAAAAGTCATGACGGCCTGGAAATGCATAACACATGACGGCGTCAAAAGTAGATCAAGGCAGTCCGAGAATTATTTTGGCGGCGAGGTGACGGCGTCACAAGATTGGTCTTGACGCCGTCAGACCCTTTTTCCTATATATAGTTTTCTAATTTTCACATTAAAAAAGAGAGAAGTTTTGGAGAAACCCTAAGTACGAACTTGGTACGAATTTTACAGGTTTTTCAAGGGTTATAAGCCCTTGATACCTTTCATGTGTAATTGAGATAAGTATTCTTTTAATTCAATCAATATGTCTATGTGTTGGTTGTCTATATCTTGTTCTTGTCTTAATTCCATCATGCTAGGCTAGATCTATCTTGTGTTTGCTTGGATCTAATGAAACCTAGATGTTAATTATGTGTTGATTACTTGTTTATAATTGTATTGGATGGGTGAATTCGATGTTAGGCTTAAGAAAACTGGCAGACTTCCAAATGGTAACATGCTTGAACGTCTTAGGAAACATGAACTGATGTGCACTAGGTTTTATTGGTTGTATTTAATGCATGAGCCACTGTTTATAATCCCTATGGTTGTGCTGGGCATGGTATAGGAGGAGATAAGAGCTCATAGGATTGGGGAGTTAAGTGCGCCACCCCATGAATGGTATTAAGGAATACAATCCGTCATCCATGCAACTATAACAAGTAATTAACGTGTAAAAGATGTCTAGGGAGTAGTGAACTCTAAGTAAACACATTTTCTCCACTTATTGCTCACAACCTTAGTTAATTTAGTTTATTTTCATTTTCAGTATTTTATTTTGATTGCATCTTTAGTATTGGGTTAGTTGACTAGCAACTAATTCCGCCTAAATCCTTCAAACCCGAGATTTTTAATTGCTTTCTAAAAAATATAAAAATACAAAAAGAATCATCCCTCACCTTTAGAACTAGTATTTAGATTTTCTAATCCTAGCGACACTATTCCTAGCTGAACGATCAATCCCCCGGTACTTGTCACTATACTATACTACAACGATCAGGTACACTGCTTGGTGGGGGTTGTAAGCTTCTCAAGATCCCTTGAGAGGTAAAACCTGGTGCGACCCACACACACATCAAGTTTTTGGCGCCGCTGCCGGGGAATAGTTATTGTTTAGGTTGAATTTGATTTTTATTAGGTCTACTCATTAGATTCCTTTTTAGTGAGATTTTTATTTTCTTTTTATTAGCTTTCTTGTAGTCTATCTTTTCTTTGTGCATTTGTTCGTAGAAACCTTTCCATTGACTCTTCCGTTCACCATTATGGA
Organism: Artemisia argyi; assembly: GCA_030686995.1. Taxonomy (NCBI): domain Eukaryota; kingdom Viridiplantae; phylum Streptophyta; class Magnoliopsida; order Asterales; family Asteraceae; genus Artemisia; species Artemisia argyi. Next base: position 294,030,270 of record CM060709.1, read on the forward strand.
GTACGTGAATCCACCATACCACCAACCACAAAGGCTATTCTACCCTATTGACATCTCGAATTTCAAACAATATCGAGATGAACCCATATATGATGCATGGACTCGTTTTAGAAATTTACTCCGAAAATTCCCTCATCATAGTTTTGCTTTAGCATTCCTAACCCGAACCTTTTACTATCGTGTTGGCCAATATGACCAAATGCGCATTGAGGATTTTGCCAATGGGGACTTTAGGGAATTAAGTGCTGAAGAAGCATGGGATGCCATAGAAGATTGTGCCTAATATTATTATAGGGTAGTTTTAACATGATTCCAACTCCTCATATTGCCCCTAGGAGTTGGTGACCTATTTCTGTACATCTCTGCATATCTAGTAGTGGGCCTAGTGAAATTAGGTTGTGACCTAGGCTTCTCTTTGACAACATTAGGAATACTTCTTTTAACCTCCACTTTTACATTCTCAGGAACACTAGGTTTAGACTCAACATTTAAACTTTCATCTTTAAGAGATGAGTCACTAGCACTATCAAATGTATCAACCTCAACCTGAACCTTTTCAATAACAACAGGTTTAACAAATTTTGGTCTATAGGTCATAGGTGGTTCCTGGAATTCTTCTAATCCTGTGTGAGCTAAGTCAATGCCAGGAGGTGATGAAACACCTCTTAGAGGTGGTGGAACTGATTTGTATCCAACTCCTGATTTGGCTTTGTTCACAACTTGGGCTTCCCAAATTTTGTCAATACACTTGGATTGGTGATCCAATGTATTGCAAGTTATCTTTATATTCTCACTAGCCAACTTAACCTTTTCTAGTTCTTCCCTAAGAACCTTGTTTACAGCAACCTGATAATCTAAGTCTCTTCTTAATACTGCAATATCATCATTGAACTTAGATTCATTTGCCCTATAATGCTCTAATTGAGTTTCTAAAACACCTAGGCCTCTTTTATGATTTGATAAGTTATAATTAGTATGATTTAACTCTAGCAATTGTTCATCATATTGTGCTTTAATTTTCTCATACTCTTTTAAGGCCTTACAAGTTTTAGAGCAAGCATTATTAATTTGTACCTCAGAGTTAGAAAAAGCCATTAGTGCAAGCTCAGTGGCAACCATTGCAGACTCTGAATCATCTTCCTCATCCTTAGTCATAAAGCTCCAATCAAAGCTCACTCCATCAATAGCCAATAGCCCCTTTGGCTCATCTGTAGTAGGTTCCTTCTTCTTGTCCTGCTTATACCAAGTTGACCTGTTGTCAGATTTCCTTGGCTTCCTGCACTCCCTGGCAAAGTGCCCCTTCTTATGACAATTATAGCACTCCACCTTCTTTTTGTCAAAACCTACTGTTTCATTGCCACTGATGTTAATCTTTCTTCCAGTCTTCTTCCAAAACTTCTTTGTTCTTAAGCTTAGTAATGCCACCTGCCATTTAATGTCCATCTCCTCCATATCATCCTCACCAATTTGATCCAAATCCTCATGATTGAGAATTGAACCACCTACTTGACTTGATATAAAGGCATAAAAGGTAGTATCACTAAGTCCTGCAATCTGTCTCTTTGAGCTACCAGTGGAAACACTTCCACTACCAGTGGAAACAACAATGTTAGCACTGTCATCATCACTATCACTTTCTTCATCTGAACTATCATCAAGAGATGATGATATGAGTGCTACACTTCCTGAACCTGTGATTAATTTGCCAGCTTTCTTCAATCTTTGTTCAATAACCTTGAAGTTATTGTACAAATCATTAAGTTTCATGGTCTCCTAATCTGGCTTATCTTCCCACACTGCAACATTGGTTCCAAACTCAGAGGGTAAGCTTCTTAAGAACTTTAGATTGAGGTCTTCCCTTTCCACCTCAATTCAAAAAACAGTGAGTTGAGTAACAATCTTTTGTAGCCTTGTGAAGATGCTATCAATAGATTCATTACTTGTTGAACCAAAGTTTTCATAAGTCTGCTTCAACAGGGTCTTCTGAGTCTTCTTGGTGGAATCATTACCACCAAAAACAATATAGATCTCCTCAAAAAGAATCTTTGCAGTCTTGTACTTGCTGAATGCTAGAACTTGGTCTCTGGGAAGTGTCATCAGCAACAAACCTCTGGCCTTCAGATCATTCTTCATCTGAAGTCTTTCATCATTGGTAACAGGTCCAGTGTTAACATTTATTACTTCCTTGCCACCAACCATCTCTGAAGTAGAACTTGGTTTGAAGGAATTTCCAACTATAATGATCTCCCAGAGTGTATAGTCTTGGACCATAAAGAATTGTTCGATCATTAGCCTCCACATCTCAAAGTCATTCAACTTAAGCTTTGGAAGCTTGGCAGCAATGTTTGATTGACTGGTTTCTGTCTCCATTGATTCTTCTGAGTGAACTAGAGTCTTCAAAATCAAAGTATCAAAGTCTGGCTCTGATACCACTTGATGGATCTAAACACCTTGAACTGTGTTAGATTGATACTTTGAGTTATATCACTAAGTATGCGGAATTTACTTAGTAACACTTAGAAGTTTGATTGTGAGTGAATGAAACAGTTTAATGAATGAGAACAATGTATGTAACAAACGGTTAGCTCCAATATTATTAATGATAATAATACGAGTGATCTTTGTATCACTAGGGTTACACCTTGAAGCTCTAGAAAACGTATATCTAACCTTTAACCTAGGATCTCCTTTTATAGCACAAGGAGTCCTCTTCTACAAGATAAGTATAATGCTAATAGAATAAGATATACACAAGATCTATTCTATATTTATCTAAACACGTTTTCTAACAGTTATCTAAACAGAAGTGGTAATATATGTTCTTGCAGTGGTAATGTGTTTCCACTGCAAGTACATTCTTCAGCAGTTGTAATGTCTTCACTAGCCGTGGTAACTGTTATTATAATTACCAACAGGTTATTTTGTCATTACTAACATACTATGGCGAAGGCGACAAACAACATCGATACATGACTGGAACGTCGGGCAAAACACCAATGCCTGCTCGTCAATCACCTAAGCATGATTCATGACTAAAGGGTAGGATAAGACAAGGGAAAATATTTAATGGGTGTAAACAAAAAGACTTGAAACAAATAGTTTCCTAGAGTCCACAATCGGCCTGTCATTAGTCGCATTCAATCCCAAAGCAAAAATCGAGGGTTAAGAGTCAAGGGGTCTTCAATAACGTCAATACACGAGTTAATGCATATAGAATTGTAGTGTAATGCCTCATAATCTCCATAAACTTAGGCAAAAAGATGCATCAACTCGACCTTCATATTCAATTATGTGCTATAGAAATTTTAAAATTTGGGTAGAATTTGCACATATTTCGACCAACCACCGTATAATCAACCATTTCTATGTCACTTCCCCCAACTTGAGATGAACAATGCCCCCATTGTACAAATATTGACAAAAATTGAAATGTGAGATAGAAATGTACGGGTCTCAAAAATGTAAGCTCCGCAAGGTGGGAATACTCACCATAATACGACACAGAAGCTGATTTATATTACTACCAGCTATACTTAAATAAAAAACTCTTGCTTGCATTCTTTTTTTTCACTTTTTTTTTTTATTTTTATTATATATTTTTTTTGCAAGACAAGGTATACAAAAAAAACAATACGGACACATAAAGCATCCCCCCACTTGAGATCAACTATCATCTGAACCCGATCTTCTTCCAAAACCCTTTATTCAAAACCGACGACTTCCACCATCGAAACCAAAATTGACCAACAACGCCCGGACCGTGGAGTATAAGAAACTACAGGGTAGGCTAGGCTATAGGTGTAACGAAACATATATTGGGTGAACAAAATGAAAAGAATGGCTCTTAAGGGTGTATCTAGGGGTATATTGCACTAATAATGAGTGAAACAAAAAGGTTTAACAGGGGGATTGACTAATCGATGTGAAATGTCAATATACATAGTAAACATTTATGGGCTATTTGGGTTTATCCTAAAATTTGCCTTAGTTCCTAGCTGCACCGATTACACTAAGTTGCCTCAATGTAATGCTCATTATTATGGTCTCGAAAAGATATACAATGACAAGTTCTAAAGTCTACTACAGCCACCGGCACACTTATTTTTATGGTATTATGTATAAGGGGAAAATGGAAAGGTTTATCCTCACACAATGTAAATATACGGTAAGTGTGCTCAGTCTAGATTAAACTAGTTAAGTAATGAAAAACATGTCAAAATTTTAATGATGAAACATTTTTCACTCAAAACTAGAAAAACAAAGGCAAGTAAAATCAGGTGGGTGTTTATTTCTAATCCCCCTCCCCACTCGGGTCATACATAAGCATACAAATGAAAACTAAGAAGGTTTAGAAATGGAACGGAAAACTCCCCTGGATTAGCTCGGAATGATCGAAGATACACGGGTAATCGTGTCCCACCTTGAGATCCTTGAGCAAACTTTAATAACCTAAATTCACTTAAACAACCCAGTGCATCATACTAGAAAGATATCAAGTAAAGAAAATGAAAATACTAACTCACTTTCATAGGAATCACAGTTGTATTTAGTGTATGCAACAAGCCTTTTAAATCACTTGGTGTCCCAAGTGGACGAGTGATGTCTCGTGAGGGTTTACGGGGAACACACCCACAAAGTTCATTTAACTAATACAAGGCCATGGTATGAAAGATTAAATAAAGATACAGGGAATGTTACGGCATAACTGCAATGACGAGTTATGCCATAACTGGTAAAACCTGAGGGTCACTATCTCTCGGAGTGGAGGCTAAGGTGTAACCATATAGTTGGGTTACGCCGTAGCTGGTTCAAGGATTGAAATCCTGGCCAGGATTCTTCGTAAGTGAGCCATACGTTAAACTCTTTGCTCCAATTCCTGCAAAATAAGAAAACAAACATACCAAGCATAAAATCCTATAAAATTTTAAAATAAAACAAAAATAAAAGATTGGCATGGGTTGCCTCCCACGAAGCGCTTGTTTTTGTTTGAGTCTCGAGCTTGACTCCACCCTTATTTACGTATTAGGGTGTTCATCCCTCCACTTGGAATCAAGTGTGGGTGAAAATAGCTATAAATACCATGAGGGTGTAAATTAGCTATGAGATAGGGAAATGATATATTAAAATTATACCTTGGCGGAGATTTCATTTCCCTCCTTACCATACCCATATTCATCGATGGTTTTGATGACTGGCTCATTCCGTATTGTTGACTAATCGGCATCTCAACAACGACCATTTTTACCCCTACATCCATGGTGAATGATAAAGGATCTTTTGAAAGCATTTTCTCAGGCTCCTTCACATCCTTTGCAGGGTCACATTTGGCTTCATCCAAAAACTCATCTCTGAATTCATTTAAAAGAACGTCCAAAATCGGGTTTGTAGTTGGTGCTACATTATCATTGGGGAGTGTGATAGGTGGGGTCAAGGGTTGTTCTTTCAGAATTAGGCTAGGTTCGTCAAACACGGTGGGTGTTAATATTTTCCTAAGCTTTTCAACATCCTCCACCGTGATATCCCAATAAGCATCCACATCCCATTCCTCAATTTCCTCATAGATTTCCTCTTTCTCCTTTGCAGTGTCGAAATCATCCTCATCAATATCCTGTTCAAAAACACTAGCAAAAACGTTAGTAATGGGAGAAATAGGAAAGCTAAGAAGGTCCTTGCTTTCATGATTCACATCCTGAATTCTTCATTGTTACACCCAATATCGATCTCCTCCACCTTGTTAGAATCTGGATCTTCCCTAATTAATCTTGTAGGGAATTTCTTAGACATGAAGTCTTTCCAGAATGCATCATCATCAGTTTCCATGTCTTCAAGTTGGGGATCAGGTGTGTTTTATGAACAATCACTGAAGTTAGATGCAACCTTGCTAGTGTGATTATTCAATCTAACCTTCTCATGACATTGATTGGCAATGAACCATTCATATTCATGAATGGTCATGTTATCCATGTCCATTTCCTTGTACACTTGAGGAGATACGTAGCACCTATTTGTATATGCTTGGGGAGATTGATAGACAGGCTTTTGAAGAGGCGGTCTCGTAGTAGATCTCCTTGATCGAAGATTCCACATAATTCTTGCTTCCTTCTCGCGCTCATACTCCAAGTATTTATTTAACGTCATGCTATCAATATCCGGCTCCATCTCCATGATTTCCTGAAACATACTAAAGAAACCACTAGAAAAGGAAAAAGAAAACAAAAAACAAAAATTCCTAAAAAAGATAAAAAGAAAACTTAAATTAAAATCCTAATAGCTCCCCGGTAGCGGCTTCAAAAACTTGATGCAAGATTTCTGACCAGGTTTTACTATTTATAAAGTGTTACATTTCAAATTTCGTGTCATTTATTTTACTATTTTTATTATTTACTTTTTAAATAATTAACTTTGTCAGAAGTTATCCGCGTACATCATGACACGTAAAATTAATTTAACCAACACTAGATTGTGTCTACTCTACACTTTCTACGCACTATTGTTTCCTTACAATCCTAATTTCAAAGTCATAATTAACTTTTTCTAATTTTATATAAATCTTGCACCTTTTAAGTTTTACGCGATTTAAATTTACGTTTTATGGTTTTAACAACATGGACCAACCCTAGACTATGATGATTTTATATATTTTATGCATTTTAACCTATTTTCATGATTACAAGTGAGTTTTATACTTTTCGTGTCATTTTTATAGTTTACGTCACTTTTATCTAGAATCAGTGTCACCAAACGCATTTTTAACTCACAGTTTCAGTTTTAACGACGTCTAAACACTCCGATAAACCCATGAGTCAACTAATATATTAAAATTAGTTATTTTGACAAGTGATAACATTTTTATATGTTTTAGATTTTTATACTACCCGGTTTTACATTTCGCGTCTTAAAAACTTTACGTTTGCAATTACCTGGATCAAAATAACACACCTTAAACTAAATACTATCAAAATAACTAATAACGATCCACCTCACAAGACACTTGCCTTATGACGATTTCTTCTTAAACACATGTGTCTTCACTTGTACAAGTGTCTCATTTATCTTGCATGCTAGACATCACCACACTAATACACCACTAACTCTTTCATTTGACAAAAACAAGAAACACCATTCTCTTCCTTCTCTCATGGTATGAACGACCAAGGTCAGGTCCTAAACACCTTTTTCATCTAATTTTTCACCAAATTATTGATCATAAACTAAATATCTTGAAGGCCTAGTCTTGCTCATGGTTTATTCCACTCAAAACATCATCAAATCTCATCATTTCTTGGTTTCTTTAGGAAGTTGTTACAAGTTTTGATCAAGATGGTGTAGGGGCTGAGATTTTCAAGTATTTACTAAGGGTTTTGGTGGATAAAATTTGGGTTGATATGGGGTAAAGAAAAGGTGCAAGAGTTGATTGGATTAAACTAGGTTTAGTGTTCTTGTTGTTGTAATCTTTCTTGTTCATCACTTTTGTAAGGAAACTCTCCACTAACTTTTCATTTTATTTTTATTTTCACTTCTTTAAATTTATATATCTTGATGTATTTGAATATTATATAAGTTATTATGCTTGGTACATAACTTAGAAAACAATAAAAACACTAAAGGACTAGACATGCAACTGTGAATCTGATTCAGGGGTAAAAACAGAATAAACTGATTTAATAAGTAAACATTGGACCTAAACTAAAAATATGTAGTTGTAGCCCTATGTCTTGTGGTCATTTTGACGGGTATTTCATCAAATAACTCATTACGATGATTAAACTATAAATATTTTCGTAAAACATGTCATATTCTGAGTAACAGATTTTAAACGTGTAAAAGTCATTTTTTTTGTGAATAACCCTCTGTTACTCAAAGAATAAAAGTTCTAGATAACATCTTAAATTAAACGTGGCCAAAAACGGGGAATTAATCGGGTTTGTAAAACACTAGATATCGCACTTTTCGTGGGACTGATGCAATGTTAAAGTTTTATGAAGTGAATATATTGGGTGAATGGGTAACTTTGGTACTGTTAAGTAATTTTTGGTTTAGTGGGACCCACGAAACTTGTTGGAACAAATTAATACCTTTCCGTGGATATAAAGAATGTAATTTTCGGACTTACGGTTTACAAATGACGGATTTTCTAAGATGAATAAGTTATATAAAATTTTGACAGCTTTTACGTCAAAAGTATAAAAAGGATTTAAAGACTTATGTAATTGTATCTTTAAAATTTGTTTTTGAACACTTAGAATATATGTACCAAGCATAATTAAAGTTATAATTTATATATTATATAGACTAAATTACATCAACACTTACTTTCAAAAACTAAGACAAGCGTATATCTATTTAGGTTCGTTGTATAACTTTCGCGGCTAGTTTCTTCACTTGATTTTCCGTGCTATTTCCTTTACTCACGGTGAGTTCATAGCCTCGCCTTTACTTATTTAAACGTTTTATAAACCTTGCGAGGGGGATACATGCTAGTTTTACAAACCGAATACAAGTAGCTTTCTTTTTGGTATGCTTGACCCAATTACATGATTTATAGATATCAGACATTGAGTATTTCTTGCCAATTAAGTCCCCATCATGAACCGTTAATTCCGTAGGGAAACGCTGGTATTATGAATATGCATATTAGGCTTGGCGGGCTTGGCTGAGTGAGTAGCGCTCACCTTTCAACGGTCACATAATATTGAGAGGTTGTGGTAAATCTTATTTCCCGACGTGTATTTGTTATATGTCTTTTAAAATGAATTATACTTGTATTCAACTGATTACATATTAAACTCTATGAATTCACTCAACTTTATGTTGACTTTTTAGCATGTATTTTCTCAGGTATTATTTGCTAGCTGAGCATTGGGAGCAATCGGAGTCGCGTGGATATCAAATATTGAAGGACTTGTTTTCTACACATTCGATAACTTTTTATCTTTAAAATATACATATGTGTCATGTTTTTAATTCTTGTAACTTAACTTTTAAATAGAAATTGTTGGGACCTTTGTACTCTGATTTATCAAATCGAATGTGACATTTTATTAAACGTCTCTTTTGAGGTTGTTTTATATAACTTGTTTTTATGAACTATGAAGTGACACCCAAATTGGTATTCCGCTGCGTTGTAAAATTTTGGGGGTGTCACAGAATGGCATCAGAGCATTAGTTATAGCGAATTAGGTTGTTTTTAAAACCTAAACTATAACTGATTTTCGAACTTTTTTTTAAGTCTTTCACCATTGTTCGATATCTGCGTACGCTTGCTCCCAGGTAACTTATATGCTCTATTTCGCATCCATACTTCTATTATATGATTAATGAGTATATCCCTTAGTCATGATTCACTCTTTCACGTCTATCTTATGATGTCATACTATTTACTTTATATCGGTCGGTTATTTATACGCTGACCACTCCGATTATCGCGTACTTCGTGTTTTCTTATTTTCTCCCTTGAACATCAATACTAGTATTGTATAAGGATACCCATACATATATGTGTGACTCTCTTCTCAAATCGTTACACATATATGTAATACTATTATATGTATTAATGAGTTCGTTTACTTTAACCTTTTATGAACGATGCGGTGATCTCCAAAACATTTTTGCTACTTTACTTTATTTCCTTTTGATGATATTGACATTTGGTGTACTTTGTCAATTCCACTAGTTATTTTATTGTTCAACTTTGAGTGTGAACATTCTTCTCATGCCTTTGAATCAAGTATGTTGTTTTCGTTATCCATTGTTTTGAAATCTTCCAATTGATGGGAGTACGACCTTAACTTGTCATCCCGGATCGTGCTATCCTTTGGCACTTACCTTTGTAAATGCGATTGACTAATGTCATAATATTATTCTCGTTACTTCTCATGATTTTGATGAATCACATCGTTAGTTAGACATCCTTTTATTTATTGTAACACTTGATCTTATTGTGTATTCTGTTTTGTGACGGACATACTTAAGTAGGATGATTTATAATCGTCTTATTGAAATGAATTGGGACGCTTCTTCATTTGAATAAGGAAATTATAAACCGCCGAACCATAAATTCATAAATCATCACTTACATGGATTGGGATGCTTCTTTATGTAATTGACGAGTTATGAATGAGTGGGCTTATTTGTATCCACCATAGCGTGTGTACGAATCATTCTTTTGGCTATGAACTCTTCTCGACTCGTAATTTGTTATGTGGATTTTTCTGATTTTGTAACCACCGCGAGCTTGATAAGCTAATAGTAATGTACTATTATCCGCTTCCACGGAATTGATGACTTGATAAATTCCTTGTCTCCTATTGTCTTATTGATGAGGCGAAAAATGAACCACTTTTAGGGGGTCATTTAAGCCCAGAATTGAATTTATTTGATCAAATATTGCCCTAAATCGTTTCTTTTGTGATTTTAGGTACTTTGGGAGTGAAATCTGGAAAAGGAAGCAATTCGGACGTTTTTGGAGCATAAAAGTGAAGAATACACCAAAGACTTAATTTTCCAAGCTGGGAACAGTGTGTGACGACGTCAAGAGTATTTTCCTAACGGCGTCAAGAGTAAAGATCATGACGACCCAGTACAAAAATGAAGGCGTCACAAAGAAGAGCGTCAAGAGTTAAATATGTGACGGCCTGGAAAAATGGAATACATGACGGCGTCAGATGTAGATCAAGGCAGTCCGAGGTTTATTTTGGCGGCGAGATGACAGCGTAACAAGGTTGTTTTTGACGCCGTTAGCCTCTATTATCTATATATAGTTTTCTAATTTTCATTCACTAAAAGAGGAACAAGTTTGGAGAAACCCTAAGGCCGAACCATATACGTATTTTACAGCTTTTTCAAAGGTTTTCAGCCCTTGAACCCTTACATGTGTTATTGAGATAAGTATTCTTTTAATTCAATCAATATGTCTATGTGTTGGTTGTCTATATCTTGTGCTTGTCTTGATTCCACCATGCTAGGCCAGATTTATCTTGTGTTTGCTTAGATCTAATGAAACCTAGATGTTGATTATGTGTTGATTACTTGTTTATTGTTGTTTTCGGATGAATGATTTCAATGTTAGGCTTATGAAAACTGGCAGATCTCCAAATGATAAAATGCTTGAATGTCTTAGGAAACATGAACCGATGTGTACTAGGTTTTATTGGTTGTATTTAATGCATGAGTAAATTCTAATGATCCCATGTTAGGAGCTTCTTAGCCGGCTCGACATAGGAGTGAAGTAGGCACTCATAGGATTGGGGAGTTAAGTACGCCACCCCATGAATGGTATTAAGGAATACAATCCGTCATCCATGCAACTATAACAAGTAATTAACGTGTAAAAGATATCTAGGGAGTAGTGAAATCTAAGTAAACACATTTCTCCACTTATTGCTCACAACCTTAGTTTAATTTAATTTTTATTTTCATTTTTTGATTGCATCTTTAGTATTGGGTTAGTTGACTAGCAACTAATTCCGCCAAATCCTTCAAACCCGAGATTTTTACTTGCTTTCATAAAAATATAAAAATACAAAAAGGAATCATCTCTCATCTCTAGAACTAGTAATTAGGTTTTCTAATCCTAGCGACACTATTCCTAGCAGAACGATCAATCCCCCGGTACTTGTCATTATACTATACTACATCGATCAGGTACACTGCCTGGTGGGGGTTGTAAGCTTCTGGAGATCCCTTGAGAGGTAAAGCCTGCTGCAAACCTTACGCTACCAAGTTTTTGGCGCCGCAGCCCGGGGAAATAGTTATTGTCTAGGTTAGAATCTCTTTTTATTAGGTCTACTTGCTAGATTCCTTTCTAGTAAGATTTTATTTTTATTTTTAGGTTTTCTTTAGTCTATCTTATTTCTTTGTGTTTTTGTTCGTAACTTTCACCACCCGACATCATGGACGATGGGAACATCTTTGAACCCGTCATCCCACCACAACAAAACCCACCACAAGAACCTCTTAGGCCCCGAACCTTAGGAGAGTATTCCCGACCTAGCCACCAAGGCTATCGAAACACCATTGAGCTCACCGGAGCCAATGTGACCCCGTTGCGATCCGACACCATCCGGTTGGTGCAAAGCGGACGTGCATTCCATGGACTTCGTTCCGAAGATCCAAATCAACATCTTAAGGACTTCCTCAAAATCGTAGATTCCATAGACCTAGATGTTGCAACTAGAGAGACAACCCGATTACGCCTATTCCAATTCTCTCTACGGGATCAAGCTAGTCAATGGCTTGAGCGTTTACCCGCGGGATCCATCACCACATGGGATGATCTCACCACTCGTTTCCTTGCTCAATTTTTCCCACCGGGGAGAACTACTAAGCTTAGAAATGACATCTTGATGTTCCGACAATGTCAAAATGAATCTCTTTATGAAGCACGGACTCGTTTCAAGGACTTACTCCAAAAAGTCCCTCATCATGGCATAGATCTTTGGCTCAAAGTCCAAATCTTTTATGACCATATCGATCTCTCCACGAGGCGAGCCATTGACCAATCGGCCGGTGGTAAGCTACGTGATCTAAGTGCGGAACAATCATGGGAACTCATAGAAGATCTTGCTCTCTATGACAATGAAAGTTGGAATGATCCCCGTGATTTGAACAAAATGGTCAAGACAATATCCTTGCCATCGAACAACTCTAGCACTCCCGACCGTAGGATCATGGAACTTGAGGACCAAGTCAAGTTTCTCATGAAATCTTACGAAGCTCTTAAGCCTTCAAGCCAAGTGAACAAAATCACTTCTTCATGCGAATTATGTAGTGGTCCCCATGACACTCGTGATTGTGTGGAACTCCCCGGAACAGCTTTTGTGGACTACGCATCCTCGCGTACCGACGAAGCGGGAGATAAGTGGTACACTTTCAAACCCGAGCCAAACCCTTACGGTGATTCATACAACCCCTCTTGGAAAAATCACCCAAACCTTAGGTGGAAACAAAATCAACCCAATTCTTCCAATCCGCCTAATCGTTACCAACCAAACGGTCCACCCTCCAACCGTACTTTCAACAACAATCCTTCTAACAACTATGGTAGTACCAACAATCTTGAAGGATTGATGTAAAAGTTCATGGCATCTCAAGAAGCTCGCATAGCTAGGTTTGAAACCGAATTCAACCAACAACAAACATAGATGACCAACAAGATAGACAACTTGTTGAAAGCCCTCAACAACCAAGCGTTAACCGCACCAAGGAAGGACACTAGGGACACCAATAACGGAATCCAAATTAAGGACCCCTCATCATCTAAACATGTCCACTTTGTCAATGTTGTCACCATTAAGCCAATAGATAAGGAGATAGAAGAAAGTCACAAGGATGAAGTTGGAGTAGAAACCGAAACTAGGGATAAAAGTAGGGAAGTTGAGGTTAATAAGGAAAAGGGGTTAGAGGAAGTAGAAACTATAGAGAAGTACTTTGATAAGTTGCCCACCAAGGAAGAACGGGAATACCATAAGGATTTATTCGATAGTCTCGAGAGACCATATATCCTTGGCACACCCCTTATCAAAATGGGAGATCCCTCTAACATCAACATACCATTCAACATCGGGCATATGCATATATGGAAAGCTTATCTCGATCCTAGATCTCCCGTAAACATCATGACTAGTACTTATTACAATTGGGTGATGAAGAAACAAGTTGATTTCAGGATGATGCCCAATAAGAATTTGATAAGTAACTTTGTAGGAAGAGTGAAGGGATTGCATGTGATTATAGGTAATTTCACCTATGAGATCGATTTTATGATAGTAGAAGACACTCGTCCGGTGATAGATGATTGCCTAAGCCAAGTAATATTCGGAAAACCATTCGTTGAGGCCACTAGGATGAGTTATGATCCGACTTTAGGGATAGTTAGATTCAAGGAAGAGAATGATGAGATTGCCTACCAAATGCCCTACAAAATTGAGCAATACTGCCTTCTCTCTAATATAGAAAAGGAACATAAGCAAGCGGCTTATTATAGGAATGATGAGGATAGATGTAGAGGAGTAGAGTATGTGAAAAATAGGATGCTTGGTTTCTACAAAGAATGCTTGCAACTAGGTCCGGAATACAAAACTGGTTTAGAAGATGACCTAGAGAGTGAAACCAACGATGAGGTCACGTAGTAACCCATGACCTTGAGTCTAGCTACAAGACTCGTAAATAAAGAAAAGCGCTTCTTGGGAGGCAACCCATGATTTTGTGTGATTTTATTTTGTTTGTTTGTTTGCTTCCGTATGCATGCTTTATTTTTATTGTTGGTAGATCATGTTTCTAAACTAAAAAGTGGAAATACTTTGTTGTTTGGCCTAGTCTTAACTCCACCTAAAAGTATTTTTTACAAAAGATAAGTGTAAGGGGAAACCCCAAATATGTTTTTAAGAAACAAACCGATCATGATTCTCCACAATATTAAGTGAACATGTATATTCGAATTTGTTAGAGTCAAATGCTTGTATTGAGTCATAATGAAGTTTTGCAGGATTTTCCAGGAAGTAGGACCAATTTTTCCAGAAATTTTCCGGAAACTTAACATAAAGATTTCTGTAAGCCCCTTCTAACGGCGTCATGAGCTTGCTCTTGACGGCGTCACGTGTAAAAATCTGGAAATTTTACCAGTTTTGTTTTTCTAATGGAGATTTAAAGTTTTTGTTGAATTATTAAGTTTTATAATCTCCAGGAAATCTGCAAACTTCATTCCACAAGCATTATATCTTACTTTGTTTTCCAGGATTTAGTAACTTATGTAGATCGCCGCCGATTTTATGCGAGGTTGTCTTGTCTGTTTTCTCAGGATTTACAGGTTATGTATGACAATAAGAAGATTATTATTCTGGAAGGGAAGCTTTGATTGTTCATTTTCTTTGAGGAAGATTTAACCTGGCCACCTTATTATCCATACCGAGCGAATCAGGGGAGTATTTGATTTCATTTGTTTTACTTATTTCACTTTTACATTCTTTACTTGAACATTGGGGACAATGTTCATCCTAAGTGTAAGGGGAGGGTAAAATGATGATACCTTACAGATACACTTCCGCTTGAGTTTGTTTGTTTAATGGTAGATGTGTAATAAAACTATGAGAAATACTTGTTAGTGCAATTTTAGCGCCAAATTTAAATTTTTTTACAACATTTAGGAGTGAAACTTTAGCCATAGCAAGCGTCTCATGGATAGAAAATTGTATGACTAGCACATAACCATATATTCAGAAAAATTTTCCACCCAAATATGTGAGGTTCGCCTTTTGATTTGATAGGAAAAGCATTTACTATTAGTGCTTATGAGTGTACCGGTAGGATTTAGATTCTAGAACTTGCGTTAGTGATGCATCCCGAGACCGCTAGTGAGACTACATTCGTGTAGTAGGATTTACTACATGATAAGAGGCATTAGGATCACCCTTGTGTTAAACCCGTATTATAATTACTTGACCAGTTAAGTCATATTACTTGGCTAGTTAAGTCAATTAATTTTTCCCACACCTTAGCGTTGTACTCATTTTTAGTACACAAAACCCCTAGTACACCCCTCCAATCCTATCTTTTCGTTTCTAACTTTAAGCATCTTACTTAAAGGAAGAATTTGTTACACCCCACTTAAATGTACACCCAAATCGCCTTAGCCTTCCGTTATTCGCTAATTTTTAGTGCATTATTGTTATTTGTTAAACCCTACGTTAACTATCTAATTGATTACATGGTTGCTAAGTCGAGTCATATTCTTGTACATATTGTTTTGGGACGATTGGGACTCATGGGTAAGTACTTATTTTATGGAGTAATGGGGAAGAACATCATTTATTACCCCCATATATGCGTTAATCTTAAAAGTGCTCCAAGTGTTTTGATTTTCTTAATTCGAGTCATTAGATTAGTTTATTGTAAAGTATATAAAAATTTAAGTGTAAGGGGAATTTCCATTCCCTATGCTGTATTATTTTGGATGGTAGGGTAAGAGTGTATACAAAAAAAAAAAAAAAATAAAAAAAAAATAGAAAAATAGAAAAAGAAAAAAAATAGAAAAAGAAAAGAGAAAAAACATACGGACTACCATCCCGTTTCATTCTATGTTCATTTTATGTTTTTGTTATTTTTTTAGCTTAAGTCGAGTCTAGTCTTGGCTTAGCAACGCCACATTTTACATGTAATTGACCAAGATTGTTAACTCGCCACCAGTAAAGACTGCCTATATCCAACAAAACCGTGTATTTCATATCCCTACACCTAACGTTACAACCCTTTAAAAGACCTCTTTGATAGTTTATCCTAGGTGCTTACGCCATGTGGTGGAGGTTTGATCATTTCCCAAGCCTATGGTAATCTATTTTGCTAAGACAGGTAGTGAGAGATGTTTTCCATTTCCATATTGTAATTTATACTTTATTACACCCGAGAGATGTGAGTATCTAAACACTATTTGTGAGGTGCTAGTGTATGACCTCCGTGCTTGTCTATTGGTCTTTTGTGGAACGATTATTTGTTGTAATTACTTTTATATTAGTGTTAAATGACCCTAACTTGTATTTTGACTAGAATAAAAGCGCATTTGCTTGAGGACAAGCAAATCTCAAGTGTAAGGGTATATGATGAGGCGAAAAATGAACCACTTTTAGGGGGTCATTTAAGCCCGGAATTGAATTTATTTGATATAATATTTCCCTAAATCGTTCCTTTTGTGATTTTAGGTACTTTGGGAGTGAAATCTGGAAAAGGAAGAAATTCGGACGTTTTTGGAGCATAAAAGTGAAGAAAATACCAAAGACTTAATTTTCCAAGCTGGGAACAGTGTGTGACGGCGTCAAGAGTATTTTCCTGACGGCGTCTAGAGTAAAGATCATGACGGCCCAGTACAGTAATGAAGGCGTCACAAAGTAGAGCGTCAAGAGTTAAATGTGTGACGGCCTGGAAAAATGGAATATATGACGGCGACCGATGTAGATCAAGGCAGTCCGAGAATTCTTTTGGCGGCGAGATGACGGCGTCAGAAGGTTGTTCTTGTCGCCGTCAGCCTCTATTATCTATATATAGTTTTCTAATTTTTATTCATTAGAGAGGAACAAGTTTGGAGAAACCCTAAGGCCCAAGCATATACGTATTTTACAGTTTTTTCAAGGGTTTTCAGCCCTTGAACCCTTACATGTGTTATTGAGATAAGTATTCTTTTAATTCAATCAATATGTCTATGTGTTGGTTGTCTATATCTTGTGCTTGTCTTAATTCCACCATGCTAGGCTAGATTTATCTAGTGTTTGCTTAGATCTAATGAAACCTAGATGTTGATTATGTGTTGATTACTTGTTTATGGTTGTATTGGATGAATGATTTCAATGTTAGGCTTAAGAAAACTGGCAGATCTCCAATTGGTAACATGCTTGAACGTCTTAGGAAACATGAACCGATGTGTACTAGGTTTTATTGGTTGTATTTAATGCATAAGTAAATTCTAATGATCCCATGTTAGGAGCTTCTTAGCCGGCTCGACATAAGAGTGAAGTAGGCACTCATAGGATTGGGGAGTTAAGTACGCCACCCCATGAATGGTATTAAGGAATACAATCCGTCATCCACGCAACTATAACAAGTAATTAACGTGTAAAAGATATCTAGGGAGTCGTGAAATCTAAGTAAACACATTTCTCCACTTATTGCTCACAACCTTAGTTTAATATAGTTTATTTCCATTTCTAGTATTTTATTTTGATTGCATCTTTAGTATTGGGTTAGTTGACTAGCAACTAATTCCGCCCAAATCCTTCAAACCCGAGATTTTTACTTGCTTTCATAATAATATAAAAATACAAAAAGAATCATCCCTCATCTCTAGAACTAGTATTTAGGTTTTCTAATCCTAGCGACACTATTCCTAGCTGAACGATCAATCCCCCGGTACTTGTCACTATACTATACTACAACGATCAGGTACACTGCCTGGTAGGGGTTGTAAGCTTCTCGAGATCCCTCGAGGGGTAAAGCCTGGTGCGATCCCTACGCATCAAGTTTTTGGCACTGCAGCCCGGGGAATAGTTATTGTCTAGGTTAGAATTTCTTTTTATTAGGTCTACTTGCTAGATTCCTTTCTAGTAAGATTTTATTTTTATTTTTAGGTTTTCTTTAGTCTATCTTATTTCTTTGTGTTTTTGTTCGTAACTTTTCACCACCCGACATCATGGACGATGGGAACATCTTTGAACCCGTCATCCCACCACAACAAAACCCACCACTAGAACCTCTTAGGCCCCGAACCTTAGGAGAGTATTCCCGACCTAGCCACCAAGGCTACCGAAACACCATTGAGCTCACCGGAGCCAATGTGACCCCCTTGCGATCCGACACCATCCGGTTGGTGCAAAGCGGATGTGCATTCGATGGACTTCATTCCGAAGATCTAAACCAACATCTTAAGGACTTCCTTAAAATCGTAGACTCCATAGACCTAGATGTTGCAACTAGAGAGACAACCTGATTACACCTATTCCAATTCTCTCTATGGGATCAAGCTAGTCAATGGCTTGAGCGTTTACCCGCGGGATCCATCACCACATGGGATGATCTCACCACTCGTTTCCTTGCTCAATTTTTCCCACCGGGGAGAACTACTAAGCTTAGAAATGACATCTTGATGTTCCAACAACATCAAAATGAATCTCTTTATGAAGTATGGACTCGTTTCTAGGACTTACACCAAAAAGTCCCTCATCATGGCATAGATCTTTGGCTCCAAGTCCAAATCTTTTTTGACCATATCGATCTCTCCACGAGGCGAGCCATTGACCAATCGGCCGGTGGTAAGCTACGTGATCTAAGTGCGGAACAATCATGGGAACTCATAGAAGATCTTGCTCTCTATGACAACGAAAGTTGGAATGATCCCCGTGATTTGAACAAAACGGTCAAGGCAATATCCTTGCCTTCGAACAACTCTAGCACTCCCGACCGTAGGATCATGGAACTTGAGGACCAAGTCAAGTTTCTCATGAAATCTTACGAAACTCCTAAGTCTTCAAGCCAAGTGAACAAAGTCACTTCTTCATGCGAATTATGTAGTGGTCCCCATGACACTCGTGATTGTGTGGAACTCCCCGGAACAGCTTTTGCGGACTACGCATCCTCGCGTACCGACGAAGCGGGAGATAAGTGGTACACTTTCAAACCCGAGCCAAACCCTTACGGTGATTCATATAACCCCTCTTGGAAAGATCACCCAAACCTTAGGTGGAAACAAAATCAACCCAATTCTTCCAATCCGCCTAATCGTTACCAACCAAACGGTCCACCCTCCAACCGTACTTTCAACAACAATCCTTCTAACAACTATGGTAGTACCAACAATCTTGAAGGGTTGCTGTCTAAATTCATGGCATCTCAAAAAGCTCGCATATCTAAGTTTGAAGCCGATTTCAAACAAAAGCAAAGCGAGATGACCATCAAAATTGACGCATTGTTGAAAGTCCTTAATGACCCAGAAATGGGAGCACTCCCAAGCGACACGGTCAAGAATCCGAAACTAAACGTTAATTCCATATCATCAGTTTCGTCACCCACTTCGTGTCCACAATACTACTTGGTTAAATCAACGAGCACGTGTTTCAAACAAAACCAAATTCTTCAAAAGGACCAATCAAATAAAACACCCGATATAAAACCGGTCAAAAGTATAGTTGAAACACCTCCTACGCAAGACCTTGACGATGAATTCAAGGAACTTCACCTTGAATGCCCCGTCATTGATGTCTTAGCCCGTGCTCCCTACTATAGTGCCCTCCTAGAAAAATATGAGAAGTTTAAACTAGGTAAAAATGGGACCGCCTTCGTTCAAAACAAGTTGCTTAAAAAGCTTGAAGATCCGGGTATATTTGTTTTGCCTTGTAGAATAGGAAGATCTGAAGCTTTCGACACACTAGCCGATTTAGGGCCAAGCCTCAACTTGATTCCCTTATCCCTATTCACCACTCTTAAGCTGGGAAAGTTAGAGGAAACGGAGGTGTTGATAGGTCTAGCGTATGGAAGTATTGCCCACCCGGTTGGAATGATTAAGGATGTAGTTGTTCACGTAGGAAAGTTAACGATCTTAGCGGATTTTCACGTCCTAGACATGGTTAGTGACACTACATGCCCATTGTTGGTAGGAAGAGGATTTTTAGCAACCGCTAGTGCCATGATAGATTGTAAGTAGTATAAAATAGCGGTAGGTGAAGGCGATACTTGGTCGGTGTACGATGTTAAGAAGCATAGTTATGATTGTGATGATGAACCGACACCACATTGGGTAGAGATGAATAGGAGACCCTCTAGATATGGACCTTGGATAGAAAGGAACTTTATAGGACCTCAATGCCCATTCTATCTAGAAAAAGATTTCATTGAAAAGACACATTCGGTGGAACAACTCATAGCTAGAGATGAAGAGCTTGATCCTTTTGAGGACCCCTTAGTCTTTAGGAAGATGATTGAGTTCTTGAGCGTAATGCCTATTAATATAGAGATGAACAAGTGGAAAAGAGAGGGAGACAAGTGTAATTGGAGGTGGGACAAGCCACCTAAAGAAGGTGACGGATCATGGCATATGAGGATGACTTTGTATGATCCGGATGGAGAAAAGTTTGAAAGGTCATACCGTACTAACAAAACCGATAGGAAGCTGAAACCTAAGTTTGATCCCAAAGATGTCCTCAATGAGGAACTCACCCGTATCACGTAGTAACCCATGACCTTGAGTCTAGCTACAAGACTCGTAAATAAAGAAAAGCGCTTCTTGGGAGGCAACCCATGATTTTGTGTGATTTTATTTTGTTTGTATGTTATTTGCTTCCATATGCATGCTTTATTTTTATTGTTGGTAGATCATGTTTCTAAACTAAATAGTGGAAATACTTTACTTTGTTGTTTTGGCCTAGTCTTAACTCCACCTAAAGGTAATTTTGCAAAAGATAAGTGTAAGGGGAAACCCCAAATATGTTTTTAAGAAACAACCCGATCATGATTCTCCACAATATTAAGTGAACGTGTATATTCATATTTGTTAGAGTTAAATGCTTGTATCGAGTCATAATGAAGTTTTGCAGGATTTTCCAGGAAGTAGGACCAAGTTTTTCCAGAAATTTTCCGGAAACTTAACATAAGAATTTCTGCAGGTCACTTCTGACGGCATCATGAGCTTGCTCTTGACGGCGTCACATGCAAAAATCTGGAAATTTTACTAGTTTTGTTTTTCTAATGGAGTTTTAAAGTTTTTGTTGAATTATTAAGTTTTATAATCTCCAGGAAATCTGCAAACTTCATTCCACAAGCATTATATCTTACTTTGTTTTCTAGGATTTAGTAACATATGTAGATTGCCGCCGATTTTATGCGAGGTTGCTTTGTTTGTTTTCTCAGGTTTAACAGGTTATGAATGACAAGAAGATGATTTATATTCTGGAAGGGAAGCTTTGATTGTTCATTTTCTTGGAGGAAGATCTAACCTGGCCACCTTATTATCCATACCGAGCGAATCAGGGGAGTATTTGATTTCATTCGTTTTACTTATTTCACTTTTACATTCTTTACTTGAACATTGGGGACAATGTTCATCCTAAGTGTAAGGGGAGGGTAAAATGATACCTTACAGATACACTTTCGCTTGAGTTTGCTTGTTTGATAGTAGATGTGTAATAAAACTATGAGAAATACTTGTTAGTGCAATTTTAGCGCCAAATTTAAAATTTTTTACAACATTTAGGAGTGAAACTTTAGCCATAGCAAGCGTCTCATGGATAGGAGATTGTATGACTAGCACATAACCATATATTCAGAAAAATTTTCCACCCAAATATGTGAGGTTCGCCTTTAGATTTGATAGGAAAAGCATTTACTATTAGTGCTTATGAGTGTACCGGTAGCATTTAGATTCTAGAACTTGCGTTAGTGATGCATCCCGAGACCGCTAGTGAGACTACATTCGTGTAGTAGGATTTACTACATGATAAGAGGCATTAGGATCACCCTTGTGTTAAACCCGTCTCATAATTACTTGACCATTTAAGTCATATTACTTGGCTAGTTAAGTCAACTAATTTTTCCCACACCTTAGCGTTGTACTCATTTTTAGTACACGAAACCCCTAGTACACCCCTCCGAGCCTATCTTTTCGTTTCTAACTTTAAGCATCTTACTTAAAGGAAGAATTTGTTACACCCCACTTAAATGTACACCCAAATCGCCTTAGCCTTCCGTGTATGCACTCATTTTTAGTGCATTATTGTTATTTGTTAAACCCTAAGTTAACTTTCTAATTGATTACATGGTTGCTAAGTCGAGTCATATCCTTGTACATATTGTTTTGGGACGATTGGGACTCATGGGTAAAGTACTTATTTTATGGAGTAATGGGGAAGAACATCTTATATTACCCCCATATGTACGTTAATCTTAAAAGTACTCCAAGTGTTTCGATTATCTTAATTCGAGTCATTAGATTAGTTTATTATAAAGTATGTAAAATTTCAAGTGTAAGGGGAAAGTTCATTCCCTATGATGTATTATTTTGAATGGTAGAGTAAGAGTGTATGCAAAAAAAAAAAAAAAAAAAAAAAAAAAAAAAAAAGAAAAAGAAAAAGAGACGAGAAAAAACATACGGACTACCATCCCTTTTCATTCTATGTTTATTTTATGTTTTTGTTATTTTTAATTTACTAGCTTAAGTCGAGTCTAGTCTTGGCTTAGCAACGCCATATTGTACATGTAATTAACCAAGATTGTTAACTCGCCACCAGTAAAGACTGCCTATATCCAACAAAACCGTGTATTTCATATCCCTACACCTAACGTTATCTTACGCCATATGGTGGAGGTTTGATCCTTTCCCAAGCCTATGGTAATCTATTTTGCTATGACAGGTAGTGAGAGATATCTTTCGTTTCCATATTGTAATTTATACTTTATTACACCCGAGAGATGTGAGTATCTAAACACTATTTGTGAGGTGCTAGTGTATGACCACCGTGCTTGTCTTTGGTCTTTAGTGGAATGATAATTTGTTGTAATTACTTTTATATTAGTGTTAAATGACCCCTAACTTGTATTTTGACTAGAATAAAAGCGCATTTGCTTGAGGACAAGAAAATCTCAAGTGTAAGGGTATATGATGAGGCGAAAAATGAACCACTTTTAGGGTGTCATTTAAGTCCGGAATTGAATTTATTAGATCAAATATTGCCCTAAATCGTTCCTTTTGTGATTTTAGGTACTTTGGGAGTGAAATCTGGAAAAGGAAGCAATTCGGATGTTTTTGGAGCATAAAAGTGAAGAAAACGCCAAAGACTTAATTTTCCAAGCTGGGAACAGTGTGTGACGGCGTCAAGAGTAAAGATCATGACGACCCAGTACAGAAATGAAGGCGTCACAAAGAAGAGCGTCAAGAGTTAAATGTTTGACGGCCTGGATAAATGGAATACATGACGGCGTCGGATGCAGATCAAGGCAGTCCGAGGATTATTTTGGCTGCGAGATGGCGGCGTCACCCATTTGTTCTTGAAGCCGTCAGCCTCTATTATCTATATATAGTTTTCTAATTTTCATTCATAAGAGAGGGACAAGTTTGGAGAAACCCTAAGGCTGAACCATATACGTATTTTACAGCTATTTCAAGGGTTTTCAGCCCTTGAACCCTTACATGTGTTATTGAGATAAGTATTCTTTTAATTCAATCAGTATGTCTATGTGTTGGTTGTCTATATCTTGTGCTTGTCTTGATTCCACCATGCTAGGCTAGATTTATCTTGTGTTTGCTTAGATCTAATGAAACCTAGATGTTGATTATGTGTTGATTACTTGTTTATGGTGGTATTGGATGAATGATTTCAATGTTAGGCTAAAGAAAACTGGCAGATCTCCAAATGGTAACATGCTTGAACGTCTTAGGAAACATGAACCGATGTGTACTAGGTTTTATTGGTTATATTTAATGCATGAGTAAATTCTAATGATCCCATGTTAGGAGCTTTTTAGCCGGCTCGACATAGGAGTGAAGTAGGCACTCATAGGATTGGGGAGTTAAGTACGCCACCCCATGAATGGTATTAAGGAATACAATCCGTCATCCACGCAACTATAACAAGTAATTAACGTGTAAAAGATATCTAGGGAGTAGTGAAATCTAAGTAAACACATTTCTCCACTTATTGCTCACAACCTTAGTTTAATTTAGTTTTATTTTCATTTTTAGCATTTTATTTTGATTGCATCTTTAGTATTGGGTTAGTTGACTAGCAACTAATTCCTCCCATATCCTTAAAACCCTAGATTTTTACTTGCTTTCATAAAAATACAAAAAGGATCATCCCTTATCTCTAGAACTAGTATTTAGGTTTTCTAATCCTAGCGACACTATTCCTAGCTGAACGATCAATCCCCCGATACTTGTCATTATACTATACTACATCGATCAGGTACACTGCCTGGTGGGGGTTGTAAGCTTCTCGAGATCCCTCGAGAGGTAAAGCCTAGTGCAATCCCCACGCATCAAGTTTTTGGCGCCGCAGCCCGGGGAATAGTTATTGCCTAGGTTAGAATCTCTTTTTATTAGGTCTACTTGCTAGATTCGTTTCTAGTAAGATTTTATTTTTATTTTTAGGTTCTCTCTAGTCTATCTTATTTCTTTGTTTCCTTTGTTCGTAAACTATTTCGATGGATAACAATAACATTGATCGTTTGATTCCTGTTATTCGTGTTTTTCGTCGTAGGATTTTCCAAATGCCCGCCCCACTCCCTTTAGTTGAGAATGAGAATCCACCTAACCTCTCGCCCAACCACCACATAGACAATAATTCTGAGTTAGAGGAGTCTGATCATGATGATGACCGTAGGGCTAGTCCTTTTTACTATTCAGACTCCGACGTTGATCTTGATGATGGTGATGTGATTAATGAGAATAGGATGGAAGAAGAAGTGAACCCTCTTAGGTATGTCGACCCTAGAACAAGGATTGAGAGTGATAGTTCATTCAACATGCAATTTCCTTGTAAGATCGGATTTAGGAGCTTTAACGCCTATCTTAACTCATCTCTCCCAATGAACATAATCTCACTTAGTGAATACAATAAAATCATGGTTGATGAGTTAGAATATAAAGGGGAAAATATTATTGCTAGGACAATACCATTGCATGTGTTTGTAGGAAGTTTGGTTTATCTTGTTGAGTTCATGGTTATGGAGAGTCTAGGAGAATTTGTTGATAGTAAGTTGACCCAAGTTGTGTTTGGAAGACCTTTCAAACGGCTGACCAACCTTGATGAAAAACTTATAGAAGGGTTAATTACATTCTCGTATGGGGAAGAAGATTTTGTCTACCAAATGCCCCGAACACACCCTAGGTTCAAGGATTTTTCCATGGAGAAGTGTAGTAGGTATCCGCCTATAGAAATGCTAAGTGAGAATGATAAGAGAAAAGGGCTTAAATATACTCGTGAAAAAAATAAAAGATACTATCGCGGATGTTTAGAGTTAGGAGATGATTATAAGAAAGATGAGGCGACTATTAGATAGCTCATGCTTGGTTATGTGAGCATAAGCGATACACGGTAACCCATGACCTTGAGTCTAGCTACAAGACTCGTAAATAAAGAAAAGCGCTTCTTGGGAGGCAACCCATGATTTTGTGTGATTTTATTTTGTTTGTTTGTTATTTGCTTCCGTATGCATGCTTTATTTTTATTGTTGGTAGATCATGTTTCTAAACTAAAAAGTAGAAATACTTTACATCGTTGTTTTTGCCTAGTCTTAACTTCACCTAAAGGTATTCTTGCAAAAGATAAGTGTAAGGGGAAACCCCAAATATGTTTTTAAGAAACAAACCGATAATGATTCTCCACAATATTAAGTGAACATGTATATTCGTATTTGTTAGAGTAAAATGCTTGTATCGAGTCATAATGAAGTTTTGCAGGATTTTCCAGGAAGTAGGACCAAGTTTTTCCAGAAATTTTCCTGAAACTTAACATAAGAATTTCTGCAGGCCACTTCTGACGGCGTCATGAGCTTGCTCTTGACGGTGTCACGTGTAAAAATCTGGAAATTTTACCAGTTTTTTTTTCTAACGGAGTCTTCAAGTTTTTGTTGAATTATTAAGTTCTATAATCTCCAGGAAATCTGCAAACTTCATTCCACAAGCATTATATCTTACTTTGTTTTCTAGGATTTAGTAACTTATGTAGATTGCCGCCGATTTTATGCGAGGTTGCTTTGTTTGTTTTCTCAGGATTTACAGGTTATGTATGACAAGAAGATGATTTATATTCTGGAAGGGAAGCTTTGATTGTTCATTTTCTTGGAGGAAGATTTAACCTGGCCACCTTATTATCCGTACCGAGCGAATCAGGGGAGTATTTGATTTCATTCTTTTTACTTATTTCACTTTTACATTCTTTACTTGAACATTGGGGACAATGTTCATCCTAAGTGTAAGGGGAGGGTAAAATGATGATACCTTACAGATACACTTTCGCTTGAGTTTGCTTGTTTGCTAGTAGATGTGTAATAAAACTATGAGAAATACTTGTTAGTGCAATTTTAGCGCCAAATTTAAAATTTTCTACAACATTTAGGAGTGAAACTTTAGCCATAGCACGCGTCTCATGGATAGGAGATTGTATGACTAGCACATAACCGTATCATTCAGAAAAATTTTCAACTCAAATATGTGAGGTTCACCTTTAGATTTGATAGGAAAAGCATTTACTATTAGTGCTTATGAGTGTACCGGTAGCATTTAGATTCTAGAACTTGCGTTAGTGATGCATCCCGAGACCGCTAGTGAGACTACATTCGTGTAGTAGGATTTACTACATGATAAGAGGCATTAGGATCACCCTTGTGTTAAACCCGTATCATAATTACTTGACCATTTAAGTCATATTACTTGGCTAGTTAAGTCAATTAATTTTCCCACACCCTTAGCGTTGTACTCATTTTTAGTACACGAAACCCCTAGTACACCCCTCCGAGCCTATCTTTTCGTTTCTAACTTTAAACATTTTACTTAAAGGAAGAATTTGTTACACCCCACTTAAATGTACAACCAAATCGCCTTAGCCTTCCGTGTATGCACTCATTTTTAGTGCATTATTGTTATTTGTTAAACCCTAAGTTAACTATCTAATTGATTACATGGTTGCTAAGTCGAGTCATATCCTTGTACATATTGTTTTGGGACGATTAAGACTCATGGGTAAAGTACTTATTTTATGGAGTAATGGGTAAAGTACTTATTTTATGGAGTAATGGAGATAGACACACACATCAACAAGCCCTCATTGATGGAGATAGACACAAACATCAATAAGAAATCAATGAGATCTAATTAATTATACACAAGTTTCACACAATCATAAGTAGACACAAGGTGAAATAGCAAAACATAATCAAATAAGGACAATCAACAATGATAATGGAAAACATAATTAAGGTAGAATCAACAAACCAATACATGATGTTTATAGAGTGATTGAAACCCTCTAAGTTGCTGGAAAAACACCCACCTAAACCCATGAATCGACCTTAGGGTTTAGGGCTTACAAAAAATGAAGTTATGATGTTATATTTATAGGCTATTTTCTGCCCGGCCTGATCATGATGGCGTCAGCCAAACCTTGACGGCATCATGAACAATTTTTCTTCACCAAATCGTAGATCTTTTTGTCCCGATTGTTTTCTTTTTTGAATCGCTCAAATTCGAGTTCGTATGCAAAAGTTATGGCCAAAACGGTGTCAGCTACCGCGCGCGCAAGATGTGACAATTTACACGCGACGGCCTACGTGACACCTTCATGAAGTTTCTGGGCCGTCACCAACACACGTGATGGCCTTGGTGACGCCGTCAGGTATTGTTCCAGCAAGGAAAATTGAGACTTTACCGTTTTCTTCAATTTTATGCTCCAAAAACGTCCAAAATGCTTCCTTTCCAGAATTCACTATAAAAGTACCTAAAATCACAAAAGGAACGATTTAGGGCAATATTTGATCAAATAAATTCAATTCCGGGCTTAAATGACCCCCTAAAAGTGGTTCATTTTTCGCCTCATCATATACCCTTACACTTGAGATTTGCTTGTCCTCAAGCAAATGCGCTTTTATTCTAATCAAAATATAAGTTAGGGGTCATTTAACACTAATATAAAAGTAATTACAACAAATAATCATTCCACTAAAGACCAATAGACAAGCACGGAGGTCATACGCTAGCACCTCACAAATAGTGTTTAGATACTCACATCTCTCGGGTGTAATAAAGTATAAATTACAATATGGAAACGGAAGATATCTCTCACTACCTGTCATAGCAAAATAGATTACCATAGGCTTGGGAAAGGATCAAACCTCTACCACATGGCGTAAGCACCTAGGATAAACTATCAAAGAGGTCTTTCAAAGGGTTGTAACGTTAGGTGTAGGGAAATGAAATACACGGTTTTGTTGGATAAAGACAGTCTTTACTGGTGGCGAGTTAACAATCTTGGTTAATTACATGTACAATATGGCGTTGATAAGCCAAGACTAGACTCGACTTAAGCTAATAAATGAAAAATAACAATAACATAAAATGAACATAGAATAAAAAGGGATGGTAGTCCGTATGTTTTTTTTATTTATTTTTTTTTCTTTTCTTTTTCTTGATTTTTCGATTCTTTTTTTGCATACACTCTTACCCTACCATCCAAAATAATACATCATAGGCAATAAACGTTCCCCTTACACTTGAATTTTTACATACTTTACAATAAACTAATCTAATGACTCGAATTAAGAAAATCAACACACTTGGAGCACTTTTAAGATTAACGCACATATGGGGGTAATAAATGATGTTCTTCCCTATTACTCTATAAAATAAGTACTTTACCCATGAGTCCTAATCGTCCCAAAACAATATGTACAAGGATATGACTCGACTTAGCAACCATGTAATCAATTAGATAGTTAACTTAGGGTTTAACAAATAACAATAATGCACTAAAAATGAGCGCATACACGGAAGGCTAAGGCGATTTGGTTGTACATTTAAGTGGGGTGTAACAAATTCTTCCTTTAAGTAAAATGCTTAAAGTTAGAAATGAAAAGATTGGCTCGGAGGGGTGTACTATGGGTATCGTGTACTAAAAATGAGTACAACGCTAAGGGTGTAGGAAAAATTAGTTGACTTAACTAGTCAAGTAATATGACTTAAATGGTCAAGTAATTATAATACTGGTTTAACACAAGGGTGATCCTAATGCCTCTTATCATGTAGTAAATCCTACTACACGAGTGTAGTCTCACTAGCGGTCTCGGGATGCATCACTAACGCAAGTTCTAGAATCTAAATGCTACTGGTACACTCATAAGCACTAATAGTAAATGCTTTTCCTATCAAATCTAAAGGCGAACCACACATATTTGGGTGGAAAATTTTTCTAAATGATACGGTTTTGTGCTAGTCATACAATCTCCTATCCATGAGACGCTTGCTATGGCTAAAGTTTCACTCCTAAATGTTGTAAAAAATTTTAAATTTGGCGCTAAAATTGCACTAACAAGTATTTCTCATAGTTTTATTACACATCCAAACAGACTCAAGCGAAAGTGTATCTGTAAGGTATCATCATTTTACCCTCCCCTTACACTTAAGATGAACATTGTCCCCAATGTTCAAGTAAAGAATGCAAAAGTGAAATAAGTAAAACAAATGAAATCAAATACTCCCCTGATTCGCTTGGTATGGATAATAAGGTGGCCAGGTTAAATCTTCCTCCAAGAAAATGAACAATGAAAGCTTCCCTTCCAGAATAATAATCATCTTCTTGTCATACATAACCTGTAAATCCTGAAAAAATAGACAAGACAACCTCGCATAAAATCGGCGGCAATCTACATAAGTTACTAAATCCTAGAAAACAAAGTAAGATATAATGCTTGTGGAATGAAGTTTGCAGATTTCCTGGAGATTATAAAACTTAATAATTCAACAAAAACTTGAAGTCTCCGTTAGAAAAACAAAACTGGTAAAATTTCCAGATTTTTACACGTGACGCTGTCAAGAGCACGCTCATGACGCCGTCAGAAGTGACCTGCAGAAATTCTTATGTTAAGTTTCCGGAAAATTTCTGGAATAACTTGGTCCTACTTCCTGGAAAATCCTGTAAAACTTCATTATGACTCAATACAAGCATTTGACTCTAACAAATACGAATATACATGTTCATTTAATATTGTGGAGAATCATGATCGGTTTGTTTCTTAAAAACATATTTGGGGTTTCCCCTTACACTTATCTTTTGCAAAAATACCTTTAGGTGGAGTTAAGACTAGGCCAAAACAACAAAGTAAAGTATTATCATTTTTTAGTTTAGAAACATGATCTACCAACAATAAAAATAAAGCATGCATACAGAAGCAAATAACAAGCAAACAAAATAAAATCACACAAAGCATGGGTTGCCTCCCAAGAAGCGCTTTTCTTTATTTACGAGTCTTTTAGCTAGACTCTAGGTCATGGGTTACTACGTGACCTCATCGTTGGTTTCACTCTCAAGGTCATGGGTTACTACGTGACCCCATCTGCAGATATTGTTATAATGGAATAGGGACATAAAATTCTTAGGCAGTAATACGTTAATGTAGACGTTATCGAAGTACTTATGACCGTTCATGCAGGGAATTTTGAGATTATTCGGATCACGCCGTCTTATCTTCCCCGATTCTCCATCCCTTGATCCATATAGATTCCCCTCAAGGGAAGGACGATACTTGTATACCTCCTCATTACCCCTACAAAAAATTACCTTCTTAACACCATTGGTGAACAATGCACTTCCATCCTTCTCATCAAGGATTACTCCCGATTCATTGATAAATGGTTTCCCAAGAACAAGGTTGGTTAATGTTCGATTGGTGAGAGGGTCCACGTCATCGACCACAGTGAGGTCAATATTGTAAACAAGCTCTTCAATTATAATTGATCCATTTTTTATTACCCTTGCATTATTGACTCTCTTGCACACAATGCGTTCTGGGAAGGCTTCGTGGTATAGGGAAAGGGGTATTATGTTGTCTAGGAAGCTAGGATCTATATGACTATCGGTTAAGAGCTTTTCCTTAATGGTGCAGGAGATCTTAAAAACTTTAGGGTTGCTTTCATTAGTCCTATCGCTACTCCCATTGGTAACACCCTCCATTTTTCTCTCGGGTTCCTCTAAAATAGATTTACCCAAAATGGCTGGATTTCTCGTATGTTCTTCCAATCTCTCTTTCCCATCATCCGATTTGCTAGGTTCTTGCGTGGCGCACTGCTCGGATGAGTTGGTAGGGCTTCTGGCCAAATCGTGGTCCACCCTTGAGGTCTCATCTTTAGCTGTATGACCAATATTTTCAGTTTGCTTTTGGTTCAGGTTAGGTGTAGAAGTAGATATCGTGGTGATGGTATTTACGAAATGGATTGGTCCTAGGGGGTTGACAGGTTCTTTTACTTTTGGTGATAGATGTTTGAATAGCTTACTAGGACTTTTTATTTTCACCGGAGAGGTTGGCGGACTCATGATGGTAACAAATTTGACCTCATCAACGTGAATTGGTTTATTAACAACGTGCTCTTTGATAGCAGTTAACAGATTACAAATCCTGTTATTCATATCGGCCTATTGTTGTCTAAATTTAGCCTCGAGCGTAGAGAGCTGTAATTCTTGACATAGAATGAATTTTCGCAATGTGTCTTCACAGCTTTGCCTAGGAGTGTTTTGTGATGGAAAATGCTCGGACCAATTGAGTGGTGAGGAGTCATTGAAGGATACGCTCCGTGTTTGGTACCCTCTGAAATTAGGTTTATCCTTCCATGCCTCATAGGCCTCGTCAGAAGTTTGAGGGCCTCGACCAACGTGTGACGATGTGAATTCGTTATAAGCACGTTTTGGAAGCTCCATGCAGTTATGAGTCTCGTGAGGGCCATTACACAATTTACATGTAAAAGCGATTCTGTTTACTTGGCTTGAAGGCTTTTGAATATTGTAAGATTTCATGAGAAACTTGACTTGGTCCTCAAGTTCCATGATCCTACGGTCGGGAGTGCTAGAGTTGTTCGAAGGCAAATATATTGCCTTGACCGTTTTGTTCAAATCGCGGGGATCATTCCAACTTTCGTTGTCATAGAGAGCAAGATCTTCTATGAGTTCCCATGATTGTTCTGCACTTAGATCACGTAGCTTACCACTGGCCGATTGGTCAATGGCTCGCCTCGTGGAGAGATCGATATGGTCATAAAAGATTTGGACTTGGAGCCAAAGATCTATGCTATGATGAGGGACTTTTTGGAGTAAGTCCTTGAAACGAGTCCATGCTTCATTAAGAGGTTCATTTTGACGTTGTTGGAACATCAAGATGTCATTTCTAAGCTTAGTAGTTCTCCCCGGTGGGAAAAATTGAGCAAGGAAACGAGTGGTGAGATCATCCAATGTGGTGATGGATCCCGCGGGTAAACGCTCAAGCCATTGACCAGCTTGATCCCGTAGAGAGAATTGGAATAGGCGTAATCGGGTTGTCTCTCTAGTTGCAACATCTAGGTCTATGAAATCTAAGATTTTAAGGAAGTCCTTAAGATGTTGATTTGGATCTTCGGAACGAAGTCCATGAAATGCACATCTGCTTTGCACTAACCGGATGGTGTCGAATCGCAAGGGGGTCACATTCGCTCCGGTGAGCTCAATGGTGTTTCGGTAGCCTTGGTGGCAAGGTCGGGAATACTCTCCTATGGTTCGGGGCCTAAGAGGTTCTAGTGGTGGGTTTTGTTGTGGTGGGATGACGGGTTCAAAGATGTTCCCATCGTCCATGATGTCGGGTGGTGAAAAGTTACGAACAAAAACACAAAGAAATAAGATAGACTAAAGAAAACCTAAAAATAAAAATAAAATCTTACTAGAAAGGAATCTAGCAAGTAGACCTAATAAAAAAAGAGATTCTAACCTAGACAATAAATATTCCCCGGGCTGCGGCGCCAAAAACTTGATGCGTAGGGATTGCACCAGGCTTTACCTCTCGAGGGATCTCGAGAAGCTTACAACCCCCACCAGGCAGTGTACCTGATCGTTGTAGTATAGTATAGTGACAAGTACCGGGGGATTGATCATTCAGCTAGGAATATTGTCGCTAGGATTAGAAAACCTAATTACTTGTTCTAGAGATGAGAGATGATTCTTTTTGTATTTTTATATTTTTTAGAAAGCAAATTAAAATCTCGGGTTTTGAACGATTTGGGCGGAATTAGTTGCTAGTCAACTAACCCAATACTAAGATGCAATCAAAATAAAATACTAGAAAAGAAAATAAACTATATTTAACTAAGGTTGTGAGCAATAAGTGGAGAAATGTGTTTACTTAGATTTCACTACTCCCTAGATATCTTTTACACGTTAATTACTTGTTATAGTTGCGTGGATGACGGATTGTATTAAGGAATACAATCCCTCATCCACACAACTATAACAAGTAATTAACGTGTAAAAGATATCTAGGGAGTAGTGAAATCTAAGTTAACACATTTCTCCACTTATTGCTCACAACCTTAGTTTAATTTAGTTTTATTTTCATTTTTAGTATTTTATTTTGATTGCATCTTTAGTATTGGGTTAGTTGACTAGCAACTAATTCCGCCCAAATCCTTCAAACCCGAGATTTTTACTTGCTTTCATAAAAATATAAAAACATAAAAAGAATCATCCCTCATCTCTAGAACTAGTATTTAGGATTTCTAATCCTAGCGACACTATTCCTAGCTGAACGATCAATCCCCCGGTACTTGTCACTATACTATACTACAACGTTCAGGTACACTGCCTGGTGGGGTTGTAAGCTTCTCGAGATCCCTTGAGAGGTAAAGCCTGGTGCAAACCCCACGCATCAAGTTTTTGGCACCGCAGCCCGGGGAATAGTTATTGTCTAGGTTAGAATCTCTTTTTATTAGGTCTACTTGCTAGATTCCTTTCTAGTAAGATTTTATTTTTATTTTTAGGTTTTCTTTAGTCTATCTTATTTCTTTGTGTTTTTGTTCGTACCTTTTCACCACCCGACATCATGGACGATGGGAACATCTTTGAACCCGTCATCCCACCACAACAAAACCCACCACTTATACATGTTTGCATGCATATACTTGTGCTTCTAATATTTTTTTTGCAAAGCATTCCATAGCTCGTTCTCTTGGTGCCCCCAAACGAGGTGGAGTACACATCAAGGGGGAGTTTCTACCCGTCAATTTTTCACGCTTAAAAATTGTCGGCTTAACCTTTTTGATTCTGCAAAAAGGGGGAGAAGTAAATATAAACTCACTAAAATACTTGTTTAAAAATTAATTTTTGAGTTAATGAGTTTAAGTTTTGTAATCATCAAAAAGGGGGAGATTGTAGATATAAATAATACTTAAAAAGGTTATTAATATCTCTCAATAAACCTATGTTTTGATAATCACAAAACTTAAATCAAATTAAGTCAAGATTAAGAAGTAAACAAGTATTTGGTAACAAATATTTACTTCTACATCTAATATCACTTAAGGTATGCATAAACTAAGCATCTTATGCATTACATGATCAAAGGAAATTTTGTCTTAAGACATAACACATTTTAAAATGATATAAACATTTTAAATATATTTGTAAATTATTTTTGGTAATGCTATATTAAACCACAAAAATATGATTTCAAATTTCCAACCAAAAAGGGCAAATTTTATCCAGAAAAACTTTTCAAACGTTCAGGAGGGCGGCCCCCTTAATTTTACTAGGCGGCCCCCTTAATGATTAAGGGGACCGGCCTATAATTAAGAGGACCGGCACGCTCCCGAACAGTAAAATTTGGCCCTATAAACACTGGATCATTTTACACATTTTTCTCACCTTTTTGCACTAAAAACTTTCTGATCCAACCTCCCTCTCTAGATCTAAAATCCTTTGATCATATAATTCATAAGTCTTTGTTTCCAAATGATCCAAAGCTTCATCCATTCAAGTGCAAGAAGAAGAAAACTCCTCTACATCCATCTAATTGTAGTAGTGTTGTGAATAGCTAGATTCATATTGTAGTTGTGGTAGATATTTATAAAAGTGTTGTGTAAATTTGTTGTGTGTAGAAAATAGGTGTGTTGTAAAGTGGTTTACTAGTTGTGAATTAGTTGTGCATAGAAGAAGGTGTGAAGTTGTGAAGGTGTGAAGCCTTGAACAAGTTGTGAAGTTGTAAAGAAGGAGTGAAGCCTTCAAGAAGTCGTGAGATTGGTTCTAACTACGATTAGAACTCGACATTTAGCTTAGTGTCGTTAACTCGTGTAAGCCAAGGTGTGTAAGGTTTCTCCACCATAAGGAGTTTGTTGACATAGTGAAGAAAACTCTCGAGTGTGGTACTCGGGGAGTGGAGTAGGGCAAGGAAGGTGTCCTTGTAGCCGAACCACTATAAATTCGCGTGTTGTGGTTTGATCTTTCTAACTCTATCTTTTGTTGATTACATTTCAATACTTTCATTATTACTTTAGAATTGCTCATATTTGTTGTCATTTGAATTCACTTGAGATCGAATCGAAAGTTTTTAATAAGCTACAAAATATTTTGGTAATAAACTTTTAAAAGGACGTAAAACTATTCAACCCCCCTTCTAGTTTTCCACAATTGGTATCAGGAGCCACGTCTAGCAAGATCTTTAAAATATATTGTATTTTAAAACTTGTAACGATCTATGGAATCTGAAAAGTATTTAGAAAAGCAATCTATGCAAAGACCACCACTATTTGAAAGTGTTGGATTTTTATATTGGAAAAATCGATTCGAAACTTATGTGAAGTCAAAAGATCTAGATCTTTGGCATGTTATTACTAATGGTGATTTTTTACCTATTCAAAATAACCCGGAAACTAAGAAAGATGAAATCGTACCTTTTGAAAAACAAAATGATGATTTAAAAAGAAAACTTGCTAAAAATAATGAAGCAAAAATGGTTATATATAATGCGCTACCACGTAAAGAGTACGAAAGGATCTTTATGTGTGAAACCGCAAAAGAAATTTGGAACTCTTTACTAATAACTCACCAAGGTAATAGTCAAGTCAAAGATAATAAGATAGATCTACTTGTTCAACAATATAAGCAATTCACGATTCCGGAAGAGGAATCAATTGACAATGCTTTTGCTAGATTTAACACTATCATCACAAGTTTAAAAGCACTTGATGAGAATTTTTCTAGTAAGAATTTTGTTAGGAAGTTTCTTAGGGCTCTTCATCCAAAATGGCGAGCTAAAGTGACGGCTATTGAAGAATCGAAGAATTTGTCAACATTGCAACTTGATGAATTAATTGGAAATCTAAAAGTTTACGAAGTCATCATTAAGAAGGACTCCGAAATGGTCAAAGAAAAACGAGAGCAAAGCAAGTCAATCGCCTTGAAAGCTAGAAAGGAATCTAGTATCGAAGATAGCTCATCTTCCAAAAGTGATGACGAAGAATACGCCATGGCCGTAAGAGATTTCTAGAAATTCTTTAAAAGGCGAGGAAGATTCGTAAGACAACCGTATGATGAAAAGAAAACATTTCAAAAGAGTAAAGATGACAAGAACAACAAGATTGAAAGAAAGTGTTTTAAGTGTGGTGATCCAAATCATCTCATCAGAAAATGTCCAATGATGACAAGAGATCAAAATCAAAGAGCTTTTGTTGGAGGTGCTTGGAGTGATAGTGACGAAGATGAGAAAGAAACGACAAAAGAAGAAAAGTGTCTTATGGCGAATACATCAAATGAGGTACGTTCCGAAATCGAATATTTTAGTGATGAAAGTTTATCATTAGATGAAAAAGATCTAGCTAATGAATATAATAGGCTATGCAAATTAGGACAACTAGTAATGGCTAAAGACAAATCACTAAAATACATAAACAATCAATTCGAAAATGAAGTACTTGAACTAAAAATTAAAATACATCAACTTGAAAAAGGTATAGAAACTTTTGAAGAATGCAAGTCATGTCAAATGCTTAAAGATGAAAACGAAATACTTAGGGAAGAAATTCGGAAACTTAATAAATTTGAAAATAGTAGTCACTCTCTTAATAAAATAATAAGTAGTCAAAGAACATCCGGAGATAAAACCGGTTTAGGATTTAACTAAAATGATGCTTCAACAAGTGAGATTAAAAATGTCAAATTCAAAAATGAACCTAACGAACAAAAATCTCTAAAATCTAATCCTAAGTATATACTTATTAATGATAGAAAAATACCTCTTGCCAACAATGAAGAAGTAAAAGCTTTTTATAAATCATCTTTGAAAAACGAGGTAGGATCATCTAAATCTAAGACAAGATCCAAAACACCACCACCTAGAAAATCAAATAATCCTAATCCTAGGTCTAAAACACCTCAACCAAGAAGAAACCAAAATAGGCAAAACTATAAAAACAATAGTAATCAAATGTGGAACTACCAACAAAGCTACAATCCTTGGGGTATACTACCACCTTTCATGCATCCTAGTCAAATGTTAAACATGTTTGGACCAAACAACTTTGGACCAAAGAGACAATGGGGATCGAATGGCTAGATGAACATTCCTTGAGGCAATCTTGAAGTTTCTCTCAACATAGACTTTTTCAAAGTCTATATATCATCTTGATGATTTTGAAGATTTTTTTTGAAGACCATTGGGTACGCCATTCCTTCATAACTCATTGCCATGCTTAGATAAATATGCTTTAGTTGATCATATTGTTTGCATAGATATAGCTTGCCTTTTTCTCTCTACTTGTTTCGATCATATATATATACTTATTTACATATATATATACTCCTATACTTAATATATTAAATATATATATATATATATATATATATATATATATATATATATATATATATATATATATATATATATATATATATATATATATATATATATATATATACATACATATATATATAATTGCTTGTACATAACCTAGATACGTCATTAGTTGACTTTCTAGAACTCCAAGAAATCGTTCTTTATCGAACTCTTTCCTTCCCCCCTCGCGTTATTCTAGTAAGTCCTCTTCTAGGAGACTCATGATGATGAAGGGATATGAGTCAAGTGGACTTTTATAATGCAAGAACGCCTTCGCACGTGAACACTATGGATGAAACAAACTCCTCTCGCCGACTATATCCTATCTCCGCTACTATCTTTCAAACCTCACCCATCAACCCATCTTTCACTCACATTTATACTTATATATATATATATATATATATATATATATATATATATATATATATATATATATATATATATATATATATATATATATATACACTTATTCACATATTCCCGAACACACCTCAAACCATTCATCAACTTAACACTTTGATCATTTTATCCAAAATTGTCAAAGGTATATTTTAATTATCGAAACGGTAATTAAAAATTGTTAAGAATTTTATCATCGTGCCAATGAACGTTTATGTATTTTTGATATATTATAAATCTAATTATATAATTATATACGTATAAATATTTTTGTTCCAGAAACTAATTCCGCGAAATTTGGAAAATTTCAAAGGCGGCCCCCTTAATAATTAAGGGGGTCGGCTTGTTATCGAGGGCGGTCCCCTTAATGTTTAAGGGGACCGGCCATCTGACACATCCAAATCCGTTTTTCCTTCTAAATTCCATTCCCAAACACTCCATTCACTCATTTGTTCCTCCCCACTGCTACTGAGTACGAACCAAAACACCCAAAAACTTCAAAATCTTCCATCATATCACCAATCCGGGGTTGTTTCGCAAGGGGCAAACATCAACCAAACATATAACAACATCTTTTGTAAGTTTTCCAACATGCATTTCATCACATTTCATTCGATTTGGTGTCTAATCAATTATTATGCATTTTATTAAAACTTATTTTAATTCGAATTTAAGTGCAATAGAAGCTAGAAATTGAACTACCAAATGTTTCCCATAGGATTAGAATGATGTATTGCAACTCAAAATTAGTATAACATATTAATTTGTCAAAATCATTAATCGCCCATAAACCCTTGTTAAATTTTATTTTTCAAGAGGCACATTGTTGATATAACTCTCAAAAACCACTTAAAACTTACTACATTACATTATTTTAACGTCCTAAACAATCAAAACATACTTTTCAATTTATTAGAAAATGGTTCATGAAGACAACATGGGCGTTTGGTTCATGAACAAACTATAACTATATGTAGTTATTTGAAACTTAAAACTTTTTCATATAACTTGTTAATACTACTAAGATCAATAGACGTCATCAAGATATATAATCAATATATATATTGATGTTTTAGGATGTCTTTATCTAGTTAAGGGAGCGTTTGGTTTATCTCGAAAATGATATTTTTGAAAACTAAAATTCGCTTTTTAATCTTTTAAACAAGCTCATGTTGTGTCAAACTCTTACGAAATGGAAGATATATAATCTAATATATATCTAGCCTTATTTCGAAATGAATTATGATATCATACTCTTTGATATTATATATTCTAAACGAGTTTAAAATCAAAATAAAAGGAACATTATGAAACTACTTCATTGAATATTATTTTTTTTTGTCGAAGTAGAATTTCGTTCCACATATATTGCATATAATTATATATACATATATATAACATATGCATGATAGTTGTTTTTATATTAATTCTATTTTTGTTGTTATATTGTTTAGGTGAAAATGCCTAAG
This sequence comes from Artemisia argyi, assembly GCA_030686995.1. NCBI lineage: Eukaryota > Viridiplantae > Streptophyta > Magnoliopsida > Asterales > Asteraceae > Artemisia > Artemisia argyi. The sequence goes on from CM060709.1 coordinate 294,070,001, forward strand.
ACCACGGTTGGTGATGTAACCAAAACCAAACAATACATTCCAAATGTCTCTTCTACTCCCGGCATGTCTCCTTCAGTTGCGTGTTTCTATCGTCCTATTGAAAATAGAAACATTCACCAAGGACGAATTGTCGATCCATCTTTCTATGAAAATGATCAAACCGAACGAATGTTCACCAATATTCGTTTCGAATGTCTTCTCCAAATCAACGAACCAATCATTCCTCGTTTTGTCCTCGATTTCTATAGCCAAGTGACGGTGCAAACCGATCCCTATGGCAATATCCTCATCTCCTTCATGATTCAAAATCAATTCATCACTCTCAATCTTGTTCAATTCGGTCAAATTCTTCGAATCCCATACAACGGTCAAGCCGTTTTCTCAAATGAATGGGATCTTTCCTCTCTTGAAAGAAATCGTCCTCAGGATGGCCCCTACTATTCAGAGATTCCTAGTCCTGAAGACATTCGTCGAATGCTCGAACTAGAATGTCGTACGACTAGTCGAGTAATCAAGTCGAAGAATGTCGATATTCATGCCAATCAAATCCTCCTCAAAGAGCTAAGCCAAGATATGAAGAAGTGGGAAGAACTCATTCGAGAGAATGCGTTCGGTCCTGGTGGTCACCGTGATCATGTCACGGCAAGCATTGCCGACATGCTTTATTGTGTTATTGCTGAAGAGCAATACAATTTGGCTTATCTTTTCATTCATCGAATCATGTCCGCCAAAAACACCCCAAATGCCAATCTTCCTTATGGTATGTTTCTCACACGACTTTATCGTTATGTGATGGAACATTACCCTCATCTTCAAAGAGATTACTACGTTCAAATCCTTCCTACCTTGAACCAACTCACTCTTGTTCGTACTCGCCGTCCTCGTAGTGACAAAGGAAAATCTCGTGTTCCTTTGTACTCTAGGCCTCGTGGTTCTACATCTCATCGTGATGACGATGATGATGAGGAGGAAGACACCTCACGTGTTAGTACTCCATCCCCCACGACCTTTGTTGAGGATCTTTCCGATCTTGATGATACCGAGTATCAAATTCCTCTTCCTCATGAACGTACCGATGAGCTTCTCTTCACTCGTCAAACGTCTATCATCAATCGTCAACAACAAATGCATGAAGAACTTCGAGGGGGTTTCAAATCCGTTGGGAAGATGTTTAGGAAGATGCTTGGAAAGAAAAAGAAGTAGAAGATATTGATGTATTGCTACTTGTTATTACTTGGTTCTATTTGACATTTGTATGATTTGCTATTTGTCCGATTTATTCGGAAATACTTGTGTTGTTTATTGTCATCTCTTGAATGATGTTTAGATTTTAATTGTTATCATGCTACTATTTTAATATTATGCCATGCTTATTTTCTAAATGGATTATAATATGTTTCTTTGCATGAAATTTGGTTATATATATATATATATATATATATATATATATATATATATATATATATATTTACATATCATCATTCCTAGAGTATATACTTCTAATAGAGCTTGCTGGAAAAACACACTTGAAAAATCACCAAATTTTGCAAATTTTGGGTTTCTGGTCATCTAGGAAAACACCAGATGGGCGGCCCCCTTAATTCCCTAGGCGGTCCCCTTAATTATTAAGGGGGCCAGCATACAATTAAGGGGTCCGGCCATCTGGAACTGGATTCACTGTTTTCTTTTGCATCTTGTGAACCCTTTCTCTAGTTTCAGCTACCATTTCCCATTTTATCCCAACTGATTTTAGAATCTTATTAAACCATTTCAAATACATACCTAAATCAACAATTTCCATACTATAAATTCCCTCCAAAATCACCATTCTTCATCTCATCATTCACCATCTTAATCATCATGACTCCATCAAGCACCTCACACTCCAAAACCTCCAAGAAACAAAAACTTGTGGTCATCCCCCCAAAACAACTCTTCATTGACTTAACAAATGAAGACAACAAAACACCATCACCTCCACCTAAATGTTCATCCCCATGTGCACCCAATGCACCATCTAAAACACCTTCCACTCATGGAACTTCCTCATCCTCCATACCCTCAACCTCATCAATCAATGACTACATCAACTCACACTTGTCACCACAAGTGTCATCACCACCTCCTACACAAGAACCCATGTCCACCCATCTTACCATCTCACTTTCACCAATAACACCACTTGATGCTCATCTCTCATCTCCACAAATTACACCACCATTCTTTGCCAATCCCGTGCCTTGGAGGCTACTTGAATCCCATGGGGATACTTGTCTTTGTTGCATCCACAACCGCACGGTCATCTTTGGCCTTAGAGATGAAATTCAATATATGTTTTCATATATTGAACATTTGCTTACCAACCCACCACCACCACCAACTCCACCATCCTCTTCAATAATTCCTCCACCACAATTCTCACCCATTCCTTCACCATCACCATCATGCTCTCCTAATTAAGCATCTCATATGCTTAATAAATAAAGCCTTTACCACCCTTTTGCTTGCAAGCTCTATGAAGACCATGTACTTTTTGCATGATGATGTATTTTCCTAGTTGCTTATTTGTGAACTAGCTTTTCTACTTGTAATTCAAATTGCTACTTGTATGTTTGTGCCTTGACACAACCACTTATTTAATATGAATGCTTTCTTTTCAAACATGCTTTATTTTTTTTATCACCTTATACATGTTTGCATGCATATACTTGTGCTTCTAATATTTTTTTTGCAAAGCATTCCATAGCTCGTTCTCTTGGTGCCCCCAAACGAGGGGGAGTACACATCAAGGGGGAGTTTCTACCCGTCAATTTTTCACGCTTAAAAATTATCGGCTTAACCTTTTTGATTCTACAAAAAGGGGGAGAAGTAAATATAAACTCACTAAAATACTTGTTTAAAAAATAATTTTTGAGTTAATGAGTTTAAGTTTTGTAATCATAAAAAAGGGAGAGATTGTAGATATAAATAATACTTAAAAAGGTTATTAATATCTCTCAATAAACCTATGTTTTGATAATCACAAAACTTAAATCAAATTAAGTCAAGATTGAGAAGTAAACAAGTATTTGGTAACAAATATTTACTTCTACATCTAATATCACTTAAGGTATGCATAAACTAAGCATCTTATGCATTACATGATCAAAGGAAATTTTGTCTTAAGACATAACACATTTTAAAATGATATAAACATTTTAAATATATTTGTAAATCATTTTTGGTAATGCTATATTAAACCACAAAAATATGATTTCAAATTTCCAACCAAAAAGGGAAAATTTTATCCAGAAAAACTTTTCAAACGTTCAGGAGGGCGGCCCACCTTAATTTTACTAGGCGGCCCCCTTAATGATTAAGGGGACCGGCCTATAATTAAGGGGACCAGCACGCTCCCGAACAGTAAAATTTGGCCCTATAAATACTGGATCATTTTACACATTTTTCTCACCTTTTTGCACTAAAAACTTTCTGATCCAACCTCCCTCTCTAGATCTAAAATCCTTTGATCATATAATTCATAAGTCTTTGTTTCCAAGTGATCCAAAGCTTCATCCATTCAAGTGCAAGAAGAAGAACACTCCTCTACAACCATCTAATTGTAGTAGTGTTGTTAATAGCTAGATTCATATTGTAGTTGTGGTAGATATTTATAAAAGTGTTGTGTAAATTTGTTGTGTGTAGAAAATAGGTGTGTTGTAAAGTGGTTTAGTAGTTGTGAATTAGTTGTGCATAGAAGAAGTTGTGAAGGTGTGAAGAAGGTGTGAAGCCTTGAACAAGTCGTGAAGTTGTAAAGAAGGAGTGAAGCCTTCAAGAAGTCGTGAGATTGGTTCTAGCTACGATTAGAACTCGACATTTAGCTTAGTGTCGTTAACTCGTGTAAGCCAAGGTGTGTAATGTTTCTCCACCATAAGGAGTTTGTTGACATAGTGAAGAAAACTCTCGAGTGTGGTACTCGGGGAGTGGAGTAGGGCAAGGAAGGTGTCCTTGTAGCCGAACCACTATAAATTCGCGTGTTGTGGTTTGATCTTTCTAACTCTATCTTTTGTTCATTACATTTCAATACTTTCATTATTACATTAGAATTGCTTATATTTTTTGTCATTTGAATTCACTTGAGATCGAATCGAAAGTTTTTAATAAGCTACAAAATATTTTGGTAATAAACTTTTAAAAGGACGTAAAACTATTCAACCCCCCCTTCTAGTTTTCCACAAAATCTTACGAAGCTCAAAAGCCTTCAAGCCAAGTAAGCAGGATCGCTTCTACATGTAAATTGTGTAATGGCCCTCACGAGACTCATAACTGCATGGAGCTTCCAAAACGTGCTTATAACGAATTCACATCGTCACACGTGGGTCGAGGCCCTCAAACTTCTGACGAGGCCTATGAGGCATGGAAGGATAAACCTAATTTCAGAGGGTACCAGACGTGGAGCGTATCCTTCAATGACTCCTCACCACTCAAATGGTCTGAGCATTTTCCATCACGGAGCACTCCTAGGCAAAGCTGTGAAGATGCCTTGCGAAAATTCATTCTCTCTCAAGAATTACAACTCTTTACGCTCGAGGCTAAATTTAGACAACAGCAGGCCGATATGAATAACAAGATTTGTAATCTGTTAACTGCTATCAAAGAGCACGCTGTCAATAAACCAATTCACGTTGATGAGGTCAAATCTGTCACCATCATGAGTCCGCCAACCTTTCCGGTGAAAATAAAAAGTCCTAGTAAGCTATTCAAACATCTATCACCAAAAGTAAAAGAACCTGTCAACCCCCTAGGACCAATCCATTTCCTAAATACCTTCACCACGATATCTACTTCTACACCTAACCTGAACCAACAACAAACTGAAAATATTGGTCATACAGCTAAAGATGAGACCTCAAGGGTGGACCACGATTTTGCCAGAAGCCCTACCAACTCAGCCGAGCAGTGCACCGCGCAAGCATCTAGCCAAGCGGATGAAGGGAAGGAGAGATCGGAAGAGCATACGAGAAATCCTGCCATTTTGGGTAAATCTATTTTAGAGGAGCCCGAGAGAAAAATGGAGGATGTTACCAGTGGGAGTAGCGATAGGACTAATGAAAGCAGCCCTAAAGTTTTTAAGATCTCCTGCACCATTAAGGAAAAGCTCTTAACCGATAGTCATATAGATCCTAGCTTCCCAGACAACAGAATACCCCTTTCCCTATACCACGAAGCCTTCCCAGAACGCATTGTGTGCAAGAGAGTCAATAATGTAAGGGTAATAAAAAAATGTATCAATTATAATTGGAGAGCTTGTTTACAATATTGACCTCACCGTGGACGATGACGTGGACCCTCTCACCAATCAAAGATTAACCAACCTTGTTCTTGGTAAACCATTTATCAATGAATCGGGGGTAATCCTTGATGAGAAGGATGGAAGTGCATTGTTCACCAATGGTGTTAAGAAGGTAATTTTTATTAGGGGTAATGAGGAGGTATACGAGTATCGTCCTTCCCTTGAGTGGAATCTATATGGATCAAGGGATGGAGAATCGGGGAAGATAAGGAGGTGTGATCCGAATAATCTTAAAATTCCCTGCATGATCGGTCATAAGTACTTCGATAACGTCTACATTAACATATTCATGCCTAAGAATTTTATGTCCCTATTCCATTATAACAATATCTGTAGATGGGGAATGATTTACAAGGGAGAGAAAGTGGTTGGTAAAGATCATGAAATCCAGGTGTTCGTAGGAAATATGGCATTCACTATGGAATTCACGATTGTGGACAACATCGAAGACTATGTCGACCCTAGGTTATCACAAGTCATTTTTGGAGCACCCTTTTGTGAAATCACTAATTTGATAGTTGATGATCGGAACGGAATCATGACCTTCGCTGATGGAATTAGGAGGGTTTCGTACCAAACGCCGTACAAGAAAAAAGACCTTAAGGAAATCGATTGTGACGGGCTTGATAGGCTAAGTTCCCAACTTATTTTGTGTGATGATGATGTGCGGAGAGGATGTAAGAACACTTCCGATTTATCATGTTAGTAAACTTGGTTCTAAGTATCGAGAAGATGTCTTCGAGTTCAAAGATCCGAAGTAGTTACACTATGAAAGCGATACTAGTTTAGAAGATGACCTAGAGAGTGAAACCAACGATGAGGTCACGTAGTAACCCATGACCTTGAGTCTAGCTACAAGACTCGTAAATAAAGAAAAGCGCTTCTTGGGAGGCAACCCATGCTTTGTGTGATTTTATTTTGTTTGTTTGTTATTTGCTTCCGTATGTATGCTTTATTTTTATTGTTGGTAGATCATGTTTCTAAACTAAAAAGTGGAAATACTTTACTTTGTTGTTTTGGCCTAGTCTTAACTTCACCTAAAAGTATTTTTGTAAAAGATAAGTGTAAGGGGAAACCCCAAATATATTTTTAAGAAACAAACCGTTCATGATTCTCCACAATATTAAATGAACATGTATATTCATATTTGTTAGAGTTAAATGCTTGTATTGAGTCATAATGAAGTTTTGCAGGATTTTCTAGGAAGTAGGACCAAGTTTTTCCAGAAATTTTCCGGAAACTTAACATAAGAATTTCTGCAGGTCACTTCTGACGGCGTCATGAGCTTGCTCTTGACGGCGTTACGTGTAAAAATCTAGAAATTTTACCAATTTTGTTTTTCTAACGGAGTCTTCAAGTTTTTGCTGAATTATTAAGTTTTATAATCTCCAGGAAATCGGCAAACTTCATTCCACAAGCATGGTTGCTTTGTTTGTTTTCTCAGGATTTATAGGTTATGTATGACAAGAAGATGATTTATATTCTGGAAGGGAAGCTTTGATTGTTCATTTTCTTGGAGGAAGATTTAACCTGGCCACCTTATTATCCATACCGAGCGAATCAGGGGAGTATTTGATTTCATTTGTTTTACTTATTTCACTTTTACATTCTTTACTTGAACATTGGGGAAAATCTTCATCTTAAGTGTAAGGGGAGGGTAAAATGATGATACCTTACAGATACACTTTCGCTTGAGTTTGTTTGTTTGATAGTAGGTGTGTAATAAAACTATGAGAAATACTTGTTAGTGCAATTTTAGAGCCAAATTTAAAATTTTTTACAACATTTAGGAGTGAAACTTTAGCCATAGCAAGCGTCTCATGGATTGGAGATTGTATGACTAGCACAAAACCGTACCATTCACAAAAATTTTCCACCCAAATATGTGAGGTTCGCCTTTAGATTTGATAGGAAAAGCATTTACTATTAGTGCTTATGAGTGTACCTGTAGCATTTAGATTCTAGAACTTGCGTTAGTGATGCATCCCGAGACCGGTAGTGAGACTACATTCATGTAGTAGGATTTACTACATGATAAGAGGCATTAGGATCACCCTTGTGTTAAACCAGTATTATAATTACTTGACCATTTAAGTCATATTACTTGGCTAGTTAAGTCAACTAATTTTTCCCACACCCTTAGCGTTGTACTCATTTTTAGTACACGAAACCCCTAGTACACCCCTCCGAGCCTATCTTTTCGTTTCTAAATTTAAGCATTTTACTTAAAGGAAGAATTTGTTACACCCCACTTAAATGTACACCCAAATCGCCTTAGCCTTCCGTGTATGCACTCATCTTTAGTGCATTATTGTTATTTGTTAAACCATAAGTTAATTATCTAATTGATTACATAGTTGCTAAGTCGAGTCATATCCTTGTACATATTGTTTTGGGACGATTGGGACTCATGGGTAAAGTACTTGTTTTATAGAGTAATGGGGAAGAAAACCATTTATTACCCCCATATATGCGTTAATCTTAAAAGTACTCCAAGTGTTTTGATTTTCTTAATTCGAGTCATTAGATTAGTTTACTGTAAAGAATGTAAAAATTCAAGTGTAAGGGGAATTTCCATTCCCTATGATGTATTATTTTGGATGGTAGGGTAAGAGTGTTTGCAAAAAAAAAAAAAAAATCGAAAAAAAAAGAAAAAACAAGAAAAAGAAAAGAAAAAAAAAGAAAAAGAAAAGAGAAAAAACATACGGACTACCATCCCGTTTCATTCTATGTTTATTTTATGTTTTTGTTATTTTAGGTTTATTAGCTTAAGTCGAGTCTAGTCTTGGCTTAGCAACGCCACATTGTACATGTAATTAACCAAGATTGTTAACTCGCCACCAGTAAAGACTGCCTATATCCAACAAAACCGTGTATTTCATATCCCTACACCTAACGTTACAACCCTTTAAAAGACCTCTTTGATAGTTTATCCTTGGTGCTTACGCCATGTGGTGGAGGTTTGATCCTTTCCCTAGCCTATGGTAATCTATTTTGCTATGACAGGTAGTGAGAGATATCTTCCGTTTCCATATTGTAGTTTTTACTTTATTACACCCGAGAGATGTGAGTATCTAAACACTATTTGTGAGGTGCTAATATATGACCTCCGTGCTTGTCTTTGGTCTTTAGTGGAACGATTATTTGTTGTAATTACTTTTATATTAGTGTTAAATGACCCCTAACTTGTCTTTTGATTAGAATAAAAGCACATTTGCTTGTGGACAAGCAAATCTCAAGTGTAAGGGTATATGATGAGGCGAAAAATGAACCCCTTTTAGGGGGTCATTTAAGCCCGGAATTGAATTTATTTGATCAAATATTGCCCTAAATCATTTCTTTTGTGATTTTAGGTACTTTGGGAGTGAAATCTGGAAAAGGAAGAAATTCAGACGTTTTTGGAGCATAAAAGTGAAGAAAACGCCAAAGACTTAATTTTCCAAGCTGAGAACAGTGTGTGATGGCGTCAAGAGGAAGAATTTGATGGCGTCAGGAGTAAAGATCATGACAACCCAGTACAGAAATGAAGGCGTCACAAAGAAGAGCGTCAAGAGTTAAATGTGTAACGGCCTGGAAAAGTGGATAACATGACGGCGTCAGATGTAGATCAAGGCAGTCCGAGGATTCTTTTGGCGGCGAGATGACGGCGTCACAAGGTTATTCTTGACGCCGTCAGCCTCTTATATCTATATATAGTTTTCTAATTTCCATTCATTAGAGGGGAACAAGTTTGGAGAAACCCTAAGGCCGAACCATATACGTATTTTACAACTTTTTCAAGGGTTTTCAGCCCTTGAACCCTTACATGTGTTATTGAGATAAGTATTCTTTTAATTCAATCAATATGTCTATGTGTTGGTTGTCTATATCTTGTGCTTGTCTTGATTCCACCATGCAAGGCTAGATTTATCTTGTGTTTGCTTAGATCTAATGAAACCTAGATGTTGATTATGTGTTGATTACTTGTTTATGGTTGTTTTTGGATGAATGATTTCAATGTTAGGCTTAAGAAAACTGGCAGATCTCCAAATGGTAACATGATTGAACGTCTTAGGAAATATGAACCGATGTGTACTAGGTTTTATTGGTTGTATTTAATGCATGAGTAAATTCTAATGATCCCATGTTAGGAGCTTCTTAGCCGGCTCGACATAGGAGTGAAGTAGGTACTCATAGGATTGGGGAGTTAAGTACGTCACCCCATGAATGGTATTAAGGAATACAATCCGTCATCCACGCAACTATAACAAGTAATTAACGTGTAAAAGATATCTAGGGAGTAGTGAAATCTAAGTAAACATATTTCTCCACTTATTGCTCACAACCTTAGTTTAATTTAGTTTTATTTTCATTTTTAGTATTTTATTTTGATTGCATCTTTAGTATTGGGTTAGTTGACTAGCAACTAGTTCCGCCCAAATCCTTCAAACCCGAGATTTTTACTTGCTTTAATAAAATTATAAAAACATAAAAAGAATCATCCCTCATCTCTAGAACTAGTATTTAGGTTTTCTAATCCTAACGACACTATTCCTAGCTGAACGATCAATCCCCCGGTACTTGTCACTATACTATACTACAACGATCAGGTACACTGCCTGGTGGGGGTTGTAAGCTTCTCGAGATCCCTCGAGAGGTAAAGCCTGTTGCAATTCCCACGCTACCAAGTTTTTGAAAAAAAAAATAAATATAAAAAAAAAATTAAAAAAAATAAAAAAATAAAAAATAATAAAAAAATAAAAAGAAAAAAGAAAAAATAAAAAAGTGAAAAAAAAATAAAAAATAAAATAAAAAAAATAAAAATAAAAAATAAATAAAACCTAGATGTTGATTATGTGTTGATTACTTCTTTATGGTTGTATTGGATGAATGATTTCAATGTTAGGCTTAAAAAAACTTGCAGATCTCCAATTGGTAACATGCTTATATTGCCCTAAATCGTTCCTTTTGTGATTTTAGGTACTTTGGGAGTGAAATCTGGAAAAGGAAGCAATTCGGACGTTTTTGGAGCATAAAAGTGAAGAAAACGCTAAAGACTTAATTTTCCAAGCTGGAAACAGTGTGTGACGGCGTCAAGAGTATTTTCCTGACGACGTCAAGAGTAAAGATCATGACGACCCAGTACAGAAATGAAGGCGTCACAAACTAGAGCGTCAAGAGTTAAATGGGTGACGGCCTGAAAAAATGGAATACATGACAGCGTTAGATGTAGATCAAGGCAGTCCGAGAATTCTTTTGACGGCGAGATGACGGCGTCACAAGGTTGTTCTTGACGCCGTCAGCCTCTTATATCTATATATAGTTTTCTAATTTTCATTCATTAAGAGGAACAAGTTTGGAGAAACCCTAAGGCCGAACCATATACATATTTTATAGCTTTTTCAATCAGCCCTTGAACCCTTACATGTGTTATTGAGATAAGTATTCTTTTAATTAAATCAATATGTCTATGTGTTGGTTGTCTATATCTTGTGCTTGTCTTAATGCCACCATGCTAGGCTAGATTTATCTTGTGTTTGCTTAGATCTAATGAAACCTAGATGTTGATTATGTGTTGATTACTTGTTTATGGTTGTATTGGATGAATGATTTCAATGTTAGGCTTACGAAAACTGGCAGATCTCCAATTGGTAACATGCTTGAACATCTTAGGAAACATGAACAGATGTATACTAGGTTTTATTGGTTGTATTTAATGCATGAGTAAATTCTAATGATCCCATGTTAGGAGCTTCTTAGCCTGCTCGACAAAAGAGTGAAGTAGACACTCATAAGATTGGGGAGTTAAGTACGCCACCCCATGAATGGTATTAAGGAATACAATCCGTCATCCACGCAACTATAACAAGTAATTAACGTGTAAAAGATATCTAGGGAGTAGTGAAATCTAAGTAAACACATTTCTCCACTTATTGCTCACAACCTTAGTTTAATATAGTTTATTTTCATTTCTAGTATTTTATTTTGATTGCATCTTTAGTATTGGGTTAGTTGACTAGCAACTAATTCCGCCCAAATCCTTCAAACCCGAGATTTTTACTTGCTTTCATAAAAATATAAAAATACAAAAAGAATCATCCCTCATCTCTAGAACTAGTATTTAGGTTTTCTAATCCTAGCGACACTATTCCTAGCTGAACGATCAATCCCCCAGCACTTGTCACTATACTATACTACAACGATCAGGTACACTGCCTGGTGGGGGTTGTAAGCTTCTCGAGATCCCTCGAGAGGTAAAGCCTGGTGCAATCCCTATGCATCAAGTTTTTGGCGCCGTTGCCGGGGAATAGTTATTGTCTAGGTTAGAATCTCTTTTTGTTAGGTCTACTTGCTAGATTCTGTTCTAAGTAAGATTTTATTTTTATTTTTAGGTTTTCTTTAGTTTATCTTATTTCTTTGTGTTTTTGTTCGTAACTTTTCACCACCCGACATCATGGATGATGGGAACATCTTTAAACCCGTCATCCCACCACAACAAAACCCACCACTAGAACCTCTTAGGCCCCGAACCTTAGGAGAGTATTCCCGACCTAGCCACCAAGGCTATCGAAACACCATTGAGCTCACCGGAGCCAATGTGACCCCCTTGCGATCCGACACCATCCGGTTGGTGCAAAGCAGATGTGCATTTCATGGACTTCGTTCCGAAGATCCAAACCAACATCTTAAGGACTTCCTAAAAATCATAGACTCCATAGACCTAGATGTTGAAACTAGAGAGACAACCCGATTACGCCTATTCCAATTCTCTCTACGGGATCAAGCTAGTCAATGGCTTGAGCGTTTACCCGCGGGATCCATCACCACATGGGATGATCTCACCACTCGTTTCCTTGCTCAATTTTTCCCACCGGGGAGAACTACTAAGCTTAGAAATGACATCTTGATGTTCCAACAACGTCAAAATGAATCTCTTTATGAAGCATTGACTCGTTTCAAGGACTTACTCCAAAAAGGCCCTCATCATGGCATAGATCTTTGGCTCCAAGTCCAAATCTTTTATGACCATATCGACCTCTCCACGAGGCGAGCCATTGACCAATCGGCCGGTGGTAAGCTGCGTGATCTAAGTGCGGAACAATCATCGGAACTCATAGAAGATCTTGCTCTCGATGACAACGAAAGTTGGAATGATCCCCGTGATTTGAACAAAACGGTCAAGGCAATATCCTTGCCTTCGAATAATTCTAGCACTCCCGACCGTAGGATCAGGGAACTTGAGGACCAAGTCAAGTTTCTCATGAAATCTTACGAAGCTCCTAAGCCTTCAAGCCAAGTGAACAAAATCACTTCTTCATGCGAATTATGTAGTGGTCCCCATGACACTCGTGATTGTGCGGAACTCCCCGGAACAGCTTTTGCGGACTACGCATCCTCGCGTACCGAAGAAGCGGGAGATAAGTGGTACACTTTCAAACCCGAGCCAAACCCTTGCGGTGATTCCTACAACCCCTCTTGGAAAAATCACCCAAACCTTAGGTGGAAATAAAATCAACTCAATTCTTCCAATCCGCCTAATCGTTACCAACCAAACGGTCCACCCTCCAACCGTACTTTCAACAACAATCCTTCTAACAACTATGGTAGTATCAACAATCTTGAAGGGTTGATGTCTAAATTCATGGCATCTAAAGAAGCTCGCATATCTAAGTTTGAAGCCGATTTCAAACAAAAGCAAAGCGAGATGACCACCAAAATTGACGCATTGTTGAAAGTTCTCAATGACCGAGAAATGGAAGTACTCCCAAGCGACACTGTCAAGAATCCGAAACTAAACATTAATTCCATATCATCAGTTTCGTCACCCACTTCGTGTCCACAATACTACTCGGTTAAATCAATGAGCACGTGTTTCAAACAAAACCAAATTCTTCAAAAGGACCAACCAAATAAAACACCCGATATAAAACCGGTCAAAAGTATAGTTTAAACACCTCCTACGCAAGACCTTGACGATGAATTCAAGAAACTTCACCTTGAACGCCCCGTCATTGATTTCTTAGCCCGTGCTCCTTACTATAGTGCCCTCCTAGAAAAATATGAGAAGTTTAAACTAGGTAAAAATGGGACCGCCTTCGTTCAAAACAAGTTGCCTAAAAAGCTTGATGATCCGGGTATATTTGTTTTGCCTCGTAAAATAGGAAGATCCGAAGCTTTCGACACACTAGTCGATTTAGGGTCAAGCCTCAACTTGATTCCCTTATCCCTATTCACCACTCTTAAGCTAGGAAAGTTAGAGGAAACGGAGGTGTTAATAGGTCTAGCGGATGGAAGTATTGCCCACCCGGTTAGAATGATTAAGGATGTAGTTGTTCACGTAGGAAAGTTAACTATCTTAGCGGATTTTCACGTCCTAGACATGGTTAGTGACACTACATGCCCATTATTGGTAGGAAGAGGATTTTTAGCAACCGCTAGTGCCATGATAGATTGTAAGGAGTCTAAGATAGCGGTAGGTGAAGGCGATACTTGGTCGGTGTACGATGTTAAGAAGCATAGTTATGATTATCATGATGAACCGACACCACATTGGGTAGAGATGAATAGGAGATCCTCTAGATATGGACCTTGGATATAAAGGAACTTTATAGGACCTCAATGCCCATTCTATCTAGAAAAAGATTTCATTGAAAAGACACATTCGGTGGAACAACTCATAGCTAGAGTTGAAGAGCTAGATCCTTTTGAGGACCCCTTAGTCTTTAGGAAGATGATTGAGTTCTTGAGCGTAATGCCTATTAATATAGAGATGAACAAGTGGAAAAGAAAGGGAGACAAGTGTAAATGGAGGTGGGACAAGCCACCTAAAGAAGGTGACGGATCATGGCATATGAGGATGACTTTGTATGATCCGGATGGAGAAAAGTTTGAAAGGTCATACCGTACTAAGAAAACCGATAGGAAGCTGAAACCTATGTTTGATCCCAAAGATGTCCTCAATGAGGAACTCACCCGTATCACGTAGTAACCCATGACCTTGAGTCTAGCTACAAGACTCGTAAATAAAGAAAAGCCCTTCTTGGGAGGCAACCCATGCTTTGTGTGATTTTATTTTGTTTGTTTGTTATTTGCTTCCGTATGCATACTTTGTTTTTATTGTTGGTAGATCATGTTTCTAAACTAAAAAGTGGAAATACTTTACTTTGTTGCTTTGGCATAGTCTTAACTCCACCTAAAGGTATTTTTGCAAAAGATAAGTGTAAGGGGAAACCCCAAATAACAAAAACTTGATGCGTGGGGTTTGCACCAGGCTTTACCTCTCAAGGGATCTCGAGAAGCTTACAACCCCCACCAGGCTGTGTACCTGATCGATGTAGTATAGTATAATGACAAGTACCGGGGGAATGATCGTTCAGCTAGGAATAGTGTCACTAGGATTAGAAAACCTAATTACTAGTTCTAGAGATGAGAGATGATTCCTTTTTGTATTTTTATATTTTTATGAAAGCAAGTAAAAATCTCGGGTTTGAAGGATTTGGGCGGAATTAGTTGCTAGTCAACTAACCGAATACTAAAGATGCAATCAAAATAAAATACTAGAAATGAAAATAAAAATTAAATTAAACTAAGGTTGTGAGCAATAAGTGGAGAAATGCGTTTACTTAGATTTCACTACTCCATAGATATCTTTTACACATTAATTACTTGTTATAGTTGCGTGGATGACGGATTGTATTCCTTAATACCATTCATGGGGTGGCGTACTTAACTTCCCAATCCTATGAGTGCCTACTTCACTCCTATGTCGAGCCGGCTAAGATGCTCCTAACATGGGATCATTAGAATTTACTCATGCATTAAATACAACCAATAAAACCTAGTACACATCGGTTCATGTTTCCTAAGACGTTCAAGCATGTTACCATTTGGAGATCTGCCAGTTTTCTTAAGCCTAACATTGAAATCATTCATCCAAAAACAACCATAAACAAGTAATCAACACATAATCAACATCTAGGTTTCATTAGATCTAAGCAAACACAAGATAAATCTAGCCTAGCATGGTGGAATCAAGACAAGCACAAGATATAGACAACCAACACATAGACATATTGATTGAATTAAAAGAATACTTATCTCAATAACACATGTAAGGGTTCAAGGGCTGAAAACCCTTGAAAAAGTTGTAAAATACGTATATGGTTCGGCCTTAGGGTTTCTCCAAACTTGTTCCTCTTTTAATGAATGAAAATTAGAAAACTATATATAGATAATAGAGGCTGACGGCATCAAGAACAACCTTGTGACGCCGTCATCTCGCCGCCAAAATAAACCTCGGACTGCCTTGATCTACATCTAACGCTGTCATGTATTCCATTTTTCCAGGCCGTCACATATTTAACTCTTGACGCTCTTCTTTGTGACACCTTCATTTCTGTACTGGGTCGTCATGATCTTTACTCTTGACGCCGTCAGGAAAATACTCTTGATGCCGTCACACACTGTTCCCAGCTTGGAAAATTAAGTCTTTGGCGTTTTCTTCACTTTTATGCTCCAAAAATGTCCGAATTGCTTCCTTTTCCAGATTTCACTCCCAAAGTACCTAAAATCACAAAAGTAACGATTTAGGGCAATATTTGATCAAATAAATTCAATTCCGGGCTTAAATGACCCCCTAAAAGTGGTTCATTTTTCGCCTCATCATATACCCTTACACTTGAGATTTGCTTGTCGTCAAGCAAATGTGCTTTTATTCTAATCAAAATACAAGTTAGGGGTCATTTAACACTAATATAAAAGTAATTACAACAAATAATCGTTCCACAAAAGACCAAAGGCAAGCGCGGAGGTCATACACAAGCACCTCACAAATAGTGTTTAGATACTCACATCTCTCGGGTGTAATAAAGTGTAAATTACAATATGGAAATGGAAAACAACTCTCACTACCTGTCATAGAAAAGTAGATTACCATAGGCTTGGGAAAGGATCAAACCTCCACCACATGGCGTAAGCACCTAGGATAAACTATCAAAGAGGTCTTTTAAAGGGTTGTAACGTTAGGTGTAGGGATATGGAATACACGATTTTGTTGGATAAAGGCAGTCTTTACTGGTGGCGAGTTAACAATCTTGGTTAATTACATGTACAATATGGCGTTGCTAAGCCAAGACTAGACTCGACTTAAGCTAAAAAAATAACAAAAACACAAAATGAACATAGAATGAAACGGGATGATAGTCCGTATGTTTTTTTCTCTTTTCTTGTTCTATTTTTTTTTTCTTTTTCTTTTTTTATTCGATTTTTTTTTTTTTTTTTTTTTTTTTTTTTTTTTTTTTTTTTTTTGCATACACTCTTACCCTACCATCCAAAATAATACATCATAGGGAATAAATGTTCCCCTTACACTTGAATTTTTACATACTTTACAATAAACAAATCTAATGACTTGAATTAAGAAAATCAAAACACTTGGAGCACTTTTAAGATTAACGCACATATGGGGGTAATAAATGATGTTCTTCCCCATTACTCCATAAAATAAGTACTTTACCCATGAGTCCCAATCGTCCCAAAACAATATGTACAAGGATATGACTCGACTTAGCAACCATGTAATCAATTAGATAGTTAACTTAGGGTTTAACAAATAACAATAATGCACTAAAGATGAGTGCATACACGGAAGGCTAAGGCGAGTTGGGTGTACATTTAAGTGGGGTGTAACAAATTCTTCCTTTAAGTTGAACGCTTAAAGTTAGAAACGAAAAGATAGGCTCGGAGGGGTGTACTAGGGGTTTCGTGTACTAAAAATGAGTACAACGCTAATGTGTAGGAAAAATTAATTGACTTAACTAGCCAAGTAATATGACTTAAATGGTCAAGTAATTATGATACGGGTTTAACACAAGGGTGATCCTAATGCCTCTTATCATGTAGTAAATCCTACTACACGAATGTAGTCTCACTAGCGGTCTCGGGATGCATCACTAACGCAAGTTCTAGAATCTAAATGCTACCGGTACACTCATAAGCACTAATAGTAAATGCTTTTCCTATCAAATCTAGAGGCGAACCTCACATATTTGGGTGGAAAATTTTTCTGAATGATACGGTTATGTGCTAGTCATACAATCTCCTATCCATGAGACGCTTGCTATGGCTAAAGTTTCACTCCTAAATGTTGTAAAAAAATTTTAATTTGGCGCTAAAATTGCACTAACAAGTATTTCTCATAGTTTTATTACACACCTACCATCAAACAAAGCAAACTCAAGCGAAAGTGTATTTGTAAGGTATCATCATTTTATCCTCCCCTTACACTTAAGATGAACATTGTCCCCAATGTTCAAGTAAAGAATGTAAAAGTGAAATAAATAAAACAAATGAAATCAAATACTCTCCTAATTCGCTCGGTATGGATAATAAGGTGGCCAGGTTAGATCTTCCTCCAAGAAAATGAACAATCAAAGCTTCCCTTCCAAAATAATAATCATCTTCTTGTCATACATAACCTGTAAATCCTAAGAAAATAGACAAGGCAACCTCGTATAAAATCGGCGGCAATCTACATAAGTTACGAAATCCTAGAAAACAAAATAAGATATAATGCTTGTGGAATGAAGTTTGCAGATTTCCTGGAGATTATAAAACTTAATAATTCAACAAAAACTTTAAAACTCCGTTAGAAAAACAAAACTGGTAAAATTTCCAGATTTTTACACGTGACGCTGTCAAGAGCAAGCTCATGACGCCGTCAGAAGTGACCTGCAGAAATTCTTGTGTTAAGTTTCTGGAAAATTTCTGGAAAAACTTGGTCCTACTTCCTGGAAAATCCTGCAAAATTTCATTATGACTCGATACAAGCATTTGACCCTAACAAATATGAATATACATGTTCATTTAATATTGTGGAGAATCATGATCGGGTTGTTTCTTAAAAATATATGTGGGGTTTCCCCTTACACTTATCTTTTGCAAAAATACTTTTAGGTGAAGTTAAGACTATGCTAAACAACAAAGTAAAGTATTTCCACTTTTTAGTTTAGAAACATGATATACCAATCAATAAAAATAAAGCATGTATACAGAAGCAAATAACAAACAAACAAAAAAAAATCACACAAAGCATGGGTTGCCTCCCAAGAAGCGCTTTTCTTTATTTACGAGTCTTGTAGCTAGACTCAAGGTCATGGGTTACTACGTGATACAGGTGAGTTCCTCATTGAGGACATCTTTGGGATCAAACTTAGGTTTCAGCTTCCTATCGGTTTTCTTAGTACGGTATGACCTTTCAAACTTTTCTCCATCCGGATCATACAAAGTCATCCTCATATGCCATGATCCGTCACCTTCTTTAGGTGGCTTGTCGCACCTCCATTTACACTTGTCTCCCTCTCTTTTCTACTTGTTCATCTCTATATTAATAGGCATTACGCTCAAGAACTCAATCATCTTCCTAAAGACTAAGGGGTCCTTAAAAGGATCTAGCTCTTCATCTCTAGCTATGAGTTGTTCCACCGAATGTGTCTTTTCAATGAAATCTTTTTCTAGATAGAATGGGCATTGAGGTCCTATAAAGTTCCTTTCTATCCAAGGTCCATATCTAGAGGGTCTCCTATTCATCTCTACCCAATGTGGTGTCGGTTCATCATCACAATCATAACTATGCTTCTTAACATCGTACACCGACCAAGTATCGCCTTCACCTATCGCTATCTTAGACTCGTTACAATCTATCATGGCGCTAGCAGTTGCTAAAAATCCTCTTCCTACCAACAATGGGCATGTAGTGTCACTAACCATGTTTAGTACGTGAAAATCCGCTAAGATCGTTAACTTTCCTACGTGAACAACTACATCCTTAATCATTCCAACCGGGTGGGCAATACTTCCATCCGCTAGACCTGTCAACACCTCCGTTTCCTCTAACTTTCCTAGCTTAAGAGTGGTGAATAAGGATAAGGGAATCAAGTTGAGGCTTGAACCTAAATCGGATAGTGTGTCGAAAGCTTCAGATCTTCCTATTCTACAAGGCAAAACAAATATACCCGAATCATCAAGCTTTTTAGGCAACTTGTTTTGAACAAAGGCGATCCCATTTTTACCTAGTTTAAACTTCTCAAATTTTTCTAGGAGGGCACTAATTAGGGAGCACGGGCTAAGACATCAATGACGGGGCGTTCAAGGTGAAGTTCCTTGAATTCATCATCAAGGTCTTGCGTAGGAGGTGTTTCAACTATACTTTTGACCGGTTTTATATCGGGTGTTTTATTTGATTGGTCCTTTTGAAGAATTTGGTTTTGTTTGAAACACGTGCTCATTGATTTAACCGAGTAGTATTGTGGACACGAAGTGGGTGACGAAACTGATGATATGGAATTAACGTTTAGTTTCGGATTCTTGACCGTGTCGCTTGGGAGTGCTCCCATTTCTCGGTCAATAAGGACTTTCAACAATGCGTCAATTTTGGTGGTCATCTCGCTTTGCTTTTATTTGAAATCGGCTTCAAACTTGGATATGCGAGCTTCTTGAGATGCCATGAATTTAGACATCAACCCTTCAAGATTGTTGGTACTACCATAGTTGTTAGAAGGATTGTTGTTGAAAGTACGGTTGGAGGGTTGACCGTTTGGTTGGTAACGATTAAGAGGATTGGTAGAATTGGGATCTTGATGCGTGGGAATTGCACCAGGCTTTACCTCTCGAGGGATCTCGAGAAGCTTACAACCCCCACCAGGCAGTGTACCTGATCGTTGTAGTATAGTATAGTGACAAGTACCGGGGGATTGATCGTTCAGCTAGGAATAGTGTCGTTAGGATTGAAATTAATCTAACTAGGTCTAAAGGTGAAGGATGATTCTTTTTATGTTTTTATATTTTATGAAAAGCAAGTAAAAATCTCGGGTATTGGGAAAGTGGGCGGAATTAGTTGCTAATCAACTAACCCAAAAGCTACTACTTAATCTAATAAACAAGAAAATAAACTGAGGTTCTACAAGATAAGTGAAGCATGTCTACCTATGATATGTTACTCCTTGCTAGCTATCCAATTCTACCTATTGAATTGTTACATCTTGTTTTAATTGACGGGTTGTATTCCTTAATACCATTCATGGGGTGGCGTACTTACTTCACCAATCCTATGAGTGCCTACTTCACTCCTATGTCGAGCCTGCAAGAAGCTCCTAACATGGGATCATTAGAATTTACTCATGCATTAAATACAACCAATAAAACCTAGTACACATCAGTTCATGTTTCCTAAGACGTTCAAGCATGTTACCAATTGGAGATCTTCCAGTTTTCTTAAGCCTAACATTGAAATTGTTCAATCAAAACAAGAATCAATAGGAAACAAGAATTATAAACTAAACCAACTAGATCTATTGAAGTTGTCACACCTTAATTGATGGAGATAGACACACACATCAACAAGCCCCTCACTGATGGAGATAGACACAAACATCAACAAAAAATCAATGAGATCTAAATAATTATACACAAGTTTCACACAATCATAAGTAGACACAAGATGAATTAGCAAAACATCATTAAAGAAGAGCAATTAACAATGATAATGGAAAACATAATTAAGATAGAATCAACAAACCAATACATGATGTTTATGGAGTGATTAAAACCCTCTAAGTTGCTGGAAAAACACCCACCTAAACCCAGGAATCGACGTTAGGGTTTAGGGCTTACAAAAAGTGAAGTTATGATGTTATATTTATAGGCTATTTTCTGCCCGGCCCGATCATGACGGCGTCAGCCAAACCTTGACAGCGTCATGAACAATCTTTCTTCACCAAATCGTAGATCTTTTCGTCCCGATCGTTTTCTTTTTTGAATCGTTCAAATCCGAGTTCGTATGCAAAAGTTATGGCCAAAACGGTGTCAGCTACCGGGCGCGCAAGTTGTGACAATTTACACGTGACGGCCTACGTGACGCCTTCATGAAGTTTCTGGGCCGTCACCAACACACGTGACGGCCTTGGTGACGGCCTTGGTGACGCCGTCAGGTACTGTTCCAGTAAGGAAAATTGAGACTTTGCCGTTTTCTTCACTTTTATGCTCCAAAAACGTCCAAAATGCTTCCTTTTCCAGAATTCACTCCAAAAGTACCTAAAATCACAAAAGGAACGATTTAGGGCAATATTTGATCAAATAAATTCAATTTCGGGCTTAAATGACCCCCTAAAAGTGGTTCATTTTTCGCCTCATCATATACCCTTATACTTGTGATTTGCTTGTCCTCAAGCAAATGCGCTTTTATTCTAATCAAAATACAAGTTATGGGTCATTTAACACTAATATTAAAGTAATTACAACAAATAATCGTTCCACTAAAGACCAAATACAAGCACGGAGGTCATACACAAGCACCTCACAAATAGTGTTTAGATACTCACATCTCTCGGGTGTAATAAAGTATAAATTACAATATGGAAATGGAAAATATCTCTCACTACCTGTCATAGCAAAATAGATTACCATAGGCTTGGGAAAGGATCAAACCTATACCACATGGCGTAAGCACCTAGGATAAACTATCAAAGAGGTCTTTTAAAGGGTTGTAACGTTAGGTGTAGGGATATGAAGTACACGGTTCTGTTGGATATAGGCAGTCTTTACTGGTGGCGAGTTAACAATCTTGGTTAATTACATGTACAATATGGCGTTGCTAAGCCAAGACTAGACTTGACTTAAACTAATAAATGGAAAATAACAAAAACATAAAATGAAAATAGAATAAAAAGGGATGGTAGTCCGTATGTTTTTTCTCTTTTTCTTTTTTTTCTATTTTTTTTTTCTTTTTCTTGATTTTTTCGTTTTTGTTTTTATTTTATTTTTTATTTTTTTTTGTGCATACACTCTTACCCTACCATCCATAATAATACATCATAGGGAATGAAAATTCCCCTTACACTTGAATTTTTACATACTTTACAATAAACTAATCTAATGACTCGAATTAAGAAAATCAAAACACTTGGAGTACTTTTAAGATTATCGCACATATGGGGGGTAATATATGATGTTCTTCCCCATTACTCCATAAAATAAGTACTTTACCCATGAGTCCCAATCGTTCCAAAACAATATGTACAAGGATTTGACTCGACTTAGCAACCATGTAATCAATTAGATAGTTAACTTAGGGTTTAACAAATAACAATAATGCACTAAAGATGAGTGCATACACGGAAGGCTAAGGCGATTTGGGTGTACATTTAAGTGGGGTGTAACAAATTCTTCCTTTAAGTAAGATGCTTAGAGTTAGAAACGAAAAGATAGGCTCGGAGGGGTGTACTAGGGGTATCGTGTACTAAAAATGAGTACAACGCTAAGGGTGTGAGAAAAATTAATTGACTTAACTAGCCAAGTAATATGACATAAATGGTCAAGTAATTATGATACGGGTTTAACACAAGGGTGATCCTAATGCCTCTTATCATGTAGTAAATCCTACTACACGAATGTAGTCTCACTAGCGGTCTCGGGATGCATCACTAACGCAAGTTCTAGAATCTAAATGCTACCGGTACACTCATAAGCACTAATAGTAAATGCTTTTCCTATCAAATCTAAAGGCGAACCTCACATATTTGGGTGGAAAATTTTTCTGAATGATACGGTTATGTGCTAGTCATACAATCTCCTATCCATGAGACGCTTGCTATGGCTAAAGTTTACTCCTAAATGTTGTAAAAAATTTTAAATTTGGTGCTAAAATTGCACTAACAAGTATTTCTCATAGTTTTATTACACATCTACTATCAAACAAACAAACTCAAGCGAAAGTGTATTTGTAAGGTATCATCATTTTACCCTCCCCTTACACTTAAGATGAACATTGTCCCCAATGTTCAAG
The DNA here is from genome assembly GCA_030686995.1 of Artemisia argyi. Lineage (NCBI taxonomy): Eukaryota > Viridiplantae > Streptophyta > Magnoliopsida > Asterales > Asteraceae > Artemisia > Artemisia argyi. The sequence goes on from CM060709.1 coordinate 294,093,151, forward strand.
TAAAGAATGTAAAAGTGAAATAAGTAAAGCAAATGAAATCAAATACTCCCCTGATTCGCTCGGTATGGATAATAAGGTGGCTAGGTTAGATCTTCCTCCAAGAAAATGAACAATCAAAGCTTCCCTTCCAGAAAAATAAATCTTCTTCTTGTCATACATAACCTGTAAATCCTGAGAAAACAGACAAGGCAACCTCGCATAAAATCGGCGGCAATCTACATATATTGTTAAATCCTAGAAAACAAAATAAGATATAATGCTTGTGGAATGAAGTTTGCAGATTTCCTGGAGATTATAAAACTTAATAATTCAACAAAAACTTTAAAACTCTGTTAGAAAAACAAAACTGGTAAAATTTCCAAATTTTTTTACCCGTGACGCCGTCAAGAGCAAGCTCATGACGCCGTCAGAAGTGACCTGCAGAAATTCTTATGTTAAGTTTCCGGAAAATTTAAGGAAAAACTTGGTCCTACTTCCTGGAAAATCCTGCAAAACTTCATTATGACTCGATACAAGCATTTGACTCTAACAAATATGAATATACATGTTCACTTAATATTGTGGAGAATCATGATCGGTTTGTTTCTTAAAAACATATTTGGGTTTCCCCTTACACTTATCTTTTGCAAAAATACCTTTAGGTGAAGTTAAGACTATGCCAAACAACAAAGTAAAGTATTTCCACTTTTTAGTTTAGAAACATGATTTACCAACAATAAAAATAAAGCATGCATACGGAAGCAAACAAAATAAAAATCACACAAAGCATGGGTTGCCTCCCAAGAAGCGCATGTTTTTGTTTGAGTCACGAGCCTGACTCTACCCTTATTTAACGGAAATAAGAGAAGTTTTCCCTACACTTAGGATTAAGTGCGGGTGATAGTAGCAATACACACCTTTTCGGTAGAAGTATGTCTTGTGAGGAAAGAGTGGTGGATGAATTATATGCTCAAAAGGGTGTGCTCCTATCATCATAACCTTACCTAATTCAACCGGGTTAATGGGTGGATTAAGATTTTCTCCTAGAAAGGGATCATTTTCTATTAACTTCAAGAGACTACTAGTTAGGGATCCATCTTGATCTAATAAACCCGTTTTAAACCCATAATGTTTCTTGTGATCAGTCATAAATGGGTGATGTAAGCATGTAAGGTCATTTTCCACTCCTATATTGGCTTCCTCTCTACAAGGCTTAGAGTCCACTACCTTTATCATAAGACTACCCGGACTACATGGGTTGATGGGTGGGTCGGCTCCTATTTTGTCTCCTAGATGTATATCTAAGGATGGAAAGTTGTATGAAGATTGAGGTTCCGGTTCATCAACACTAGGTAATTCCCTAGAACTAAGAGTAAGGTTATCACTACAAGTATTCAAACCTATATCCTCTAGTGGTGTTTGGTACAAGGGTTCTACCTCTATTGGGACTCCTAAAGTCTCATCTACTTCATCCGAATAAGTCACGGGCGGTGTGTATTCCTCAAATGATGGTAGGACTTGTGGGGTACTTGGTGGGCTTAGATTTTCAACTCTATCCTCCATCTTATCAAGATTACCAATGTGCTCAGCTTGTATTGTGGTGAAATCAAACCACTTCGTGCTCCCAGTTATCTCATCTATACGCTTATCCCCAAACAATCTTCTTGCATGTTCCCTTAAACTTGCTATCAATTGATCCGTAACAATGTTTGTTGGGTTGTCCATTTTTTTTGGCAAGTCTGGCATAATTCTCTATGGTTTCCCATGCTTCATCAACACTTAATCCCCAAAGGTCCCCATCTGCGGCATGGTCAATGTCCATTTTGGTATAGTGGTCGACACGATGGTAAAATATTTCAATTTGGGACCACAGATCGAAATTATGATGAGGGACTTTTCGGAGTAAATATTTAAAACGAGCCCATGCATCATAGATAGGTTCATCCTCATGTTGTTTAAACATTAAGATGTCATTAGGAGTGGGTGAATTTCGTGGTTGGTAGTATGCTGGATTCGCGTTCTCCATAATGGCTAACGGAATAGTCAATGGAAAGGTTTTTACAAACAAAGACACAAAGAAAAGATAGACTAAAGAAAACCTAAAAATAAAAAATAAAATTTTATTAGAAAGGAATCTAGCAAGTATACCTAATAAAAAGAGATTCTAACCTAGACAATAACTATTCCCCGGGCTGCGGTGCCAAAAACTTGATGCGTGGGGATCGCACCAGGCTTTACCTCCCAAGGGATCTTGAGAAGCTTACAACCCCCACCAGGCAGTGTACCTGATGGATGTAGTATAGTATAATGACAAGTACCAGGGGATTGATCGTTCAGCTAGGAATAGTGTCGCTAGGATTAGAAAACCTAATTACTAGTTCTAGAGATGAGAGATGATTCTTTTTGTATTTTTATATTTTTATGAAAGCAAGTAAAAATCTCGGGTTTGAAGGATTTGGGCGGAAATAGTTGCTAGTCAACTAACCTAATACTAAAGATGCAATCAAAATAAAATACTATAAATGAAAATAAAATTAAATTAAACTAAGGTTGTGAGCAATAAGTGGAGAAATGTGTTTACTCAGATTTCACTACTCCCTAGATATCTTTTACACGTTAATTACTTGTTATAGTTGCGTGGATGACAAATTGTATTCCTTAATACCATTCATGGGGTGGCGTACTTAACTCCCCAATCCTATGAGTGCCTACTTCACTCCTATATCGAGCCGGCTAAGAAGCTCCTAACATGGGATCATTAGAATTTACTCATACATTAAATACAACCAATAAAACCTAGTACACATCGGTTCATGTTTCCTAAGACGTTCAAGCATGTTACCAATTGGAGATCTGCCAGTTTTCTTAAGCCTAACATTGAAATCATTCATCAAATACAACCATAAACAAGTAAGGAAGTTACCAATTGGAGATCTGCTAGTTTTCTTAAGCCTAACATTGATCTCAATGTTAGGCTTAAGAAAACTGGCAGATCTCCAAATGGTAACATGCTTGAACGTCTTAGGAAACATGAACCGATGTGTACTAGGTTTTATTGGTTATATTTAATGCATGAGTAAATTCTAATGATCCCATGTTAGGAGCTTCTTAGCCGGCTCGACATAAGAGTGAAGTAGGCACTCATAGGATTGGGGAGTTAAGTACGCCACCCCATGAATGGTATTAACGAATACAATCCATCATCCACGCAACTATAACAAGTAATTAACGTGTAAAAGATATATAGGGAGTAGTGAAATCTAAGTAAACACATTTCTCCACTTATTGCTCATAACTTTAGTTTAATTTAGTTTTATTTTTATTTCTAGTATTTTATTTTGATTGCATCTTTAGTATTGGGTTAGTTGACTAGCAACTAATTCCGCCCAAATCCTTAAAACCCGAGATTTTTACTTGCTTTCATAAAAAAATATAAAAATACAAAAATAATCATTCTTCATCTCTAGAACTAGTATTTAGGTTTTCTAATCCTAGCGACACTATTCCTAGCTGAACGATCAATCCCCCGGTACTTGTCACTATACCATACTACAACGATCAGGTACACTGCCTGGTGGGGGTTGTAAGCTTCTCGAGATCCCTCGAGAGGTAAAGCCTGGTGCAAACCCCACGCATCAATGTCATTTATTTTACTATTTTTATTATTTACTTTTTAAATAATTAACTTCATCAGAAGTTATCCGCGTACATCATGACACGTAAAATTAATTTAACCAACACTAGATTGTGTCTACTCTACACTTTCTACGCACTATTGTTTCCTTACAATCCTAATTTCAAAGTCATAATTAACTTTTTCTAATTTTATATAAATCTTGCACCTTTTAAGTTTTACGCGATTTAAATTTACGTTTTATGGTTTTAACAACATGGACCAACCCTAGACTATGATGATTTTATATATTTTATGCATTTTAACCTATTTTCATTATTACAAGCGAGTTTTATACTTTTCGTGTCATTTTTATAGTTTACGTCACTTTTATCAAGAACCAGTGTCACCAAACGCATTTTTAACTCACAATTTCAGTTTTAACGACGTCTAAACACTCCGATAAACCCATGAGTCAACTAATATATTAAAATTAGTTATTTTGACAAGTGATAACATTTTTATATGTTTTAGATTTTTATACTATCCGGTTTTACATTTCGCGTCTTAAAAACTTTACGGGTTTGCAATTACCGGGATCAAAATAACACACCTTAAACTAAATACTATCAAAATAACTAATAACAATCCACCTTACAAGACACTTGCCTTATGAGGATTTCTTCTTAAACACATGTGTCTTCACTTGTACAAGTGTCTCCTTTATCTTGCATGCTAGACATCACCACACTAATACACCACTAACTCTTTCATTCGACAAAAACAAGAAACACCATTCTCTTCCTTCTCTCATGGTATGAACGACCAAGGTCAGGTCCTAAACACCTTTTTCATCTAATTTTTCACCAAATTATTGATCATAAACTAAATATCTTGAAGGCCTAGTCTTGCTCATGGTTTATTCCACTCAAAACATCATCAAATCTCATCATTTCTTGGTTTCTTTAGGAAGTTGTTTCAAGTTTTGATCAAGATGGTGTAGGGGCTGAGATTTTCAAGTATTTACTAAGGGTTTTGGTGGATAAAATTTGGGTTGATATGGGGTAAAGAAAAGGTGCAAGAGTTGATTGGATTAAACTAGGTTTAGTGTTCTTATTGTTGTAATCTTTCTTGTTCATCACTTTTGTAAGGAAACTCTCCACTAACTTTTCATTTTATTTTTATTTTCACTTCTGTAAATTTATATATCTTGATGTACTTGAATATTATATAAGTTATTATGCTTGGTTAGGCTTGGTACATAACTTAGAAAACAATAGACTAGACATGCAACTGTGAATCTGATTCAGGGGTAAAAATGGAATAAACTGATTTAATCAGTAAACATTGGAACTAAACTAAAAATATGTAGTTGTAGCCCTATGTCTTGTGGTCATTTTGACGGGTATTTCATCAAATAACTCATTACGATGATTAAACTATAAATATTTTCATAAAACATGTCATATTCTGAGTAACAGATTTGAAATGTGTAAAAGTCATTTTTTTTTGTGAATAACCCTCTGTTACTCAAAGAATAAAAGTTCTAGATAACATCTTAACTTAAACGTGGCCAAAAACGGGGAATTAATCGGGTTTGTAAAACACTAGATATCGCACTTTTCGTGGGACTGATGCAATGTTAAAGTTTTCTGAAGTGAATATATTGGGTAAATGGGTAACTTTGGTACTATTAAGTAATTTTTGGTTTAGTGGGACCCACAAAACTTGTTGGAACAAATTAATACCTTTCCGTTGATATAAAGAATGTAATTTTTGGACTTACGGTTTACAAATGACGGATTTTCTAAGATGAATAAGTTATATAAAATTTTGATAGCTTTTACGTCAAAAGTATAAAAAGGATTTAAAGACTTATGTAATTGTATCTTTAAAATTTGTTTTTGAACACTTAGAATATATGTATCAAGCATAATTAAGGTTATAATTTATATAGTATATAGACTAAATTACATGAACACTTACTTTCAAAAACTAAGACAAACGTATATCTATTTAGGTTCGTTGTAGAACTTTCGCGGCTAGTTTCTTCACTTGATTTTCCAAGCTATTTCATTTACTCACGGTGAGTTCATAGCCTCGCCTTTACTTATTTAAACGTTTTATAAACCTCGCGAGGGGGATACATGCTAGTTTTATAAACCGAATACAAGTAGCTTTCTTTTTGGTATGCTTGACCCAATTACATGATTTATAGACATCAAACATTGAGTATTTCTTGCCAATTAAGTCCCCATCATGAACCGTTAATTCCGTAGGGAAACGCTGGTATTATGAATATGCATATTAGGCTTGGCGGGCTTGGCCGAGTGAATAGCGCTCATCTTTCAACGGTCACATAATATTGAGAGGTTGTGGTAAATGGCAAATCTTACCCTTTTCGGGGCACTATTAAACTAGGTCAAGGTTCGGTTTCATGAGCTCAATGCTATAAATCTTATTTCCCGACATGTATTTGTTATATGTCTTGTATAATGAATTATACTTGTATTCAACTGATTACATATTAAACTCTATGAATTCACTCAACTTTATGTTGACATTTTAGCATGTATTTTCTCAGGTATTATTTGCTAGCTGAGCATTGGGAGCAATCAGAGTCGCGTGGATATCAAATATTGAAGGACTTGTTTTCTACACATTCGATAACTTTTTATCTTTAAAATATACATATGTGTCATGTTTTTGATTCTTGTAACTTAACTTTTAAATAGAAATTGTTGGGACCTTTGTACTCTGATTTATCAAATCGAATGTGACATTTTATTAAACGTCTCTTTTGAGGTCGTTTTATGTAACTTGTTTTTATGAACTATGAAGTGACACCCAAATTGGTATTCCGCTGCGTTGTAAAATTTTGGGGGTGTCACATAAAGTCTCATTTTTACCCTAGTTCTACCTTATGCACTAACGGACAGAGAATCCGGTCGTGTGTAAGCTAGTAATGGTAATACCGAGGTCGTCCCAAGAGCTATGTGGTGCGGATTATATCTAAGTCTAATGTCACTAAATAAAACTGATTTTAAAGTAGAAAAGATTGATGAAATGAAACGAAATGAAAGTAAATAAACAAAAGCAAATAAATGTGAGGTTGTGAGCAGTAAGAGAGAAATGTGCTAACCTAATTACTCTTCCTATATCGCTTGCAATCATGTTTCCTATTAAACTAATCTTATGCTTTAGGTGGGGCCGACATATATCACTAGGTTCATATGGTCAAGTTCCCTAGCCTATCTCCCCTCCGAATCCTGCCGGGAAGCACAGGCACTACCCCATGCTAGTAAGCAGACTTACGGTAGACGGGTTTGAGTCATTAAGTGCCACTACATGCTAGACTTATCTTTTATGGTCCGTTGTCATGATCATAGGCCATACTTTAACTTCTTAAGTTCTTCCACTTTTAAGGTCGTCCTATGGTCAATTCTCACACAAGGCAATATGGTTAGTTGTCATCCTAACCATTTCCTCGCAATCTATCAGGCTAGTGTCCTATGGTCAATTCTTCTAGCCTACTAAACAAAGTGAGGTCTGCTCAAATCGTCCAGCGTAATAGATACAAACAAGCTTATAATACTACCAAAACTAAAGGTTCATAAGATAAACTAAGCATGCACACACGTAAAAGCATTAAGAAAAGTGCGGAAACATAATCAAAAGAATAATGGAATTATAACTAGGCTAGCACCAGAGGTGCTTAGCCAAACATATAGTAAATCATACCAAAAATGATGAATAAAACGTGAATTGAATTGATCATAATGGTTGATTCAAATTACTTGATGTAGAACTAATAATGATGATGATTGGTGGCAAATTCTCCCTTGAAAGATAGCTTGGAACTGCTGGAAATGGCCTTGGAATGGTGCCCTAATCAATCCCTAAGAGGGGGTGAAGAGAGATACTTGAGAATGCAGATTTAGGGCTGTATTTATAGGCCCCGATATCGTTACGGCGTCGCTGAAAAGTAAGCTATGGCATAGCTACTTTTGCCCGAGTTTGGGTCATCTTAGAAAAATCATATCTTTTAAACCGTAAGTCATCACGGGATGTGCCACCCAGCGTTTTGAAGATAATTGAGTCTAGTTTCAGTTAAAATTAGTCTCATGGTGTCTTTCTCTTTTTATCTTCAGTTCACAACACTCCTTTGTGCCAACGTCATTAATTACTGCGTAACTAATTAGTCACGTTACGCCGTAGCTCTTCGTCCTTCAATACTTATCCATTCGTAAATATCTCTACGGCGTAGTCCAATTACTAACTACGCCGTAGCCTTAATAATTACTAACTACGGCGTAATATCCATCATTGTTATGTCGTAATCTCTTCAATCTCATTCATTCCTCACGGTGTCACAACTACTACGTAACCTCTTGTAATGGTTATAGCGTAACCTTCATAATACTTAGAAACTTTGGCCTTGAATATGTGTTACGGCATAGTCCAATGATCCAGCTATGCCATAACTTATCTTCAGAATATATTTTTGCACTAATTGGCCTTTTCTTGCATCATTTCCGCTCCAATACCTCATTTTACCTGAAATGTAAAAATGAACGAATATAAACGAATTAAGTACCATATTAATACAAATGAGGCAATAAACACAGGAATTTGATATGTAAAATACTGGGCTGATTTGATGTTATCAAATATTATCAGCCAAGATAAATATGTTGCTGAAATTTCGAAGAAGTTTCAATTTGCTAATGCTAAGGTTGCTAGTACACCTACTGACTCAAATACACATCTGCTCTTGAAAGATAATAGTGGAGAATCAGTGGATTTGCACACTTACAGGTCCATGATTGGGCCATTGATTTATCTCACTTCGTCGAGACCAGATATTATGTTTGTAGTGTGTGCTTGTGCATAGTTTCAAGTCACTCCTAAGACCTCTCACTTGTCAGCAGTGAAGAGAATTTTTAGGTATCTTAAAGGGCATCATCGAGGATTATGGTTTCCCAGAGAATCTTCATTGGATTTGGTATCTTATTCAACAGTGACTATGCTGGAGCAAGTTTTGATAGGAAATCAACTACAGGTGGATGTCAATTTCTTGGATGTAGATTGGTTTCCTGGCAGTGCAAAAAGCAAACAATGGTGGTTACTTCAATAACTGAAGTAGAGTATGTGGCTGCTGCAAGTTGTTGTGCTCAAATATTATGGCTTCAAAACCAACTACTTGATTATAGGTATAATTTCATGAACACCATTATTTATATTGACAATAGTAGTACTATGTGTACAATTAAGAATCCAGTTCAACATACTAAAACTAGGCACATAGAGATTAGACATCATTTTATAAAGAGATTGTAATGAGAAAAAGTTAATTCAAGTTATGAAAATTCATACTGATGACAACTATGCTAATTTATTAACTAAAGGTTTCGATATGGGCAGGTTTCAGTACTTGGTTACAGGTATTGGAATGCTCAACCCATAAAATTTTGATGTCTAAGTGTTTTAGTTATGTGAAAAAGTTTGTACTGCTAGTTGTGTCAAAAGGAACTGCTATGTATAGTTTGTACTGGTTGTTTAAATTTGTTAGTCAAATATGCAAATTGTCATTGGAAATACTTTTGTTTGTATTTTCTTGGTTTTAGACTAACAAATGCAGGTTGAATAAGCAAATTGAATGGGATGTGATTAAGCTTTGAGTTGGATTTTATGCTGATATGGAGGGTGTGAACTAAACACACAGAAAATGGTTATTGGTTCACCATGTAATCCACATAAGAAGCAACTAGTCCAGAGCAAACGGCTACTGATAAAGACCACTCAAATCCATTTATGGTTGATAGTTTACCAAAAACTGTATGGTTATCAACTCACCATGCTTAACAGTTAAAAGTTGGCTAGTCCATAGCAAACGGCTCATGGTAAAGACAAATCAAATCCGTTTATAGCTGGTTGTTTGCTAAAAACTATGTTTGAGTAGTCTATTTTAAACCTATTTTATGTTTCTACTACTCTTTGAAAATTTGTGTGAAAAAGTTTCTACTGCTAGTTCAAAGTTTGTACTGCTCAACTAGCCTTTGTAACTGTTGTGTTAGTAACTGATTTTTAAACTAACCGTTGGGTAAAAACCTTTTTGTTACCATAGTTATAGGGTTAAATTAACAGAATATATCTTATTATATTTTCACATTATCTTCTTTCTAAAGATAAACACTTTCTAAAGATAATTCATCTTTTGCGTACAACTTTCAAACCCTAGCAGTATAAATACAAATTACCAATTGGATTATTATTCATTCAATTCACTTTAATACGACCATTATCCTGTTCACTTAAAAAGTTATTCATGGTTGTATTATGATTTGCTGACTCACACAATCAGGTGGCTTTTCTAGATAAAACAAAGGTGAAAGATGGATCACTTTTTCATGAGATTTTGGATTTTTTGAATCACTCCTACATCAGCTATGCTCTTTTAGTAAATCCCACAATCTATTCCTCTCAAATCAAACAGTTTTGGCAGACTGCAACTGCCTTAACACTTTATGAGGATGATGATGATACACCCATACCTGCACTAAGTGCAACTATGGATGGGTAAATTTTCTATGTTACTGAGAAGTCTATGAGGAGACATCTCCGATTAGATGACTCAGATGGTACCATAGACATGCCCAACCCTGAAATTTTGGCTGCTATTTCACAGATAGGGTATGATACATCCAACAACCTTTTAACTTTTAACAAGGGATGTTTCTCACCTCAGTGGATGTTTTTAATCCATACACTACTTCATTGTTTAAGTTCTAAAAGATCTTCATGGGAGCCATTCAGTAGCAATATTGCCATTGCTCTTGAGTGTTTTTCAAGAAACATAAAGTATAATTTTTCTAAGATGATTTTTGAAGGTATGGTGAGAAATTCCAAATCTCCACATAAATTTTGATGTACCCAGGGTTTATTCAATTGATTTTGAAAGCAAAACAAAGTGTTTTACTACCTCACAAAACAATTTTTCCTACTCCTTGCCTGCAACAAAAAGTTTTTAAAAATATGACTATGGCAACACAAGGATGGGATAGGGTAGTCAGACCATTATCTGTTCAAATGCTTGCTTTTATTCACCAGGTACAGGGTGAGGGGTTAGTAAACCCAACTGAGCCCCAACACACACCCATTGTGGTTCCATCTACTTCATATACCCCACCTGTTACACACACATATAGGAGGAGATCCAAACTGGAAATTATGGTTCCTCAGCCTAGTTCTCCTACTCAGACCAATGTAGTTGGTATGGATGGGGCTAACACTACTGGTCCTAGCTTAGATGCAGGTTAGGGCAGTGTTAACATCATTAGGACCCCTACCATGGCAACACATATTGTATCTGATCCTTTTGGATTGGATACAAGTGGTGGAATCCCAAGCCACATGGAAGAATTGGGTGGATCAGGAGTACTTCCTAGTCAAACTAGGGAAGAAACTGAGTTCATGCCCCATGATGTACCTCCCCCAACAGGTCACACAGTTGGAAGTGTTGAGGGTAGTCTTAACTATAATGAATTGATGGATCTTTGTACCACGCTCTCAAAGAAGGTTGACACATTGAAGATGGTCTAAAGAAGACTAAGCATGTCTATGGCATGATTTACACATCATTGGTCACTAAAGTTAAGAATCTTGAAGAGCAGGTGAAGAAGCTAAAGGCTAGGAGAAAAGCAAATATTGTGGATTCTTTCTCCTCAGATGATCAAAATACAGATGATGCTTTTGGAGATTCTCCCAAATAGGGGAGGAAAACAGATTCTTAAACTGAGGGGAGGAAAATTGATTTTGTAGAATCGAGTTTTGGAGTTATGGATATGGGTGAAGGACAAAAGAGTGAAGAGGTTCCACAACAACATACATAGAAAATTATTCAACAAAGAGAAATTCAAGCTATAGAAGGTACTGCTAGTATTGTCGAAGAAGGTACTGCTAGTATACAAAAAGGTACTTCTTGTGATGCTGATGAGAGAAAGAGAAAATAAAAGGGAAAAGCCCCTATGACAAATGAAGAAATTATGCAACAAAGGAAGATCAAGACCAGACATCAAGCTCAGATTGATCATGATGCTAAATTGGCAAGAAAACTTGAACAAGATGAAGTTGCAAGTTTCTTGGAAGCTAAGAGATTAGAGAATGAGCAGAAGGATTCAGATACAATTTTTGCTCAACTTAGTGAAGCTGAATTAAACATATGATTGATATAGATCTAGTGGTGAAGGCAAAAGCTATTAAACTCATTGCAGACAAAAGCCTAACTGTTGAAGAAAGATCAGCTCAATTGGCTGATTTTGTTAATATGAAGAATGATCAAGCTTTAGATCATCTGATAGATTCAATCAAGAAAGGTCAGAAGAGTAAGAGAAAGCCTTCAAGAGCACAAGTTATTGCTGGAATGAAGAAATACTTGTGTAATCAAGATAATTGGACGCTTGCTAAATTTAAAGGAAAATCTCATGAAGAAATAGAGAGTTTGTATTACACTACTTTTAGAAAAACAAAACACTTTATTCCTATGGCTTCAAAAGAAGAAACTCCAGGATTGAAGAGAACAGGTATCAATATAGAACCTGAGGCTGCTAAGAGGCAGAAGACTGATCAAGAATCTTCTCAAAACAAAAGAGAGAATGATGAAGATTTAACTAAAGAGCAGATTGAAGAAATGATCACAATAGAACCTAAAGTTCTCTATGTGGATCCATTACAAGCAAAGCATCCAATCATTGACTGGGAAATCTACACAGATGAATTTAGATCATCATGGAAGATTATTAGAGTTGGTGGTGTAACTGGTGTCTACAAAGAATTTGAAGAACTTGTCAGATCATGTAACAGGGAGGATTTGGATACACTATGGAAGTTGGTGCAAGATAAGTTCAAGACAAATGAACCAACTGAAGTTAAAGCTAAAGAGCTATGGATTCATTTCAGAAGATTATATGAGCCAGATCCAAGTGACAGACATCGAAGATTTGAAGCTCACAACCTAAACACTTATGGAAGCTCTATGAATCAAGTGAAGTACATCATGTATCTACACAAGCTGAAGTGGATGTCTTCATGCTAACTGAAAAGGAGTATCCTTTAAGAGCAGGTGTTCTTATAGAGATGTTATCTTCAAGATTGAGATATAAAAAATGAACAGCAAAAGTTGAAGATCTGCTACAAAGAATTCATGATCAGTGTGCAAAGGCTACCAGAGATTTAAGGAGAGGATAGGTGCTTGAAGAATCTCCACATCATCAAGGATAAGGTACAATTCAACAAACTTAGTGCTTTGCAGAGAAATCATAAGTTTAGGGGAGGATTGTTAGGAACTATCCTTATCAGTATAAACAATCAAAAAGAGAGTTACTACTGCTGAAGATTGCACTAGCAGTACTAACTGAGTTAGTACTGCTAGCACATATAGTTCCTACTACTTATGTTAAGTTTGCAGTGTTGATATAAATAATGTTTAAAAACGTTATTAATATTTCTCAATAACTCTATATTTTGATAATCACAAAATGTAAACTATATAAGTCAAGATTATGACGTAAACAAGTATTTAGTAACAAATATTTACTTCTACAACTAATATCACTTAAGGTATGCATAAACTAAGCATCTTATGCATTACATGATCAAAGGAAGCCTTTTCTTAACACATAACATTTTATAAAATGACATTAACATTTTATATATATTAGTAAATCATTTTTGGTATTATTTTATTAAAATACAAAGATACAATTTCAAATTTCCAACCAAAAAGGGCAAATTTTATCCAAAAAAACCTTCCCCACAAAAGGACAAGAGATTCCAACGTTCTGGAGGGGCGGCCCCCTTAATTATTAAGGGTACCGGCCCCTAATTAAGGGGACCGGCCACGCTCCAGAACAGTAAATGTGTCCCCTATATATATTGGTTCATTTCACAGATTTTTCTCACCTTTTTGCACTAAAAAATTTCTGATCTAATCTCCATCTCTATCCCATAATCCTTTGATCATATAATTCATAAGTCTTTGTTTCCAAGTGATCCAAAGCTTCATCCACTCATCTCAACATCCATAAAATTGTAGTAGTACTGTGATTAGTTAGTATCATCTTGTAGTAGTGCTAGATATTTGTAAAGTGTTATGTGTATTAGTTGATTGTAGATACTAGGTGTGGTGTAAAGTAGTGTAGTAGTTGTGATTTAGTTGTGCTTAGAAGAAGGTGTGAAGTAGACAAGAAGAAGAAGAAATTGTGAATTCATCTTGAAGAAGTTGTGAAGGTGTGAAGAAGGTGTGATCATCCCATTGAAAATAGAAACATTCACGAGGGTAGAATTGTCGATCCATCCTACTATGAATCTGATCATATCGAACGTTCATTCACCAATATCCGTCTTGACTATCTTTTTAAAATCAACGAACCAATCATTCCTCGCTTTATCCTAGACTTCCATAGCCAAGTGACAGTGCAAACCGATCCCTATGGCCACCTCCTCATTTCTTTCATGATCCAACATCAATTCATCACTCTTACTGTTGCTCAGTTTGGACAAATCCTCAGAATCCCATACACCGGCCAAGCTGTGTACTCCAATGAATGGGATCTTTCCCCACTTGAACGAAATCGTCCTCAGGATGGTCCATACTATTCTGAAATTCCTAGTCCTGAAGACATTCATCGATTGCTTGAACTAGAACATGGTACGACTAGTCGCAGAATCAAGTCGAGGGATGTCAATATTCATGAAAATCAAATTCTCCTCAAAGAGTTAAGCCCTGACATGAAAAATTGGGAAGAACTCATTAGCGAGAATGCATTTGGTACCGGCGGTCACTGTGATCATCTCATGGCTAGTATCGCCCACATGTTGTATTGTGTAATTGCTGAAGAAAACTACAATCTGGCTTATCTCTTTGTCAATCGAATCATGACTGCCAAAAATACTCCAAATGCCAATCTTCCTTATGATATGTTCCTCACTCGACTTTATCATCATGTCATGGAACATTACCAAGATCTTCGAAATGATTTCTATGTGCAAATTCCTCCGACTCTAAACCAACTCACTCTTGTTCGTACTCGCCGTTCTCGAAGTGACAAAGGGAAATCTCGTGGTCCTTTGTTTTCTATGCCTCGTGGGTCAACATCTCATCGAGGTAATGATGATGATGAGGAGGAAAGCACCTCGCGTGTGGGTACCCCATCTCCTACTACCTTTGTTGATGATCTCCCTGATCTTGACTATACCAACTACCAAATTCCTCTTCCTCATGAGCGTACCGATGAACTTCTCTTCACTCGTTAAACATCCATTATTAACCAACAACAACAAATGCATGAAGAAGTTCAAGGAGGATTCAAGTCCGTAGGAAAGATGTCCAGGAAGATGATGGGCAAGAAGAAAAAGTAGAGTTGTTGATGTATTGCTACTTAATAGTATTATTACTCTATTAGACATTTGTGTGATTTGTTATTTGTCTGATTTGTTCGGAAATACTTATGTTCTTTCATGTTTATTTCTTGAATGATGCTTAGGTTTTAACTACTATCATGCTAGGATCTTGATCATTATTTAATGATAGTATTATGCTTCTTTTAAATTTGGCTTATAATATATTTTTCTGCATGCATGATTTGTTTATATATGCTTATATTTCATCATTCCTAGAGTATATGCTTCAAATAGAGCTTGCTGGAAACACACACTTGAAAAATCACCCATTTTTGCAAATTTTTGGTTTCTGGTCGTCTGGGAAAACACCAGATGGGCGGCCCCCTTAATTTTCCTAGGCGGTCCCCTTAATTATTAAGGGGGCCGGCCTACAATTAAGGGGACTGGCCATCTGGAACTGGGTTTACTGTTTTCTTTTGCATCTTGTGACCTCTTTCTCTAGTATCAGCTACCATTTCTCCTTTTAACCCAACTGATTTTAGAATATCATTAAACCATTTCAAAAACATACCTAAATCAACCATTTCCATACTATAAATTCCCTCCAAATCAACAACCTTCATCTCATCATTCATCATCTATTTCAACCTAAACCACCATGTCTCCACCAAGCACCTCCAACTCTAAGGCCTCTAAGAAACAAAAGATTGTTATCATCCCTCCAAAACAACTCTTCATTGACTTAACTAATTAAGACAATACAACTCCATCACCTCCTCCTAAATGCTCATCTCCAAGTGCACCTAATGCACCATCCAAAACACCTTCCACTCATGGAACTTCCTCATCCTCCATACCTTCAACTTCCTCAATCAATGACTACATTAACTCACATTTGGCATCACCACAAGTATCATCACCACATCCTTCACAAGAACCTCTTTCCACCCATCTTACCATCTCACTTTCACCAATAACACCACTTGATGCTCATATCTCATCTCCACCAATTACACCACCATTCTTTGTCAATCCCGTACCTTGGAGCTTACTTGAAGCTCATGGTGATACTTCTCCTTGTTGCATCCACAACCGAACCATTATCTTTGGTCTTAGAGATGAAATTCAATATATGTTTTCATATGTTAAACACTTACTTACCAACCCACCACCACCACCTTCTCCACCCTCCTCACCCATTATTCCCCCACCACAATTTTCACCCATTTCTCCACCATCACCATCATGCTCTCCAAATTAAGCATATGATATGCTTAATAAATAAAGCCTTTACCACCCTTTTGCTTGCAAGCTCTATGAAGCCCATGTACTCTTTGCATGATGGAATATTATTCTACTTGTTATGTTATGTAGTAGTTATCCTATTTGTAATCTTTCTTGATGCTACTTGTATTGTTGTGTTTTGACACAACTTTTGCTTTATGTGTGCTTCTTTTTAATCATGCTTATTTATATTCTTATCATCTTATGTATATTTGCATGTATATACTTGTGCTTCTAATATGTTTGTCATGCAAGCATTCCATAGCTCGTCTCCTTGGTGCCCCCGAACGAGGGGGAGTACACATCAAGGGGGAGTTATCATCCCGTCAATATTTCACGGTTGAAATTTGTTGGCATAACCTTTTTGATTCTACAAAAAGGGGGAGAAGTAAATATAAACTCACTAAAATACTTGTTTAAAAACTAATTTTTGAGTTAATGAGTTTAAGTTTGTAATCATCAAAAAGGGGGAGATTGTTGATATAAATAATGTTTAAAAACATTATTAATATTTCTCAATAACTCTATGTTTTGATAATCACAAAATGTAAACTAAATTAAGTCAAGATTATGACGTAAACAAGTATTTAGTAACAAATATTTACTTCTACAACTAATATCATTTAAGGTATGCATAAACTAAGCATCTTATGCATTACATGATCAAAGGAAGCCTTTTCTTGACACATAACATTTTATAAAATGACATTAACATTTTATATATATTAGTAAATCATTTTTGGTATTATTTTATTAAACTACAAAGATATGATTTCAAATTTCCAACCAAAAAGGGCAAATTTTATCCAGAAAAACATTCCCCACAAAAGGACAAGAGATTCCAACGTTCTGGAGGGACGGCCCCCTTAATTCATAAGGCGGCCCCCTTAATTATTAAGGGGACCGGCCCCTAATTAAGGGGACCGGCCACGCTCCAAAACAGTAAATCTGTCCCCTATATATATTGGTTCATTCCATAGATTTTTCTCACCTTTTTGCACTAAAAACTTTCTGATCTAATCTCCATCTCTATCCCAAAAATCCTTTGATCATATAATTCATAAGTCTTTGTTTCCAAGTGATCCAAAGCTTCATCCACTCAAGTGCAAAAAGAAGAACACTTCTCAACATCCATAAAATTGTAGTAGTATTGTGATTAGTTAGTATCATCTTGTAGTAGTGCTAGATATTTGTAAAGTGTTGTGTGTATTAGTTGATTGTAGATACTAGGTGTGGTGTAAAGTAGTGTACCAGTTGTGATTTAGTTGTGCTTAGAAGAAGGTGTGAAGTAGACAAGAAGAAGAAGAAATTGTGAATTCATCTTGGAGAAGTTGTGAAGGTGTGAAGTCGTGAAGATGTTGTGAGATTGGTTCTAGCTACGATTAGAACTCGACATTTAGCTTAGTGTCGTTAATAGGTGTAAGCCAAGGTGTGTAAGGTTTCTCCGCCATAAGGAGTTTGTTGACATAGTGAAAAAAACTCTCGAGTGTGGTACTCGGGGAGTGGAGTAGGGCAAGGAAGGTGTCCTTGTAGCCGAACCACTATAAATTCGCGTGTTGTGGTTTGATCTTTCTAACTCTATCTTTATTTCATTTCATTTCAATACTTACATTATTAGATTAGACTTGTTTATATTTGTTGACACTTGAATTTACGTAAGGATCGAATCAAAGTTTTAATAAATTCTAAAAGCTTTTCAAAACTAACTTAAAAAGACGTAAAACTATTCAACCTCCCTTCTAGTTTTCCACAGGCAGTTATGTAATTGTGTAATAGGATAAGTATAGAAAGGATTTAGTAAATATCTTGTTCTGTTAGTAATATACGAATATCAAGTAGGTCATACTTATCTTGTAAAGGACTCCTTGTCCTATAAAAGGAGATCATAGGTTTTGGTTTAATGTACGTATCTTTGTGAAAGCTTCAAGGTTTAACCCTAGTGATATTAAGATCACTCGTATTATTCTCAATAATATTGAAGCTGCTTGTTGGTTAAACTCTATGTTCATTGCTTTCATTGTTCATACACACAATCATATAATACTCACAACATCTTCTAAGTGTTAACTAGTAAATTCCGTTTGCTAGTTTACATATACTCAAAGTATCAATCTAACACAAGGCGTATGTTTTAGATCCTCTCATATGTTCATCATTTTAGTGGATTAATAGTAAAAGTCTCACTTTAATGGAGTTAACTATGTATGTTATCGAGGAAAATGCAACTAAAGATAACGGAATAAGACTTGTTTTACAATGCAAAATTCTCCATATGGACTTAATGTGACAAAAGTGGAGAAAAGTGATGAAATGATCATGATGCCCTTATAGCTTATGTGCAAGTTACAGGGATTATTTCCCTCTCATTTACACGTGTTATCGTGTGTAAGGTGTGTTTATATACTTCATCATGAAGAATTTATTCACGAAATAATTATGTTAGAATATACTCTTAGCGTAATAACTATCTTGGCATAATAAATAATTATATGGCTAAAATTACGTGAGTTTTTAGCGTTACACAGTTAAACACTTAGACACTACTTATTATAATGTGTATATTGAATTTACATTATATAGTAATATATTTATCTTATTTACATTATACATTAGTATCGATTATTCATGAAATGAGAATTGGGATTTATATATTTGTTAGTATAATATTAATAAATGTTTAATGGACTTAAGATATGACTAGCCCATATGTTTAAGTCATTCGAGCCATAGGGCTTAGAATAGCCTTACTAGGGAGTATGATTACAATTAGGAAAGTACAAGATATTTATCTAAATAAATTTAACACATTATATCTAATTGCAACTTAATAGAAAAGCAAACTCTCCACCCCCCCCCCCCGGGTCTCATAAGCAATCAGCTGAACACGTATAACCATATAAGGTTTTGGTTCTCATCTTCCATTTTCAAGATTAAATTGTCAAGATCAAGGGTAATAGTAAACTGGTGATTGGAGTAGCATTCGGGTAGTGTTGATTGAAGTATTGTGTGGACAACTAAAGAGACAATCTCCATCGGTTGTTTGTGTTCTTGCTCTACTTGATTCAACGACCAAGAAGAACGATAATCGTTTTCTTCTATTATTGATTAATCATATGGAACATACGGATCCTCGTTTGGTGATCATGCTTTTGCGTATATTTAATTAGATCTTGCATGAACATGATTTAATTAGTTTTAGATTAGTTTAGTTAACCTTAAATTACCAACAGTAGTATCACGAGCCATCATATGAAGTCATATGATTATTTAGTGTTTGCGATTGTGAATGAATAGAATGTTTTTGTGTTTTTTGGAAACATTAAAAGTAGACAACCCTGAGGATTTAAAACCATTTTTTTTACCCTAATTAGGACTTTAAAACATGAGTTTGATAATTTTCATTCACTTGTTGCAAATCTTGTGAAGTATAATTCATGTTTAGTTAATCTTCATTCTCGTTGGCTTGTTTATTATTTTAGTTAGCTTTAATTCTTTGTACCATGAAGAAAGACATGAATCTTTGGCCATGCAACAAGCCAACAACTTGTTGACGACATAATTTTATTGTATTATTGTGATTTCCATGAAGAGCCAATGAAAACCTAAACCTTGTGCCTTGATTGATGTTGTTGTTAAATTCCGATTTTTTTGGGTTGCCATTATTTTGTGGCTTTTAATTATGTTTTTTTTGTTGGCTATTGTTGAAGCCTTTTGTATAAATTTATTTATTAGAGTAGTTGTACTTTTATTTTTAAAATTGTAACCAAGATTTGGACACAAAAGGCGATGAAGTTAAAGACATAATTGGAAAATCTGACCTGCTGGACACACCTGTAGTAAAACATTTGAGGTAGTGGCTTCCTCTAACGTTTGAGGTTTAGAGGCAGTAACATTCCCTTTGATACTTCGAGGCAAACCCTTGATGAAAACTTTCAATGTTTTCTCAGTACTTGGCACCATTGTAGGACGCAAAGTTGCCAATTCCTGAAATCTCCTAATGTAAGTTTTGATATCATTCCCCTTCGCAGTCAAGTTATAAAACTCATCTTCTTGACTTTAGTAGGGGGACAGTACTTCATAATCAGAAGATTCTTGAACTTAGTCCAGGTGGTTTTATAAGCTTCCTCAATACCCATAGGTTGAGCATATGAGTTCCACCAAGATAGAGCCTCTTCTATAAGAGTACTGATGAGTGCTCAAACACTCATCATTTTTTGTCAAATCTGAGCTGCAAAACATTTAAAAATACTTAAAAATGCATCAGAATACTGAAAATATCCCAAGGATTGTGTTTTATATGTTTCAGATGCAAAATGATTGAAAACAAATGAAAAATGAACAAAGTTTGCACAATTGGCAGTTTCAGTCCCCCAACTTTCAAAATTTGTCAAAATCAATCCCTGAGCATTCGTTTTAAAAGAAAAGTCAACCCAAATCCTTTAAAAGTCAAAAGTTATCAAAATTGATCTTTGGGTAAAAAGTTTTAAGACTTTACAAGTTTAGTCCCTGGAGTTTCACTTTTGGCAGATTTGGTCCCTGGTGGGATATTTTTTGGATGAAAAGTCATTATTGGTCCTTGGAAAGTCACAAGTTGTCACAAATGGTCCTTGGATGGAAAGTTTGATGGAATTGCAAGTTTAGTCCCTAGACTTTGAAACTTGTCAGATTTGGTCCTCGGATGTCCAAAAATGGAAAACTAACTTTTATGGTCCCTGGATTATTGGAGACTGGCAAGAATGACCCTTATGAATACTATTGGAAAATTTCATTTCCAGCCCCCAAACTTTCAGCCAATTATAACATTGGTCCTTGTGATTTACTTAGCTAATACAAACCAAAGGGACCTAAAATAAACAACCAAACCAAAAAATCCAAGTCCAACACAACCACAACCCAACACCCTGGCCCAAACCCCACAACCTTTTCAATAGTTTACCCCCGGTCAACATCCCAGTCAAACACCATCACCACCACTGTTCATCCCCATCTTCCCTCTATGTAACCTGCTTCCATGTCCCCTCCTCCGTACTTTTTCCTTACCTTCCCCCACTATTAAACCTCTCATGACCCCTCCTCATTTATTACACCCACCTGCCAAACCTAACCACTAAAACTACCTTTATCCACTTTCCCGCCAAAACAGATTTAAGGGTTGGGATCATAATAAACTCATCCAACGGCTCATAAAGGAGGTGGGAAAGACAAAGAATTACCCCAGGGTCTATTTAAGTGAGAAAGGAAAGAAGAAGAAGGAGTAATTAATGTAGGTTAGGAGTAGTGTAAATCAGCTTTATGTTTTAGCTTAAATTTCAAATTATGTTGTAATCTGGTATTTAAAATCCTTGTATTAAGTATTCTTAGTGTGTCTGAAACTCAATTTACTCATTAATTTCAGGTTTTCAGTTCTAACATCCAAGTCTGCAATTTCAATTACAAATTTCAATTTCTTATTAAAGTATTGAATTTTATTGCTCAGTGTTGTTTAAAGCTTACCTCAGCTTATTTATTAGCCCTTTTAGGTATTTGTAGCATTAAAACCAAGTTTCATTTAGTTTCACAAAAATTCTCATATTTACCTAAAAGTTCTAATAATTCTTTGAAAAATCAAAAAAAAAGAAAAAGAAAAGAAGAAAAGTTGGAAAAGAATTTACTGTCTAAGGGAGACAGTTGGACAGGATTGAGCGTTTCAATCTTTGTTTTGAGTACAAGGCTCATTTTAAGTTCCATTTCAAGTTTCTTATCATAATTGCTCATATTTTATGATTATTGGTTATTATGGTTCTTTGTTATTGATTCATGTCTACTTATGTTTATCTTTGGTTAGTGTAAGTTAAAAGGTATTGTACATGGCCTGAATCCTCATACAGCCTCATTAGATTGCCTTAGTAGTTCAGTAAGGAGTGTTTGGAATTGTAATGTTCCTGGTGATTTTGTTGTTGTTTTGGTGGTATTTTGGCATTTTTAGATTGCATTAGGTCAGTGTAAGTCAAGTTAAGGTTTAAAACCAAACTCCATTTGAAAAAAGTCAAAAAAATCTCTCTTGTGGTCATATAACAGTCCACTGTTGAGGAAATAGGGTAGCATAATCCTCATTTTGGTTCAAAACTTGTTAACATTGCTTGTATTAATCTCATATAGGGTTAACATGTCCAGTTCAGTAAGTATGATTCATTAGAAAGTCACTTAAGTCAAAGTTCTGAGTTCATATAAAAAGTCAATATTGCACCTTTGGCAGAAAACCCACTTTTTGTGAGAATTGTTTAGATTTTTTGTGATGTGATTTAGGCCCTAATCTTTTTACATGTTGTAGTCTACCACCTAGAATATAGAATCCCACCATTGGCTTAATTTTGTGAATTTTATTAGTGCTTATTTTGTTGGCTTTAAGTGGCCTGCAGGGAACACTGTTCCCCTGCACCAAAGCTCAGTCCAAAGACCCATTTTCCTTGGGTGGCCCTGGCTTCCCTAGTGGACCCCACACCCTGATTTTTGTCTTATTGGAAAGCCAATAAGCCAAAATTCAAGGTTCAGTGCTTATTTCATTGTTTTGAGCTTATTAGATAGGGTTGCACCATCCATTTTGTTTGTCCAATTCTGAATGTATGCTCAGCTCTCAGTCTTACTCACCCAAGTTCAAGCCCTCCCACAGAGCTTATTAGTGGGCCCCAGGTCCTGAAACTTGGCTTATTTGATAGCCCTCCACCCCAGCTCTCCATATCAAGCCTCTCCTTTGGTCCTTAATCATCTATGTGGGTCCCACAGTGGCCTGCAGTTGGCACATTTAGACTCTGGGTTTGTAGCTTGGTATGAAACTGCTTATTTGCTTATTTAAGCTCATAAGTAGGTTCCCTTTTTCTTTTTAGTTTAGTTCCAGAGTTCTTAAGTTGTGTGCATTTTAAATTACCCTTGGTTCCAGCTTACTAGCTTGTTGTGAGCTCAATTGAGCTTGAAAATCCCTTTTAAAGCTCAAATACTCAAGCTGATAAGCTAATAAGCTCAAGCTGAGCTTATTGTTGAGTTCCAAGAAATTTGTTTTCATAAAAGTTGCATATAATCAGTAGTATATTAGTTTTGTAAAAGAAAATCATCAACATAAGTCAAGTGATAGATTCTATTTAAGAAGCTTTAGCTTATTAGCTTATTTCTTAGCTTTTTCCTTAAGCACTTTTCCATTTTATATTTTTCTTAGGTCTCTGTACTTATAATAGATTTTTAGAAAAAGTTTCAGATTTTTCTTAGTTCATTTAGTATTTATTAGAATTTTAATTAGTTTAAAAAGTATTTAAAAAATAATTAATTAATAATAAATAGATAAAAAGTGTGAAAAATATAATTTCAGTTCTAAAATAAGTTTTAGGGTATTTTAGATTTTTCTAAGTTAAAATTTTATTCTTCTAGGTTAATCTCATAATTTCTTATATTTTAGTGTAATTTTAAATAATAAAAAGTAAATAGGAAATTAGTAATTAATTAATAATAAATAATTTGTTAGGTCACCATTTAGTAAACACAAGCACAATATTGATAGAAATGAGATGAGAATGAGAATGGGATGATTATGAGAATTTAGAGAAGTAGAATTGCAAGAGTTTCCTTAATATTTCACATAACCAACCAAATACAAATGAGACCTAAGGCTTCTATTTATAGGGAAGGAGCTAGGGCAACACTCCCTCTCCTTCCACTATCCAAATCGTATGGGCTTGAGGCCCATGGGTTACATTACTTAAGCCTAGTAAACTTAATACAAATAGTGATTGAAAGTAAATAATAGTTAAGCAACCTAACTTTATTACAAATGACCGAGACTTCATAAAATAGTGAAAACTATGATCCCAACAATCTCCCCCTAAGGGTCGGTCATCATGGTTGCTTGACGTCTTCATCTTTGTTGTTTGACTTGTGACATGTAAATCTCTAGACGTCTTCAGAATTGATTTGAATGATAATAGATGTACTTTGCTCTTTGTCTTTGTTCTTTGGTGATGATGTAGTGATAATGTTATGAAGTTGTCTGCCGTTCGTCACTCCAGCGTCTGTGGTGGTTGAGCTCCATTCCAACATACTCATACATCTTTGGACTTAGACTTTCACGTACAAGAAGTTCCTTTTCATGCATTGAGATCTTTGTCTTATTACTTTGTAGATTCTTCTTTAGGCGTAGAATCTTTCTTTGAACTTTGTGTTGCTAAGATCTTTGAGGGAGCTTTCTTTGACTTCAAGATGTATGTATGAGCATGTTGGAATCTACCATCATGGAAGTGAGGTACCTGCGGGTAAACAGTTAGCAATAAAACAACCGGTACTTACGGATAAGGAATTAGAGCTCATCAACAACATATTGTGAAGACTCCTTCTAATCCTTATCCAGGCCGTTCCCATATCAGATACTCCCGAAGGAGCTTACGAGACCTACTAAGTAGCTCAATGACTGGGTGAGTCGCTGGGGATCACTCCACGACTGTAGACCGCTATGGAACCACCGCAAACACTAAGCGTAACCCTTGTGGGGTTACCGAAATGACCTGCTGTCAGGGCTGTTTGATGTTGACCCTGGCAGGATTTCCGTTCAATCATCGAGAAATACTTACGTAATCCTCTCATAAACGTTCTCGGCAGATTGCTAAGATCTGCGAAGGACTCGATAGTTTACAACTGATGCCTATTGATGTAGAACACCAGCTGTAGAAAGACTAAGTGTTCCTAAGAGATCTTTGATGTATCTCGAGGCTCTAGACTCTATAAGTGCACACCTAGGTTTCCTATGCGGAGACTGGGGAGGTGTCTCCTGCTTCAATATCAACCGTCTCTAAGAGATAGGTTGATAGGTTACGCGGGTTCCCCGTGAGAATGAAACAAGTCCTTTTAAGAGAACTTAAGTGGTTAAGAAGGTTTAGTGCATTGCGTCACTGGGTCCATGAAGACTTAATCTTCAATACCGGTGTTGTCTATTGCAACAGCCAGTAGCATACGTATTGAACCCGGTGTTTGCCCTAAGGTTGAATCATATGGAGGGCTATTTCTTTTCACCCTTTTCTTTACTTTTCTTTTTAATTCTTCAACTCCTTCTTTCCCTTTCATTCATTTCTCCTTTTTTCGTATCATACCTAAGAACTTCTAATTCTAACTATGGGAGATGTCCTTGGGTAGATCCCTCCGGCTCTGGCGGATCATAGGACTGATATTCCTATCTTAATCACCTTATAACTCCGACAGTAGCCAAGAAACCTTTGATTGAAAATCTCTCAAAGTGTTTGTGATAATCAAATATTTTGGTTAACAGTTTGAGAGTTTTGTGTACACTTTTAAAGGGCTCCCCCTGCACATGTGCTCATAAGTATTTAATAAATTTGCACATGCGGGAGGAGCAATCACTTTTGAATTGATCCACTTTCTGAGAACAAGACCGATTCGAGACACGCTTACATCACTAGTTAGACTAGCTTGAAGTTATTACCCGGCCTGATCAAGTTCACAGAAAGCTTCTCGAGACGGTACATTTCTACTAAGACATATCCTTTTCGAGACACGCTTACGTGGTTAGTTAAAGAGATACATTGTCAGCTTTTAGGTGACAACTAGCTCTAGTAACTAACTTGATGTTATTACCCGTCGAGGATAAGTCCTTTCGATGTTACTAACTTGTGTTATCTCGTCAATTCCTGGGTCAATACTGAGTCTAGCTCACACATGATACAACTTAAAGCTTTGACTTCGTATATTTTAATCACTTTTTCATTTTCTCCCCCTCAAAAATAGCATATAAAATGGTGTTTTTGACAAACTTTTAGATTAAAATATGCCTTTTGAGTCTTACGGGGAGATTCACCAAGAACTTTTGATTTTGAGCAAAGTATTTTGTTTTGACAAGTGCTCCCCCTTAACACGTGATCAGGTCTTATTGAGGTGAAATACTTGTCCTTTTGAGCAGAATTATGAAAAATTATAAATGTTTGATAAATTCTACTCAAAAGTAAGAAGCCTTCGCTCCATATTTTAGGATTGAGGCACTGAAGCGTACCTCAGGGTCCTTTCTTTACAAGTACGGGTTGTGCACTGTAATGCGTGCACAAGCCATTGTGAAATTCAATTATATGAAACAATTGATATTTGCAAAATTAACCAAATGTACCAAGTTAATCTTCGTCAGGAAGTGGAGCGTCAAAGTCAGTGAACTTGGGTTCTGGTCTTTCGAAGTTTCTGACAGGAAATGATGGTCTGGCACCGATATAGCTTTCCAGTCGTCTGATCTATTCCCGTCGAAATAACCTTTCTTCAATCTTTAAGACAAAGTTACGAATTTGTCTTCTTATGCTGGATTTCCATCTAGGTTGTTCCCCCTTAGCTATCTTATGGCGATCATCATTCAACCTTTTGACAAGCCCATCACGAACAGACTTGAGTGTAACATCACAGAATTTGTGTATCTCATCGAACCTCATGAAACTTTGTAGCTTTTTGCTGTTGATGTAGGTGAAACCAAAAGGTTCTTGGTTGAGAGTAAACTGTGGTGTTTGATAGATACCCTCAAAGTAGAATTGTGGTTTTGTCAAATTGATCTTCTGTTGGTAACTTTCCGCTCCAAGCTGAAGATCTTCCACTCTTTCTTGAACAATCAGTCGTCGGATGTAAAGAAGTAGTGATGCCATGAAGTTGTACTGTACATCTCTGTCAAATCCACGCATTCTTTGTTGGACCTTTTCGAGATACATGTCTTCTATGTCATTGAGATTAAGGTCAGGAAAGTCTGCTTCGGAGAATTTGTACTTCTTTTCATCTTGTCGTTTAACAACAATTTCACGCATGAATATGTAGTTAAATCATTTTGACTGTTGAATCTCCAAGATAGCGATGATCTTAGATTTCTGCTTCATAGTTTCCAATGATTTCTCTCCTAATCTGCTGGTATAACCGAGACGACGACGTTCTGGCCAGTGTAGAATTCCGTGTAGGGCATCTCTGTAGTAAGCTACGATGGAGTTGCTGAAAACACGAGTAGTTTCTTCAATAGCAGGAATTTCGTATCGTGCGGCTGGTACTGAGATTGTGAGTGAGGAAGCATATTTCTTCTTGGAAGTCTCCTGAGTGAGCTGGATGTTACGAAGATCTTTGTTGAAGAAGAAGCTGTAAGGTATCTTTGGTTTGTCTGGAAATCCTTTCAAAGGTAATGGTTTGGTCCAGTCGGTGAAGTAAGGTTTTTCATGATTCTTGGAACTTAGATCGATATTCACTTCTGGATTTAGCCAGTCAAAGTCGGCAGACATTGCACTAGCTATATTCTGCATATGGTACTCGTATTCGACTTTGTTTCCAGATCTTTTCTTGAGGAATTCTTGTGCATCCCTATTGATTCTTCTGAGCTCTGCCTTTGTGAGTTTGTCGATATGAAGATCCTTCATAATGACTTGGGTAAACTGTAGAGTGTTACCAGGAAGTGGTTCTTCTTCTTCGAGAGGAGGTTGAGCTTGGACCATTTCTGTCAGCCAATCATTCTGAGGATTGTCATCGTTGTCGAGCCATGAATGACATTTTTTCTTCTTTGATTTCTTGGACTTAGATGTAGCATCTTTGTCTTTGGCTTTGGATGGTGACGATGGGCGAGCATGAGAATCATGAGTTGGTGGAGCACGGTAATCGGTGTTAAGTTGATCCTGGAAGTCATCAGTGTGTTCCATGAAAATTTCTTCATCTTCAGTTTGACCTTTACCAGTAGTTGAGGGTTGATGTTGATTTCCAGGAGGAGTGGAGTCCTTTTGTGGTTGTAGAGAGGATGAGGGACCTGTTCCAGACTTAGGTTTCTTGCCTTTGGAGTTTGGGTCAGGATCGTCATCTTTTCTTGTCCGTTTTCGGGTTCCAGCAGCATCTTTGCATGACTCCTTTGACATGTAAGCCACCATAGCATCATACAGGGCCTTTTCTTCAGCTGTCTGTGTGGTTTTGGTGGCAATGTTGTCGAAGAGTTTGACAAGCATGTCATTGAAGGACAATTCTGGGACGGTTGGAGCCACAGTAGAAGATTTTGCGGTGTGAAGCGTGAATGGTGTAGTAGACAACATTTTCCTCGTAACACTTCTGATTCTGCGATCCAAGTTATCCTTGATTGGTTCAAGAAGTTTTGCAACTTCAGGAGTGATCATATCAACCAGATTCTCAGTGAGAAAATCATGAGTTGCAGTTCTGATAACTCCTGTGTAATCAGAGTACAAGAACTTGTCGATCAGCTGCTTTGACTCCTGGAAGTCCCCAACTTGTTTGGTAAGACTTGTGACCATGTTGGTGAGTTTGTTGACTTGCTCCTGAAGATCAACTGGTTGTTTTGGTTCATTGATTGAATGCTGTTTAGATTCGGTTTCAGAAGGTGTGGGAGATGATTGCTCTGGTGATGATTCTGACGACGACTCGTTGTGTGAGTTTGAAGAAGAAGCGGGAGGAGTCGGATCCTTTGGTGGAGAGTCTTGAGGAGGTGGAGGTTGTGCTGAGGAAGTCTGCTGAGAAGATGACTTAAGAAATATGTTGGTGTCGAACGCGTTCTTCTCTTCGTTTTCCTTTCTACGACGTTCCTCTGCTTCCTCTGCTTCTCGTGCAAGAAACTCTGGAGTAATGAGGTATTCATGTTCCTGATCCGTAGCTATGTTCTCTTGGCCGCCAACATTCTCCTCTACATTAGCAGTCTCTGTCATAATGACATCTCCAGTTTCGTCAGTGTCTTTAACGGTGTTATCTGGCTGTGGGGCTGATTCTAACGTTGTGGACACAACAGGAGGATTCATGCTGCTAGTAGCTCCTTCATGTTCCGACTGATTGATAGGTGGTGGAGTTAAAGGTTGAGACATGAGTCGGCTTTCGAGAGTTGCTTTCCTTTGTTCTTTCCTGAGCCGCTTTTCTTCAGCTCGAGTGTCGAAAACTATACTCTTCAGTTTGCGTTTATCGACCAAAGGTTCAACGATTGGTTCGTCTTCATCATCATTAGGCTCATTAATAGTGATCCCTTTTCTTTTCCTTGTCTCTTCTTCATAAGTTTCAAGACTTTGTTGTATTGCGATCTCTGTTGCAGGAAATCCTTCTTCAGGTGCTCTGTATCTCAGTTCATAGTCTGGTTCTTCTTCTTCAGATTCAGTATAGAACTCGGATTCGGTGTCAGAAGGTGGAGGTGTAGGTTCATCACGAAGAATGTACTCTGGAGTTACTTTCTTCTTTGGCTTGGTAGCAGGTTTGGGTTTGGATGTAGGTTTAGGTGTGGTTGAAGTCTTGGGTTTTGACATTGGAGCAGCCTTAGATCTAGTATGAGGTGATCCAGTGGTGCTTGTAGTACTCCCAGACTTTACGCCTCCTTTGCTTCGAGTCTTTATTGTGGCTTCTTCCTGTACCCCTTTGCAAGCGTTATCATACAGCTTGTAGTTCAGACTCTTCTTGATTTTATCATTAAGAAGGTATTCGGGAAGCCTCATTCCTTTGATCTTGGTTGAGGAAGTGGTCGTCTTGATGAATGAGGTGGTGAAGTCGTCCTCAAAGAGGTGCTTCGGCTCATTAGGATCAGCCATCCTCTTGATGAATTCTGGAGAGTTTTTGCAGAGATGTTCTATGAGAAGCTTGGTGAATCTTGTGAATGGTATCATAGTCTTCACACATTCGGTTTGAATACTGTGGACGATATCATTCATGATAGGAACTGCAAAGTCAATAGGTGTCAGAGTCACCATTCCCCAGAATGTTTGCAAATGTTCGAGCCTTGGATGTTCATGACCACTTTTCCTTCCAGATATAGATCTCACCACCAATAGACAGAATGTTCTCCAAGGCTGAGGGATATTCTTGGCATTAAATTGGGAAAGCTTGACTAGCGGTACATCATCATCAACCTCATATCCTAATTCAATGAAGAAGTCAAGAAGATCCAGGTCAGGTAGTATAGGAGCAAATTCGTTGTCAGTTTGTGGCATGAGAAGGGCTGTTCGAAGAACGTCATGATCTACAGTGTATTCTTGGCTATCCAAAGTAACAGTGAAAGACTCATCATCCAAGTTAGCCTGAGCAGTAATCCAGAACTGATGAAGGTAGAACAGCGGAACTGAAGTAGAACAGGTGAGCAGAGGTTTGCATGGATGTGCAAGTAGGATATCTTTCACAATCATGCATGATTTCTCTGTGATTTTCAATTTGTTGAAATCAACTCGGGGATTGTTATTGCCAATCGTGACATTGTAGTTCTCGGGAGTGATGTCATCCAAGGTGAGTAATGGAAGAGTTTGTTCAGCGACATTCTCATTGTGTTCAGCCATGTTAATCTGAAAAGTATCACCATAAACCAAGCATCCAAATTTGTTACATGTAAGCACAATTTTGAGTTTGGTTACAGATATCCACTTACGACAATAAAGCACAAAAGCATCATTTTGTTATGAGTGAAGTACCACATAATGCATACTTGAAGAATCATAGTACAGTTAGAATCACGAAATCAACTATGTAATGTAATGATTCGCAAATAAGTATGATTGAAACACACATTCATAGTTACTTCACATTTCATAACAACAATGAACAACATGACAAGGCCTAATCAAGTTTTTCGAAAAATGTAACAAATCCTTTTATCGCAAACTTGTATAGAAAGAAGATTTCGAAAAATGTTACAACTCCTTTTTATCGCAAACTTGTATAGAGAGGAGATTTCGAAAAATGTTACAAGTCCTTTTTATCGAGAAAATGAATTATCGAGAAAAATCCTTGTCTGTCAACTTTATCGAGATCTTTTCTTAATCCAAGGTTTGCGAAAAAATTTTTTCGAAAAACATCTATTCCAATAAAACTTTTTCGAGAACCTAGTGATTTCAAAATTTGTTGTTCAAAAAAATAATTTCGAAAAAATAATTTCGAAAAATACTGAGTTTGAGCAACAAATTATCGAAAAACATGAGTTTCTCGATAAGTTTCATAGATTGCGAAAAAACTGAGTTTCTCGATAAAACATTCTTATACAAGAATCAGTTGATTATGAAGTTACTCGTACATTTCTTTAGCAAAGAACTTTTCCAATGATTCAGGCCTGTCACCAAGATAGATAAACATAACTAAGATAAATTCACTTAACACGTTAAACATAGATCTCGATAATTGTTAAGATAAACTTTCTCGAAAAATAAATCAAGTTTTGATACAAATGAGCAAGAGTGGTTCTAGCATATCACAAACATAAGTATGAGACATGTTATAACATCATACAACTCATATGACTCAGTTAGATCGAAGTTTATCAAGAACGTGGCATACTTAACTTATCGAGAACTAACAATCAATGGAGTAGATTCATAACATCAATACAAACATGCATACTTGTGACCTTGGAAACTAATCCCACCAATAAAATAAAACAAATGATCACAGAATCTTACAAACCCAATTCGACCCAACCCCTAGATTTCAAGATCGAAACACACATGATGTAATGCATGAATAAATGATGAGGATAAGTTAGAAATAAGCTTTGTAACAAAACCCTATCAAGAATTAAACACCTAACCATGTTAAGAGTAATTTTCGAAATTATAAACCCTAGTTTTCGAAATCAAGATATTGGGAGATCGAGCCGTCGATTTTACAATTAACCAAGATCCTATGTATGTTATACCCTAGTGATTACACAGGAACTTACAAATTTATGATCAAGATCTTGGATGGCTCAAATGAATGAGGGTTGTTGATTTGGAAAAAGGGTTTAAGAGGTTTTGAATTTGTGGGGGTTGTGTTATACGGTTTGTTTGTTTTATTATTTTTGAAAGTTTAAATTTTTTGTCACTTTAGGTCCTTTAACAATTAGATAAGCCTATTTGTTTCCTAAAGTAAATAGCAAACATGTGTAACTTTGAGATATACTTTCGTTAATCTTAACTTATGAAGACTTAATAACGGGATGAGACAAAGGAATGTTTAAAGAATGTCCACACACTCCGAAGTACCGTAAAATACGAGAAAACATGCAAGTATACCAATGAAAATTGGTAAAAAAAAAATTAAGCGTGACTCCCCCTCAACACTTGTAAAATAAGAACAAAGTGTTGAAGTGAAGCGATATACTTGCATTTTTTTTTTTTTTTTTTAAGAGAATAAAATATGAAAAATCTTTTTGTGTTTTGATTGATTTATAGTTAAGAAAAGAAAGAAAAAAATATTTTACAAAGATAGTTTATGATGTTTGACGATCAGTTGTGTTTTAAAAAAATTTCAAGATCCTCTGGCGTCAAACATCTCATACCAATTTGGTGAACTAGACTAGCAAACCTTGATGGTGCTAAAGATTTGGTAAGTAAGTCCGCCAATTGGTACTCAGTTCCAACAAAATAAAGTTCAACGGTACCCTTTTCCACATGCTCTTTGATGAAGTGATATCGGAGATCGATGTGTTTGGATTTGCAATGATGCACTGTGTTGCAGGAGATAGCAATTGCACTCTTTGAATCACAGTAGATAGGAATCTTGTTGAATAGGTAGCCATAATCTTTAAGTTGTGATCTCATCCAGATGACTTGAGCACAACAAGCAGACATGGCTACGTATTCAGATTCTGTAGACGACAGTGACGTGCAGTCCTGCTTCTTAGATTGCCATGACACAAGTTTGTCTCCGAGAAATTGTAATCCACCAGATGTACTTTTGTGTGTGTCTAAACATCCTGCATGGTCAGCATCTGAAAAGGCAATTAGTTCAAAACCAGAATCCTTCGGATACCAGATTCCCAAGTTAATGGTTCCCTTTATGTATCGAAGGATTCTTTTGACCTCACTGAGGTGTTTTTCAGTTGGTTTAGACTGATAGCGAGAGCACATGTAGACAGCAAATACTATATCAGGTCTACTAGCTGTGAGATACATGAGGGACCCAATTATACTTTGGTATTTGGTAGGGTCAACTGGAGTCCCATGTAAATCAGCATCTAGTTTTGTGGTATAGCCCATTGGTGTATTATAAGTATCACAAGACATCATTCCATGTTTCTTCAAAATTTCAAGAGCATATTTAGACTGATTTATAAAAATTCCACGGGGTGATTGATGAACTTGAAGTCCTAGAAAGAACGAAAGTTCACCCATCATGGACATTTCAAAATTATCTTTCATTAATTTAGCAAAATCATTAGAGTAATTTCTTTTTGTTGAGGCAAAAATGATGTCATCGACATATATTTGAACAACAAGTAAGTCCTCCCCGTAGGTTTTTGTAAACAGTGTTGGATCCACCGATCCTTTAGAAAATTTATTGGCCAGTAAGAAAGTGGACAGTTTGTCATACCACGCCCGTGGGGCTTGCTTAAGTCCGTAGAGTGCCTTTTTGAGTCGGTAAACATGATTAGGACGCTCAGGATCAACGAAGCCTTCAGGTTGGCTAACATAAACTTCTTCACGGAGTTCTCCATTAAGAAATGCTGTCTTCACATCCATTTGGTAAACCACCATATTCCTGTGTGTAGCATAAGCCAAAAAAATCCGAACAGCTTCATGTCGAGCCACTGGAGCAAAGGATTCAGCAAAATCAAGTCCTTCCAGTTGGGAGTATCCTTTCGCTACCAGACGTGATTTGTTGCGTATGACAGTTCCTTCAGCATCAAGCTTATTCTTCCAGATCCATTTTAACCCGATGACAAAGACTCCGTCAGGTCTTTCAACTAATTCCCAGACTTCTAATCTTATGAATTGCTGAAATTCCTCTTGTATAGATTCAATCCAGTTGTCATAAGTCATTGCTTCTTTGATGTTCTTTGGTTCTTCGTGACAAACTGTGAGTGCATAAATACAAGTTTCTCCATCAGTGTGAAGTCGTTGTCTTGTCATTAAAGGTGCATCTGGATGGCCAATAATATGAACTAGTGGATGGTCTCGAGTCCATTTGTGTGTTGAAGGGTGTAGTTGATAAGTATCTCGCATGTTAGCAGGATCCAAATTGCGTGTTGACGACTCAGCTATATCAGGAATTGTAGTAGCCGGTGCAAACGGATTAAAGAACGCATCAGGATCATGCTCTGCGGATTGTGGAACTGATTGAGGTGATGGATCTTCAGCTGAATGGCGGGAAGTAGAACCAGTTTGTTCTGCTGTAGATGGTGATACAATTGGAGGACCGTCTCTCTCAACACTTGTAGTAGTTTGTTGAGGTGAGTCTGGTACTGGAATGTTTTCAGGTTGAGCAGCGGAATTAGGTGAGACCTCAGTAGGACGGTATTCAATTGTGTCATCAAATAGTGGAGCAAACAAGGTTTCTAATTCTTTGCGGTTGAGTGGTAATGGTTCAGCTGAAGATGCCGGAGAGTTAAGACGGTTGAATTCGGGTCCTAAGCTGTGTTGCTCAGAAGCCATTTGTGTGAGTTCATCAAAATTAGCGTGAATTGTTTCTTGAATTTCTCTTGTTCGACGATTCCATATCCGAAAACCTTTGGAATTTTCACAATATCCAACGAACACTCCGATGTCAGCCTTTGCTTTAAGTTTACCTAAATCATCACGATCATTCTTCGGATAACAAAGTGCTCCAAATACATGAAAGTAATCGATGTTCGGTTTTCTTTTGTGAACAATTTGATAAGGTGTTTTGCGATGACGTTTTGTGATCATGCAACGGTTTTGGGTATAACATGCGGTTGAAACAGCTTCTGCCCACAAGTAATCTGGTAATTGAGCATTAATCAACATAGTTCTAGCAGCTTCCACTAACGTCCTGTTGCGTCTTTCAACAACTCCATTCTGTTCTGGGCTTCTAGGAATAGATGTTTGATGTTCAATTCCCACTTTCTCATAATAAGACCTAAGTGTCAGATTCTTGAATTCAGTTCCATTGTCAGTTCTAACTATTCGTACCGTGTTGCGTAGCTGAACTTGAATTTTAGTGAGAAAGGTGATGATCATTGAAGGAGCCTGATCTTTACTTCGTAAGAAATAAACCCAAGTCCATCTGGAATAATCATCCACAATTACAAGAATGTAGCGTTTACCGTTGATACTTTGAACACGCATCGGTCCACACAAATCCATATGAAGCAGTTGCAGAACATGATTCGTACTGTGTTCAGGTTTAGAAGGGAAATGAGCACGAGTACTTTTTCCTTGTTCACAGGCTGAACATAAGTGATCTTTGGTAAAACGGAATCTTGGAAATCCATCAACAAGTTTATAACGAGCAAGGTCCGTCATGGTTTTGAAATTCAAGTGCGAAAGACGTTTGTGCCATAACCAAGATTTAGTTGATTCTGCTTTGGAGAGAAGACATATCGGAGATGTTGCAATCATATCTGACATTGATATTGTATAAAGATTGGAGCCACGTGAGCCAGACATAAGATCGTTTCCTTGTAAGTCACGAACAAAGCAAGTTTTCTCACGAAATGCAACTTCTAGATCCCCATCACAGAATTGACCAACAGAGAAAAGGTTGTGTCCAAGGCCTTCCACATAATAAACACGGCTTATTTCGATGTTCCCACTTACATAGTCACCATATCCCATGATTAAAGCGTAATGATCATTCCCGAATCTGACAGTACCAATGAACTTTGAGACAAAGTTTTTCAACAGTTTGAGATTGCCTGTCATATGTCGGGTGCATCCGCTATCAACAATCCAGAGAATGATCTGTACCACCTGCATCACAAGAAGAAGACACAGATGGAACAGAAGTAAGGGTGGAACCCAAAAACAGTGCGGGTTCCTGTTGGTTAGAAACACATTTATTCAACAATTTAGGAATCCATTTAAAGTCTGGTTTGTGTTGTAACCAACGTTGCCAATTCCAACTAGTTTTTGCTTTCTTAATGTTAAATGCACTAGTAGTTGGCTCATACCTAGATTTGTTCTCGGCACCTATGGGGGTAACTTCAACTTCATTAGAAACCGTAGTAGACGGCTTTCCTAAATTAGACTTGGAGGCAATTGTGGACCTAGAAGGAATGCGTGTCCTACGTTTCTTATGACGAGAAAGTAGAGAATTAGCGATACATTTTGTATGATCACCAGAGGAAACACTTTTACGACAAAACACACAGGATGCATTAATATTGAAAACATTTAAAGGTTCATCATTCGTTACATTTAGATTTTGATTACAATTTGCCAGATTAGAATCTAAATCTGATGCAACATGAGTCTTATTCAAGTTCCTAAGTTGATCTTCTACTTCTTGGGCTTCTAGTTGTCCTTTCTTACGTTGCAAGATCCTATTCTTCTTTTTACTTTTTCGCTTGGGTCTGCTAACGCTAGTAGTGGAGACTAGTCCTGTAGAAGTGGAGTTATCAACATTAGTGTTTTGAACAACATTTCCTTTATCAGTTTTGTCTACTTGATACATTCCTGGTGCTATTACCGTGGTGTCAACAAACTTTCCTTTTTGGAGTATCTTAATTTTCTCTTTCAAATCAATGATGATGTGATTCATATCCTAAATATTTGACTCAAGTATGCCATTGCAATGTTTAATGTCAATGTGGTTTTGTAGAAATGCGTCATTTTCAATTTTTAAATCCGCAATTTCTTGCTCGTATTTGAGACACAAACTTTTGAAAGACTCATTGTTTTTGCAAAGCTGACAAGAGGTTGAAAGATTTTGTTTTTGAAGTTCCAATTCTCGTTCAATACTTTGAGCTTGACACCATTCAATCCTCTATTTGAGTAGATAAATTTCTTTTGAAAATTGTTTTATCACATCATCATTTGAACTTCTCAACTTATCATTTTCCTGTTTGAGTGTCTCAATTTCCGCTTTCAACAAGTTATTATCAACACAATGATCATACTTAAGCATAGAAGTACCAGATTTATAGAGATCATTCATGATAACAGACAAAATATCAGCATTGAGAACTTGTTCCAAGAGTCGATCAGCATCATTTTTGAAAACTCTAGTTCTTTGCTTTTGAACCAAAATTTCATTTTCAGTTTCATTGAAAACGTTTATCATATGTTTGACCTCCTTTTGATGTTCCTGATCCCAACGTGTAGCACATAGACGGAGGTGTTGAACAATTGGCTTCATTTGTTTTTGAAAAATATCTCTCTTTTCTCGCTCGTAAGCGGATTGAAAAGTTTCAATTTTTATTTCAGAATTGCGTTCAATTGTCTCCTCCAAAATTTCGATGTCTTCCATAAAAGTTTTGAAATAATTTAAGACACGAACACTTTTTGGTAAGGGTGAAAGTTCACCGGATGATGGTAAAGGACCATTTATTTGTGCTACAGTTTGGACAGGGGCCGCATTAGAAGATGAAACATATGACTCTTCGATAAACCATGATTTCTCAGGTAAGTCTTTTTGAGTAACAAACTTAATTGGAGCTTTTGAATAGTCATATGGTGTCCAATATTGAACATTACTCATTTTTGACCGACTCTGGTCTTCAAGTTCTTCTTCTTCCTCAGTATCAAAAACAACAGCACGCACAATCGTATCATCAAGCAAATAATCCATACTGTAAATTTTAGGAATTTCTTTGAATGCTGTGTGAAGAAACATTGAATTGTAATCGCCAAGTGCAAATCCTGTACCGGGTCTCGGTTTTAAAGTAAATTTCTGAATTGTTGTGACAGAGTTCCCGTATTTGTAAACAATGTTACGAAATTCTTTGAGTTGTTTTTCAAGATCAATAATATCACCGAGTAAGTCATCTATATACTTCCTTTTTCGTATTTTATGTTCACAAAAATCTTTTTTACAACTTGACAATTCTGTTTCTGTTTTTGAAAGTTCTGTTTGAAGACGTTCAACTTGCATTTTCAATTCACACTTTTCACTTTCAAGTTTCGAAATCAACTTTCCGTTTGACTCAATTAAATCTTGCATTTTGCGTTGAAGATCTTGTTCTTTATTGTAAGAATCTTGAAAAGCATTTTCAAAACTTTTTGCATTTTTAATCTTTTCTTCCTGATTTGAAAGTTGAATTTTATAACATTCAATATCTCTTGCAAGTGACGCATTTTGTTCTTTTAAAACTTTATTTATTTCGTTGCATTTTATTATTTGCAATTGTTGAGCATCCAGTTGTTTAGATAACAATATGAGGTTAGGGTCTGGATCAAATGATGGTTCATGTTGTTCTAAATGATCATTTTTATCATTCTCAATAGGATCATCAAATGAAACAACTGTGTCATCATCAAATATGACAATTGTGCTTATTTGTTCATCTGTTTGAGAGGATGAAGATGATTTAGATGGAACAACTTGCGCCATATCTGATTCAGAAGCAGAGGGTGAGATTATATCATTTATAAAGCATGCATTGAAGTCATGTACCTGAGACAAGCCGTCAGTGTCATACACTGGACCTGAATCATTAAGCTTAAGTTCCTGCATGTTGGCCATAAGCATCATAGCTGCATTAGCTTCTAGATCTTCCATGTCATCATCATTGTGCACATTTGCCATGAAGTTGTTGTCTTGTTCAGGGAAATGTCCATCCTTTTCATCTTGAAGAGCCATGAGTAATGCCTGCTTGTGAAACTTACTCCCCCGAGTTCTCGGTTTGGGACATGCAGTCGCTATATGACCTTGTTCATTACAGTTATAACACCACACTGCATTCCCTGAGTTGGAGTTCCTTGTTGCAACTGGTTCAGACCTTTGTTGAGAAGATCCCGAGTTGTTGTTGAACCCTCCATTGTTACTAAACCTCTGACCATTCCCATAATTTCCTGAAGAACTTCCTGAACCAGATCGACCATAGTTACGATTCTGAATTTCCACTCTTCCATCATTGACAACAGCTTGATTCCTTGTGTTAGAAGATGAACGTTGACGGTTGTTTGTTTTGTTGGAGAATTTGCTAAAAGCACGAGCAATAAGAGCAAGTCCCTGATTCAACGTATTAAAGTCATCATCGTCATCGTCATTGGAGTTGGAGTAGTACACAGCATCATTGTTGTTTAACGGAACAAGTTGAGTAGAAGCATTCTGTAGAGATGAATCATAAGGGACCATTTGGTTCGAGGTGGAAGATTGTGGATAACTGAAGTAGTTCTGCTCTTGAACATATGCATGATTAGACATTGGTGGTGGAGCGTAGGGAGACTGAGCTACGAGAGCCAAAGAATTTGGTGTAGAAGTTGGTGTGTATCCTCCTCGTAGAGCTCGATCTTTTTCCACTTCAGGTTCATGGTGTTTCAGAAAATCATACAACAAACCATATGGAGCATCATGCAAATTCTTTGTTTGACGAACAAATGTCACATATTTATGCCAATCAGGGCCAAGACTACCAACAAATTTGGAGTTCACAGCGATCCTTGGTACTGTGATTTTGTGACGTTCCAGATCATTGACCACATTTGTGAAACGATGATAGTAGGATTCAAGTGACTCTCCAGGTTCAATTGTGATGTCAGTGTATTCCATGTAAAGCTTGGATTCCATGTCATCTTTGTTCAATTGAGTGCCTTCCATAAGGAGATGAACGTGTTCCCACATAGCTTTGGCTGTTTTCTGAGCATCGACACTTCGATAGATCGGATTAGGTATACCTTGAAGTATATAAGCCATTGCATACTGATCAGCTTCACGATGTAGTTTCTGTTCTTCAGTGAGTGCAGATTCTGGAAGGGGTCTATCACCAGGAGGACGTGGAGGATCAGCATGTGGATCACCAGCTTCAAATCTAGTTGGCCACTCAAATGGTCCTTCAAGTATCACTTGCTTCAAGAATTTCCCATGAGGTTTCTTTAGCTCAACAAATCGTAAGAATCGACTTGACCATTGAACATAGTTCCCAGGTGTAAGCATTGGAGGTGTTTCAAGTGATCCTGCCTCATGTCGGGATTGTTGAGTTGTAATAGCTTCACACATTCTGTCAAACCAGTGAGGTTGTTTGGAGGAAAGCTGAGTGTTTTGTTGTGGCACTTGATATGGTTGTTGTTGAGGAATGATCTGATGTTGTTGCATCATCAGGTAATGATGTAGTGGATTGTATGTTTATTTTTGAGACGGTTGTTGATTCATTTGGTGCGGAAGGTATTGTTGTTGCTGATACTGCTGATGTTGATGTTGCTGATACTGCTGATTTTGAGATTGCTGAATATGAGGGAAGTAATGATTAGGTGGTTGAGACATCTTAGAACACTTGTGTAGAAATGGATCTTGTAGAAAGTGTAAAATTAACCAAGTATCGAAAAAACTTTGCACAACTTCGGATTACGAAACCTTGATCAACAGGGATTGCGAAACAATGTTGAAATAAGGATTGCGATACCAATGATTTCGAAATTGGGAAATTGGGATTTCGAAACTTTACAGGTTTTCGAAAAAAGTAAGATTTCGAAACTTTATAGGTTTTCGAAAAAATAGAATTTCGAAACTTTTCAGGTTTTCGAAAAAATAGAATTTCGAAGCTTTTCAGGTTTTCGATAACGTTTGCGATAAGGTTTGCGATAACGTTTGCGATAACGAGAAAAAAACAGTTTTCGAAATTATACAATTTCGAAAACTTTCCCAAACGTCGAAGTACTTAACTTTCTTATACAAGAAAGAAAATACCGAGTCCACACAAACGAAGTCGAGGTAATGCACGTAGAGAAGATCTCGATAACTTGTTAGTTTTTGTTTTTCAAAGAAAGCAATCCTAAAACTCGTTTTTATTTCAAGATTCTTGTACTTTTAGGTGTAAAATGAAGAGATCTTTAAGAAAGTTGAAAACTTTGAGAACTTTTCAAAATTTATAAAAGATTGCGAAAATAGTACAAAAATCCTAGTCGAATTTTATAAGAAAAAATGATAACTTTTTGTTTGTGTTGATTTGTAGCACAAGTTTGTAAGCAAATATGTGATAAAAATCAAGAAACAAACAAGAAAGTATAATAATTTCTCAAAAATTCGAATATAAAAAAAAACACAAGTTTAAGAACAAACTTAATGAAAAAACAAAAGCTACACCTTCATATGGCGAATGATACCACTTGTTAGGTCACCATTTAGTAAACACAAGCACAATATTGATAGAAATGAGATGAGAATGAGAATGGGATGATTATGAGAATTTAGAGAAGTAGAATTGCAAGAGTTTCCTTAATATTTCACATAACCAACCAAATACAAATGAGACCTAACGCTTCTATTTATAGGGAAGGAGCTAGGGCAACACTCCCTCTCCTTCCACTATCCAAATTGTATGGGCTTGAGGCCCATGGGTTACATTACTTAAGCCTAGTAAACTTAATACAAATAGTGATTGAAAGTAAATAATAGTTAAGCAACCTAACTTTATTACAAATGACCGAGACTTCATAAAATAGTGAAAACTATGATCCCAACATAATTAAATAATGTAAAAATTAATTTTCTTTTTCTAAAAATTTTCTTTTATCATTAGGATTGTAAAAATGTAATTTTCATATCCGTAGGTATTTTATTTCTTAAAACTCGCGTTTTATTTCGTACGTCTACGTAAATTTAAATCAGACGTACGCGTTTTTAGGTTTCAAACATTTCTGGGTTTTCTTGTTTTACAGTCTTGTTAGTATAGCTTATTTAAGCTATTTCCTTTTATATTTCAGTAGTGTAATCATTCACAACCCCTTTCTGTCCAAATTCACTCGTACACAAACCTGTTTCGATACCATCACACCTCGCTACAAAAAACCCAAAAATATTTTTCTTTACCCTATATCCGTTTGATTCTACCTTCTTATACCCCTCTCATGTATAATTCTTATGGCGCCTCTTGGCTACACGTGTTTTCCCTGTAAAAGCCCAATTGAGAACGGCTATCGTTGTTTCTGGTGTATTTGTGAGAAATGTGGAAATAATTGTTGTAACAGATTTTGTACTGTTTGCAATTTATTCATAAATCCAAATTCTCTTCATGATTCACCAAATCTTTCTGATGACCCTCGTCAGACATCTTCTTTGAAGCAACTTCATTGCGTTAGTTGTGGAGATCCGTTAGGAGATGGTTCACTTTGTGAACAGTGCAATTGCAAGGATTGTGGATTTAGCCATTAACTTTGTGCATGTTATGTTTTGAGAACTGAACCTACATTCACCTCTGATTATGATCAGAACTTTTTTGAATATTCTCAAAATGACTTCAATTACATTCCTCATAACCCATATGAGCAAGAACCATATCATTCAAACTCCAATGATGCTTCGTATCAAAATACACTAAGTTTTTCTTGTGAGTATTGTGGAGGACCTCATGACAGTTCTAATTGTCAAACTGGGAACCAGCTTGTCTATGAGCAAGTTCCTTGTAACGATTACGAATTTGGTTTTAACCAATATCCACATAACTCACAGGATCAGTCACAACAGTTCAACTGTTATACATACTGTGGAGGTTCACATCTCGGCTCTGATTGCCAAAATATGTACACACCTATCTTTGAGCCCGAACCTTATGACAATTATGACACACGTCATTTTGATCAACCTCCACAGCCTTACACTCTTTCTCATGATTTCATCCAAGACGTAAAAGAAATACAAGTGTTATTAAACACTTGTCATGATGAACTTCTTGGTCAAGAACAACATGAGAAATCCATGGAAGAATTGTTAGCTAATGAACATGCTACTAAAATAAATTCTCAAATTGCCATTGAAAACTCTATTAAAGAATCAATTGCAAAAGAAAAAGCAGCCAGATCTAGCTCTCAATTCCGTTTCATTCCTGATGACAGTGATGATGAAGATACACTTGATATTCTTCAATTTTATAAAGATTCATCTAGTTCATCAGATGAAATTCCATCAGTTGAGATTCCATCTCAATCTACTGTTATCACACCCGAGGTTCCCACTCACTCTCTGAACATGGGGGACGAGCATCTTGACACTGTTCCTGAAAAGGAATCGGACGAATTCATAAAGTCTAGTGTTGAGAACCTTGTCCCAATCCCAAGAGAGTCACAGGGAATTCTTGATCATTTGTGTGATATCCCTCCTCCTCTTATCTTCCTAACTGATCATGTTGAGATGTTCTCCGATTCTACTGATGATGATTCGTTATCTTGTGTTGACATCATTTTTATGGAAGAATTACCTTCTGAGCTAGTCAGCTTAGAAGAAGAGAATGATGAAGAGACTGGCACTGAAATCCAAGAAGAAGCTCTTCGTGCTACATTACTGAATGTCAGTCTTCTTATTTCTAAAATCGAGGTTTTCAAAGAGAAACCTATTTCATCTCCTATCCCCATTAAGGATAGTGACATTTTTTCCGATGATTCTATACCGGAATTTGAAGCCTTCACTTTTGATCATATAGGAGAAAGATTAGTGGTAGTACCACTTCTCATTCTCAAATTTCTCTCTCCGAATATGAGTCATTCCCCTTCGAGGAGTTCTCCCGTTAACTCACTCATATCATATCTCCACCGGAGTATGATAACTTCTACTTTGATAGACAAAGATGATCCTTGTGTCCCGGGGGGGGGGGGGATGTTCTCAGCCAAGAGAATTTGCTTGATATCAAAATCCCATCCCTCCCGCCCATAATATATCTAGATCAAATGTGCTTCAATGAAGAGATTCATGATATACCAATTATGAATTCTCTTTCTGATTATGATGAGTTAGTCTTGATTGTTATCAAGATCTTTCTTCCATTTTGCACCTACCGGGTGACTTCTCCTGTTCTTCACTCCTTCGGGAATGAAGACATTATCTTTGACCCCGGCATCACCGCTTATAGTTTATACTATTTAAAGCCGGGTACTTATCTCATCGGTGTGGAACTTTCACGTGCTTCAAATGTTTGTCCAAACATCTTGAATGAAAGTCCAATGGAGATTGTTTCTTCCACATCTTGCTTCCCCAAGAACAAATGAATTCGGGGTCGAGTCAAGCTAGCGACTCGGTAAACAAAAACAGGAGCATGCATATGGGGTTTTCACCCTAACTGTGGGGGAGTTGCCCCTGCTGTTGTTATCATATACATAAAAAAAATGTATGTATGTGTATAAATAAAGTGAAAAATGGTGTTTCCACATTTAGCTTGTAATGTTGCCTTTTTACGTTCAAAGAGTCGGCATAATAGCCGGGACTTTGAATATTGAGGACAATATTCAACTCTAAGTGTGGGGGAAATTCTAGCGAATTTGATCACATTTTACCTTCTAGTACCCTCGTTTTTGGCCAAAAAAAATTTTTAAAAATTTTTTCACTTTATTTCAAAAAATTTTGTGGTTATCAGTCCACCGTGTCTAACCCACAAAAGGACTGTCTAATCCAGGAGCAAACGGCTCTTGGCAAAGATAACTCAAATCCGTTTATGGCTGACAATTTGCCAAAAATTGTATGGTATTCAACTCACCATATCCTAAAAAGTAAAAGAGTTGGCTAGCCCACAAGATTATGGCTTGTGGTAAAGGCAGTGGAAAGCCATAATTGGTAATCAACTCACCAAGATAATGACTGTATTCCATTAAGAGTTGGCTAGTCCAGAAGCAAACGGCTTCTGGTAAAGACAAATCAAAACCGTTGAAAGCAGATGGTTTGCTCAAAATCATATGGTTATCAGTGTACCATAGTTCTTACTTAAACTGAAACATTTGGCTACTCCAGAAGTAATAGCTTTTGGTAAAGAGATTCAAATCCATTAAGTTTTCTCAAAAGATTGCTAGGAACTAGCAATAGTTTATTGTGGGGGATTGATGAGTGCTCAAATACTCATTATTTTTG
The DNA here is from genome assembly GCA_030686995.1 of Artemisia argyi. Classification (NCBI taxonomy): domain Eukaryota; kingdom Viridiplantae; phylum Streptophyta; class Magnoliopsida; order Asterales; family Asteraceae; genus Artemisia; species Artemisia argyi. Next base: position 294,138,071 of record CM060709.1, read on the forward strand.
GTCAAATCTGAGCTGCAAAATATTTAAAAACACTTAAAAATGCATCAAAATACTGAAAATATCCCAAGGATTGTGTTTTATATGTTTCAGATGCAAAATGATTGAAAACAAATGAAAAACGAACAAAGTTTGCACAATTGGTAATTTCAGTCCCCCAACTTTCAAAACTTGTCAAAATTAGTCCCTAAGCATTTGTTTTAAAAGAAAAGTCAACCCAAGTCCTTTAAAAGTCAAAAGTCATCAAAAATGATCTTTGGGTAAAAAGTTTTGAGAATTTACAAGTTTAGTCCCTGGAGTTTCACTTTTGGCAGATTTGGTCCCTGGTGGGATATTTTTTGGAAGAAAAGTCATTATTGGTCCTTGGAAAGTCACAAGTTGTCACAAATGGTCCTTGGATGGAAAGTTTGATGGAATTGCAAGTTTAGTCCCTAGACTTTGAAACTTGTCAGATTTGGTCCCCGGATGTCCAAAAATGGAAAACTAACTTTTATGGTCCCTGGATTATTGGAGATTGACAAGAATGACCCTTATGAATAGTATTGGAAAATGGCATTTCCAGCCCCCAAAATTTCAGCCAATTACAACATTGGTCCTTGTGATTTACTTAGCTAATACAAACCAAAGAGACCTAAAATAAACAACCGAACCCAAAAATCCAAGTCCAACATAACCACAGCCTAACACCCTGGCCCAAACCCCACAACCTTTTTAATACTTCACCCCCGGTCAACACCCCAGTCAAACACCATCACCACCACTGTTCATCCCCATCTTCCCTCCATGAAACCTGCTTCCATGTCCCCTCCTCTCTACTTTTTCCTTACCTTCCCCCACTATTAAACCTCTCATGTCCCCTCCTCATTTATTACACCCACCTGCCAAACCTAACCCACCAAAACTACCTTTACCCATTTTCCCGCCAAAACAAATTTAAGGGTTAGGATCATAATAAACTCATCTAAAGGCTCAAAAAGGAGGTGGGAAAGACAGAGAATTACCCCAGGGTCTATTTAAGTGAGAAAGGAAAGAAGAAGAAAGAGTAATTAGTGTAGGTTAGGAGTAGTGTAACTCAGCTTTATGTTTTAGCTTAAATTTCAAATTCTGTTGTAATCTTGTGTTTAAAATCCTTGTATTAAGTATTCTTAGTGTGTCTGAAACTCAATTTACTCATTAATTTCAGGTTTTCAGTTCTAACATCCAAGTTTGCAATTTCAATTACAAATTTCAATTTCTTATTAAAGTATTGAATTTTGTTGCTCAGTGTTGTTTAAAGCTCACCTCAGCTTATTTATAAGCCCTTTTAGGTATTTGTAGCATTAAAACCAAGTTTCATTTAGTTTCACAAAAATTCTCATATTTACCTAAAAGTTCTAATAATTCTTTGAAAAATCAAAAAGAAGAAAAAGAAAAGAAGAAAAGTTGGAAAAGAGTTTACTGTCTAAGGGAGACAGTTGGACAGGATTGAGTGTTTCAATCTTTGTTTTGAGCACAAGGCTCATTGTAAGTTCCATTTCAAGTTTCTTATCATAATTGCTCATATTTTATGATTATTGGTTATTGTGGTTCTTTGTTATTGATTCCTGTCTACTTATGTTTATCTATGGTTAGTGTAAGTTAAAAGGTAGTGTACATGGCCTGAATCCTCATACTGCCTCATTAGATTGCCTTAGTAGTTCAATAAGGAGTGTTTGGAATTGTAATGTTCCTGGTGATTTTGTTGTTGTTTTGGTGGTATTTTGGCATTTGTGGATTGCATTAGGTCAGTGTAAGTCAAGTTAAGGTTTAAAACCAAACTCAATTTGAAAAAAGTCAAAAAAAATCTCTCTTGTGGTCTTATAACAGTCTACTGTTGAGGAAATTGGGTAGCATAATCCCCATTTAGGTTCAAAACTTGTTAACATTGCTTGTATTAAGTTCATATAGGGTTAACATGTCCAGTTCAGTAAGTAGGATTCATTAGAAAGTCACTTAAGTCAAAGTTCTAAGTTCATATAAAAAGTCAATATTGCACCTTTGGCAGAAAGCCCACTTTTTGTGGGAATTGTTTAGATTTTTGTGTTGTGATTTAGGCCCTAAAATTTTTACATGTTGTAGTCTACCACCTAGAATATAGAATCCCACCTTTGGCTTAATTTTGAGAATTTTCTTAGTGCTTATTTTGTTGGCTTTAAGTGGCCCTGCAGGGAACATTGTTCCCCTGAACCAAAGCTCAGTCCAAAGCCCCATTTTCCTTAGCTTTCCCTGGCTTCCCTAGTGGGCCCCACACCTTGATTTTTGTCTTATTGGAAAGCCAATATGCCAAAATTCAAGGTTAAGTGCTTATTTCATTGTTTTGAGCTTATTAGATAGGGTTGCACCATCCATTTTGTTTATCCAATTCTGAATGTATGCTCAGCTCTCAGTCTCACTCACCCAAGTTCAAGCCCTCCCACAGAGCTTATTAGTGGGCCCCAGGTCCTGAAACTTGGCTTATTTGATAGCCCTCCCCCCCAGCTTTCCATATCAAGCCTCTCCTTTGGTCCTTGATCATTTCTATGCGTCCCACAGTGGCTTGCAGTTGGCACATTTAGACTCTGGGTTTGTAGCTTGGTCTGAAACTACTTATTTGCTTATTTAAGCTCATAAGTAGGTTCCTTTTTGCTTTTTAGTTTAGTTCCAGTGTTCTTAAGTTGTGTGCAGCTTAAATTACCCTGGTTCCAGCTTACTAGCTTGTTGTGAGTTCAATTGAGCTTGAAAATCCCTTTTCAAGCTCAAATACTCAAGTTGATAAGCTAATAAGCCCAAGCTAAGCTTATTGTTGAGTTCCAAGAAATTTGTTTTCATAAAAGTTGCATATAATCAGTAGTATATTAGTTTTGTAAAAGAAAATCATCAACATAAGTCAAGTGATAGCTTCTATTTAAGAAGCTTTAGCTTATTAGCTTATTTCTCAGCTTTTTCCTTAAGCACTTTTCCATTTTATATTTTTCTTAGGTCCCTGTACTTATAATAGATTTTTAGAAAAAGTTTCAGATTTTTCTTAGCTCATTTAGTATTTATTAGAATTTTAGTTAGTTTGAAAAGTATTTAAAATAATATCTAATTAATAATAAATAGATAAAAAAGTGTGAAAATATAATTTCAGTTCTAAAATAAGTTTTAGGGTATTTTAGATTTTTCTAAGTTAAAATTTTATTTTTCTAGGTTAATCTCATAATGTCTTATATTTTAGTGTAATTTTAAATAATTAAAAGTAAATAGGAAATTAGTAATTAATTAATAATAAATAATTAAATAATGTAAAAATTAATTTTCTTTTTCTAAAAATTTTCTTTTATCATTAGGATTGTAAAAATGTAATTTTCATATCCGTAGGTATTTTATTTCTTAAAACTCGCGTTTTATTTCGTACGTCTACGTAAATTTAAATCAGACGTACGCGTTTTTAGGTTTCAAACGTTTCTAGGTTTTCTAATTTTAAAGTCTTGTTATTATAGCTTATTTAAGCTATTTCCTTTTATATTTCAGTTGTGTAATCATTCACAACCCCTTTCTATCCAAATTCACCCGATCAAAAACTCGTTTTGATACCATCACACCTCGCTGGGATATAACGAACCGGGGAAACACTGTATTTCACGGAGATTGGATCCAGGCAGTCTGACTTAGTTGACCATTCACTTGGTCAATTTAGGTTGACCGTTTAGCGCCAATCAAGTACCAGTAGAAAACTTGACTTTACAGTCCTTAGTACAGTAGCTACGGGAGAATACTGATTCGCTCCATTCGAACCAGCAGATTAGTCTAACGGCTCATTTTGTACCTTTGAAATTGAAAGGTTGGCAGCTCATGAATTCCTTGTAGCTACTCTTCTTCGCTATAGGAACTTCTCTCGGCTCAGGGTTTCTATTGACGTTAGCAGCTCGGAATTCTAGTATCGCAGTCACACTGTCAGCAACTAGTTTCCGGATGGCACCCTGCGTCATGGCCGGAGCAGTAGACGTTGACGATCTCGTAAAGACATTCTAACAACGGTTGTAGAATAACATGAGATAAGAATAATATCATAAGTCGGACATAATAAAAATTATGGAAATTTCGACAGAGATATTTTATCCGATACAAATTCTAACAAATAGAACATTGTAAGATAGAACGGAAGATTTGAGATACAAGTTCTAACATTTAGAACATTTTAGGATATAACGGAAGACTCGGAAATCTAAAACTAGAGATGGATATTCTAATAGGCATTAGGTTCCTCGGGAACTAGTTCACATCCTAAAGGTCTCGGTATAATCCATAGTGAATTATCTAATTCCGCAATCATAGTTTCCTCAAAGGAATAGTCGAGTGATGGTGTAGTTGGTCTAACCAGTGAAGAAGATCCTACGGATGATGATGGACTAAACTGTTGGGATTCTTGATTTGGTGTGACAAAATAAATAAAAGAATAAAACAAAGGGACTATAATGCAAAGTGAGAATTCTACAAAGTTGAAGAATCAAACACAATGGACTTTCTTGATAAAGAAGATTTCATATTTTAGTCCTTCGTAGTATCTTGTAAACCCTAATCCTCTAGTATATAAAGAGGACATGGGTCATTAGTTTTGGGTGCACAAAAAAGATGTAGTCGACTAAAGGTATGTGTGTGTGTGTCTAGGCATCAAGTCCTCCAATAGACGCCTAGGGTTTATTAGTCTTTCACGATCGATTTGATCCTTGTTATAGTTAGATAACACGTTGTATTATGTTTAGTATACTTGAAAGGCTTCGGAAAAACCTTGTTGTTAATAACAATTGATTCCTATTGAATATTCTGCCTTTGTTATTAATTGTTCCTAGATAATATGAGGTCTAAATAACCTCGAGCTACAACGATTCAACAGGAGTGTTTATGAAAGTACCTATTTTTGTTGAAAACAATACCATTGTTACAAAATTTGCAGTGGTTGAAAATATGGATGCCTATCGTGACAAAGAAATGGGCGACGTGATCGTTCGAAAGCCATTTTGCAAAGAAGTTACTATCGATGCCAAAAGATTTGAAGGAAAGATCACCTTGCAAAGTGGAAGCAACAAGATCACTTACATAATGCCTCGTGCTCACCCAAGCCTTAAACATGCCACTAACAGGTTATGCTATAAATTTTTACCATTTCTTTTTGTAGATGATATTGACAAACAGAAGGGGATCGAATATCCATACCAAAAGATGCAAGGATTCTACAAAGAAGTGTTAAAATTGGGACTTCAATACATACGTGATGAGATTGTTAGCAAATGGATCACCCGAGGACACGTGGGTGTTAACTATGCAAAATAGGAGCTGAAAGTGAGTCTAACTTAAAGACTCTGGAATAAAGAAAATTTGATGAGGCGAAAAATGAACCACTTTTAGGGGGTCATTTAAGCCCGGAATTGACTTTATTTGATCAAATATTGCCCTAAATCGTTCCTTTTGTGATTTTAGGTACTTTGGGAGTGAAATCTGGAAAAGGAAGCAATTCGGACATTTTTGGAGCATAAAAGTGAAGAAAACGCCAAAGTCTTAATTTTCCTTGCTGGGAACAGTAGGTGACGGCGTCAAGAAGGAATTTCTGACGGCGTCAAGAGTAATTTCCATGACGACCCAGTACAGAATTGACGGCGTCACGAAGTAGGGCGTCAAGAGTAAAATTCATGACGGCCTGGAAATGCATAACACATGACGGCATCAAAAGTAGATCAAGGCAGTCCGAGAAGTATTTTGGCGGCGAGATGACGGCGTCACAAAATTTATCTTGACGCCGTCAGACCCTATTTCCTATATATAGTTTTCTAATTTTCACATTATTAAAAGGAGAAAAGTTTTGGAGAAACCCTAAGTACGAACTTGGTACGAATTTTACAGGTTTTTCAAGGGTTCTAAGCCCTTGATACCTTTCATGTGTAATTGAGATAAGTATTCTTTTAATTCAATCAATATGTCTATGTGTTGGTTGTCTATATCTTGTTCTTGTCTTAATTCCATCATGCTAGGCTAGATCTATCTTGTGTTTACTTGGATCTAATAAAACCTAGATGTTAATTATGTGTTGATTACTTGTTTATAGTTGTATTGGATGAATGAATTCGATGTTAGGCTTAAGAAAACTGGCAGATCTCCAAATGGTAACATGCTTGAACGTCTTAGGAAACATGAACTGACGTCCACTAGGTTTTATTGGTTGTATTTAATGCATGAGTAAATTCTAATGATCCCATGTTAGGAGCTTCTTAGCCGGCTCGACATAGGAGTGAAGTAGGCACTCATAGGATTGGGGAATTAAGTGCGCCACCCCATGAATGGTATTAAGGAATACAATCCGTCATCCACGCAACTATAACAAGTAAATAACGTGTAAAAGATATCTAGGGAGTAGTAAAATCTAAGTAAACACATTTTCTCCACTTATTGCTCACAACCTTAGTATAATTTAGTTTATTTTCATTTCTAGTATTTTATTTTAATTGCATCTTTAGAATTGGGTTAGTTGACTAGCAACTAATTCCGCCCAAATCTTTCAAACCCGAGATTTTTACTTGCTTTCTAAAAAATATAAAAACACAAAAATAATCATCCCTCATCTTTAGAACTAGTATTTAGGTTTTCTAATCCTAGCGACACTATTCCTAGCTGAACGATCAATCCCCCGGTACTTGTCACTATACTATACTACAACGATCAGGTACACTGCCTGGTGGGGGTTGTAAGCTTCTCAAGATCCCTTGAGAGGTAAAGCCTGGTGCGATTCCCACGTATCAAGTTTTTGGCGCCGCAGCCCGAGGAATAGTTATTGTCTAGGTTAGAATCTCTTTTTATTAGGTCTACTTGCTAGATTCCTTTCTAGTAAGATTTTATTTTTTATTTTTTTTAGGTATCTTTAGTCTATCTTATTTCTTTGTGTCCGTTGTTCGTAAACTATTTTGATGGATAACAATAACATTGATCGTTTGATTCCTGTTATTCGTGTTTTTCGTCATAGGATTTTCCAAATGCCCGCCCCACTTCCTTTAATGGAGAATTAGAACCTACCCAACCTCTCGCCCAACCACCACTTTGACAATAATTCTGAGTTAGAGGAGTCTGATCATGATGATGACCGTAGGGCTAGTCCCTTTTACTATTCAGACTCCGACGAGGATCTTGAGGATGGTGATGTGATTAATGAGAATAGGATGGAAGAAGAAATAAACCCTCTTAGGTATGTCGACCCTAGAACTAGGATTGAGTGTGATAGTTCATTTAACATGCAATTTCCTTGTAAGATCGGATTTAAGAGCTTTAACGCCTATCTTAACTCATCTCTCCCAATGAACATAATCTCGTGCAATGAATATAATAAAATCATGGTAGATGAGTTAGAATACAAAGGAGAAAACATTATTGCTAGGGCAATACCATTGCATGTGTTTGTAGGAAGCTTGGTTTATCTTGTTGAGTAAATGGTTATGGAGAATCTAGGAGAATTTATTGATGATAAGTTGACCCAAGTTGTGTTTGGAAAACCTTTCAAACGGTTGACCAACCTCGATGAAAAACTCATAGAAGGGTTAATTACATTCTCGGATAGGGATGAAGATTTTGTCTATCAAATGCCCCACACACACCCTAGGTTCAAGGATTTTTCCATGGAAAAGTGTAGTAGGTATCCACCCATAGAAATGCTAAGTGAGAATGATAAGAAAAAAGGACTTAAGTATACTCACGAAAAGAATAAAAGATACTATCGCGGATGCTTAGAGTTAGGAGATGATTATAAGAAAGATGAGGCGACTATTAGATGGCTCACACTTGGTTATGTGAGCATAAGCGATACACGTTAACCCATGACCTTGAGTCTAGCTACAAGACTCGTGAATAAAGAAAAGCGCTTCTTGGGAGACAACCCATGTTTTGTGTGATTTTATTTTGTTTGTTTGTTATTTGCTTCCGTATGCATGCTTTATTTCTATTGTTGGTAGATCATGTTTCTAAACTAAATAGTGGAAATACTTTACTTTGTTGTTTTGGCCTAGTCTTAACTCCACCTAAAAGTATTTTTGCAAAAGATAAGTGTAAGGGGAAACCCCAAATATGTTTTTAAGAAAAAAAACCGATCATGATTCTCCACAATATTAAATGAACATGTATATTCGTATTTGTTAGAGTCAAATGCTTGTATTGAGTCATAATGAAGTTTTGCAGGATTTTCCAGGAAGTAGGACCAAGTTTTTCCAGAAATTTTCCGGAAACTTAACATAAGAATTTCTGCAGGTCACTTCTGACGGCGTCAAGAATTAATTCTTGACGGCGTCACGTGTAAAAATCTGGAAATTTTACCAATTTTGTTTTTCTAATGGAGTATAATGGTTTTTGTGAAATATTAAGTTTTATAATCTCCAGGGAATCTGCAAACTTCATTCCGCAAGCATTATATCTTATCTTGTTTTCTAGGATTTAATAACTTATATAGGATGCCGCCGATTTTACGCGAGGTTGTTTTTGTTTGTTTTCTCAGATTTACAGGTTATGTATGACAAGAAGATGATTTATATTCTGGAAGGGAAGCTTTGATTGTTCATTTTCTTGGAGGAAGATTTAACCTGGCCACCTAATTATCCATACCGAGCGAATCAGGGGAGTATTTGATTTCATTCTTTTTACTTTTTAACTTTTACATTCTTTACTTGAACATTGGGGACAATGTTCATCTTAAGTGTAAGGGGAGGGTAAAAAGATGATACCTTACATGTACAGTTTCGCTTGAGTTTGTTTGTTTAATAGTAGATGTGTAATAAAACTATGAGAAATACTTGTTAGTGCAATTTTAGCGCCAAATTTAAATTTTTTTACAACATTTAGGAGTGAAACTTTAGCCATAGCAAGCGTCTCATGGATAGGAGATTGTATGACTAGCACATAACCGTATATTCAGAAAAATTTTCCACCCAAATATGTGAGGTTCGCCTTTAGATTTGATAGGAAAAGCATTTACTATTAGTGCTTATGAGTATACCGGTAGCATTTAGATTCTAGAACTTGCGTTAGTGATGCATCCCGAGACCGCTAGTGAGACTACATTCATGTAGTAGGATTTACTACATGATAAGAGGCATTAGGATCACCCTTGTGTTAAACCCGTATCATAATTACTTGACCATTTAAGTCATATTACTTGGCTAGTTAAGTCAACTAATTTTTCCCACACCCTTAGCGTTGTACTCATTTTTAGTACACGAAACCCCTAGTACACCCCTCCGAGCCTATCTTTTCATTTCTAACTTTAAGCATTTTACTTAAAGGAAGAATTTGTTACACCCCACTTAAATGTACACCCAAATCGCCTTAGCCTTCCGTGTATGCGCTCATTTTTTAGTGCATTATTGTTATTTGTTAAACCCTAAGTTAACTATCTAATTGATTACATGGTTGCTAAGTCGAGTCATATCCTTGTACATATTGTTTTGGGACGATTGGGACTCATGGGTAAAGTACTTATTTTATGGAGTAATGGGGAAGAACATCATATATTACCCCCATATGTGCGTTAATCTTAAAAGTACTCCAAGTGTTTTGATTTTCTTAATTCGAGTCATTAGATTAGTTTATTGTAAAGTATGTAAAAATTCAAGTGTAAGGGGAATGTTCATTCCCTATGATGTATTATTTTGGATGGTAGGGTAAGAGTGTATGCAAAAAAAAAAAAAAAAAAAAAAAAAAAAAAAAAAAAAAAAAAAAAAACGAAAAAACAAGAAAAAGAAAAAAAAATAAATAGAAAAAAAGAAAAGAGAAAAAAACATACGGACTACCATCCCTTTTTATTCTATGTTCATTTTATGTTTTTGTTATTTTTCATTTATTAGCTTAAGTCGAGTCTAGTCTTGGCTTAGCAACGCTATCTTGTACATGTAATTAACCAAGATTGTTAACTCGCCACCAGTAAAACTTCCTTTATCCAACAAAACTGTGTATTTCATATCCCTACACCTAACGTTACAACCCTTTAAAAGACCTCTTTGATAGTTTATCCTAGGTGCTTACGCCATGTGGTGGAGGTTTGATCCTTTCCCAAGCCTATGGTAATCTATTTTGCTATGACAGGTAGTGAGAGATATCTTCCGTTTCCATATTGTAATTTGTACTTTATTACACCCGAGAGATGTGAGTATCTAAACACTATTTGTGAGGTGCTAGTGTATGACCTCCGTGCTTGTCTATTGGTCTTCAGTTGAACGATTATTTTGTTGTAATTACTTTTATATTAGTGTTAAATGACCCCTAACTTGTATTTTGATTAGAATAAAGGCGCATTTGCTTGAGGATAAGCAAATCTCAAGTGTAAGGGTATATGATGAGGCAAAAAATGAACCACTTTTAGGGGGTCATTTAAGCCCGAAATTGACTTTATTTGATCAAATATTGCCCTAAATCGTTCCTTTTGTGATTTTAGGTACTTTGGGAGTGAAATCTGGAAAAGGAAGCAATTTGGATGTTTTTGGAGCATAAAAGTGAAGAAAACGCCAAAGTCTTAATTTTCCTTGCTGGGAACAGTAGGTGACGGCGTCAAGAAGGAATTTCTGACGGCGTCAAGAGTAATTTCCATGACGACCCAGTACAGAATTAACGGCGTCACGAAGTAGGGCGTCAAGAGTAAAATTCATGACGGCCTAGAAATGCATAACACATGACGGCGTCAAAAGTAGATCAAGGCAGTCCGAGAAGTATTTTGGCAGCGAGATGATGGCGTCACAAAATTTGTCTTGACGCCGTCAGACCCTATTTCCTATATATAGTTTTCTAATTTTCACATTAAAAGAAGAGAAGTTTTGGAGAAACCCTAAGTACGAACTTGGTACGAATTTTACAGGTTTTTCAAGGGTTCTAAGCCCTTGATACCTTTCATGTGTAATTGAGATAAGTATTCTTTTAATTCAATCAATATGTCTATGTGTTGGTTGTCTATATCTTGTTCTTGTCTTAATTCCATCATGCTAGGCTAGATCTATCTTGTGTTTGCATGGATCTAATGAAACCTAGATGTTAATTATGTGTTGATTACTTGTTTATAGTTGTATTGGATGAATGAATTCGATGTTAGGCTTAAGAAAATTGGCAGATCTCCAAATGGTAACATGCTTGAACGTCTTAGGAAACATGAACTGACGTGCACTAGGTTTTATTGGTTGTATTTAATGCATGAGTAAATTCTAATGATCCCATGTTAGGAGCTTATTAGCCGGCTCGACATAGGAGTGAAGTAGGCACTCATAGGATTGGGGAATTAAGTGCGCCACCCCATGAATGGTATTAAGGAATACAATCCGTCATCCACGCAACTATAACAAGTAATTAACGTGTAAAAGATATCTAGGGAGTAGTAAAATCTAAGTAAACACATTTTCTCCACTTATTGCTCACAACCTTAGTATAATTTAGTTTATTTTCATTTCTAGTATTTTATTTTGATTACATCTTTAGTATTGGGTTAGTTGACTAGCAACTAATTCCGCTCAAATCTTTCAAACCCGAGATTTTTACTTGCTTTCTAAAAAATATAAAAAACACAAAAATAATCATCCCTCATCTTTAGAACTAGTATTTAGGTTTTCTAATCCTAGCGACACTATTCCTAGCTGAACGATCAATCCCCCGGTACTTGTCACTATACTATACTACAACGATCAGGTACACTGTCTGGTGGGGGTTGTAAGCTTCTCAAGATCCCTTGAGAGGTAAAGCTTGGTGCGATTCCCACGTATCAAAATTGCTCACCGGGAGACAACCCGGATTATTCCTTTTTCTGTTTTTGTTTATCGAGTCTGTCAGATTTGCAGTAGATGCGGCGCATCTAATCTAATAGATGTGGCGTATCAACTGATCAAATCATATATATCTTTTATTTTCTGCATTTTTGAACTATAAACTTTCTGTCAGTTTCTTTAATGTGGCGTATCCTTGGTTAAGGGTACGGCGCATTTATTTTATGACTCGTATTAATTCAAGGATTGATACGGCGCATCTCATTCAATAGATGTGGCGTATCGACTGACCTGGTGAAATTTACAGAATTTTTAATTTTGATTTTTTTGGTTTTATTTTTACTAACTACTAATAAGTTATTGCACAAGTTTGATTTTCTTACTACAGGTATTTAAAATTGGTGGTATATGTATATATATATATATATATATATATATATATATATATATATATATATATATATATATATATATATATATATACTTTCTGTAGAAACATCATTCATGGAGGTTTGAATGCTTTCCATGCACAGAAAGTAGAATGTTGCTCACAAATGCATAATGGAGGATCATTCCGAGCAACTCTCAAGGGAGCTTTCCGTTCTAGTTCTTTCTATTTCCTGTTTTTAGTTTCAAATTTAAACAATGAGGACATTGTTTAACTTAAGTAGGGGGATGGAGAATTAGAACGCTTACTTGTCCTTATTTTTCAAAAATATGCGTTAACATGTGCTTAATATGCTTAAATTTTAAAAAATTTAGCATGTTTTTCTTAAATCTAAGTTGCATAGCCGCACACATAACTTCTATTATATAAAATTGTGAGAATTGAGCATATCCGTTTCCTAATATTTACCCCAAATTCCACAAATATGAGTATGCCGGTGACTTGTAGTAAACTTTAAAACTTGGCTTGTATACTATTCGAGATCACCATAATGAGTGTTATGATATAATTGGAGTGACTTGTCTGACTTGGTAAAATTTCTAGGATTACACCCAAAAAGCCTATATATGTTATGTGTTACTAACTAACTACATTGGTTTGTTAAACCTCGTATAAACCTATTTGTTACTCTCATTTTTAGAGTAAGATACCCCTCGGAAAACCCTCAGAGCCATTCCTTTCGTTTCTTACACATGTGTTTAAATGTTTCGTTACACCTTTACACATTAGCCTACCCTGTAGATTTAAGTCCGTGGTTAGTTGCTTTTGGCAAAAGTGTGTTTCCTGTGCTTTTGTATGTAATTTATTATCTTTGGTTAGGTCGGGAAATTGCACAATGCAATTGGAACTGAAAGTAAATAGTGTATTTTAAATTTTCATGTGTTTACTACTTTCACTATTATTTTTATATCTAAAGTTATGAAGTGTATGAAAAATTATCCAGATGTATTGTTATGGTGAAGTGGTGAAATTTTACACCATTAGTTAAAGTAAAAAAATAAAAAATAAAAAAAAAATCGAAAAAAGAGTAAAGAAAAAGAAAGAAGAAGTTGGTACCTGTTATAAACCAACGATGTAAAGTTTTGTATAAGTGGATGATATCGCCACTATTGTTGTACTATATTTATGGATTGCAAGGGAGTTGGCCATTATGGGAACGCCAACTACGGTTTATTCTTTGATAAGGATAATTTTTAGTCGAATTCATGTCTGCCTAAAGCGTGAGTTTCCGTATTAAAGCGTGAGATAGTCAATTATATGTGTCTTATTCATGGGATAGTTGGGAAAGTAATTAACCACATATAGGACTTAATCTATTTGTTTTTTTCATTTTTTATTTTATACCAATTTATTTCTCAAATATTATCCATACCCTATACCATATTATTGTATTCATTGTTAGTTTTCGAGCATCCGGATATAATGATGGCTAAGTGAAAATGTCAAATGTGTGAATAAGGTAGTGACCATCCGAGTATTAGATGAATCGAATAACGCACCAGCGATTTGGTGTGTGACTTGGTGACCATCCGTTATCCAAATAACGTGCCAGCTATCCAAGAAACACACTAGTGACCATCCATTGTTTGAAGCGTCAAGGACTCGTGCCAGCGATCTACTAAGTTTATGCATGAGATGTTTGAACAAAGCAAGGTTTAACCCTAAGCCATATCAACCCTTTTTACCGCTTTAGACTTGTTACTCCTTAGCTTTAGTGGGGGAGATGTGTATGCTTGCCAAGCCTATGATAGAATATTCGTCACGACCGAGCAATTGAGCGAATTAGATTAGTTGAGAGAAATATTTTATTTCTAGTTTGTTAAGTGTTTGGTTGTACAATTATGATAAAACGAATAAGTGCTTAATTATAAAAATACATCCTAATATCTCTTAGGATACAATTTCATAAGTTTAAATCTAAGGTTTACTTGGAGACAAGTAAAGTTCAAGTGGGGGGATATTTGATGACATCAAATAAGTATATATTATTGTCATCATTTATCCTATTTATTTGACTTGTTTTATATTATTATTTATCAGAATCAATGCTTAATTTTTAACTTTAGTAATTCTCAGGTAAAAACAAGCAATTGGTGAAAGTTAGTGATTTTGGACGAAATATGAAGATAAATGATCAAGATTGGAAAAGTCTACTGAAAGATGATTTGAAGACCATTGTCTGACTTTGAAGAATGCGCCGCATCTAATTTATCTAATGCACTGTATATGAAACTTTGGTCAACGAAGAAGAACCAGCTTGTTTTAGCTCAGATACGCCGCATCACAGTTCTTACATACGGCGCATCACTTTCCAGACTTCACCAAATACAATCCAAGATACTGAAGGACATGCGCCGCATTGCATTGAAGATACACCGCATCTGAAGACGGTGTACGAATATTCCAGAATATATTAATATTGGACCCCACGCGAAGTTAAGTCAATGCGCACCATCTACTTAATAGATGCGCCGCATCAATCCCTCAGACAGAAACTATAAATTGTTGGATCGATATACTCTGACCAAACTACTTTTGTAGCTTGTAAAGGTTTAACAATATTGAGTAATCTCAACACTATTAATATTGAAACACTGTTTTACTTTGTAAAGTATGCGGAATCTACTAACACAAAGCTTAAGAAGAACTTTTATATTAATCAAACTTTGAACCTGCTTTGTTACACAGATTCACTAACAATCCCTAACTACTTTATCAACTTTGATCGACTCTAAAACTTATCTAAGACTTGTGTCGACTAATACCTCTTAAGGCTCTTTATATAGATAACCTTAAGTCGGTTTACAACATATAATCCTTAAACGACAAGTCATTATCCCTAACTAATTCTAGAATATTCGTTTAATATTACACATTAATCCTTATCTAATATTGCATATCAGTCCTTGTTTCCTTCGAAGTACATTAAGCATTCTTCAATAACAGCAGTACTTTGACTTTTTCCTTCAGCAGTACTTTGACTTTATTCTTCATGCAGCAGTACTTTGACATCCAGAAGTACTTTGATATTTCATATCCCAACATAAATACCCCAAGATACAGCGGGATTTCGTATGCCATAAACCCTAGAACGAAAAGAAAAAACCTTAAGGAGAATAATATAGACGAAAAGGCAACACAAGACACACCAAGTTGAAGATTTCATAGCAGTAAGAAGGTCCTGGATGTGTTTTAACCCAATTAAGTAGTGTTGTTTTATTGTAATAGTACACTTTAATCCATCAGGATTGATGGGCTTGTGACTGCCATATTGCTCCCCTTAAAATTGCTTTCCCATCGATTAAAGTTTATATGATGTTTTTTTGGTTCTTGTTATATGCGTTTTTATAACCCCTGTGTCTAGCAGTAGCAAACTTGGGCGACCATACCCCTCCTCCGATTACTTCACTAGCATTATAAGTTAGTGTAAGCCTGTAAAAAGGATAAATAATTCTTAGACATAAGTGATCATTAAGGGTTTACTCTCCTATAGTCAAGAAGTAACAAGAGAGAAGAGTTTACGTTACTCAACATATAAAACTAGCAATAAAACAGGTGACAAGCTACTTAATCATTATCATGCCTTCTATCTGTATATGTTATCTATCTGCGTATGTGTCCGCCATCCGTTGTATTCTGCTCAATAGTTTTAGTTTAGTTTAATAAAACCAATTTGTGCCAGTCTCTCAGACTGAAAACCCCCTACATTAGATCAAATTGTAAAACTAACTTAGATATTAAAATACTGATAAACATTCTAGTTATTAACGTTCCATTCTTAGAGATTGACACTCTACTTAACAACTAGGCTACATTGATCGGGTACACTGCTCGTTAGTGTGTGTTATAAGATAAGTCGGCTATTATAAATTTAAAACTTGAGTAAGGAAACTCTACAATGACATAGATTATGCATGTTTCGCAACCTCGCAAAAGGTTTTACCTCTTAAGGGATCTTGAGAGATTTTTCAGTCCACCAGACAGTGTACCTGACCATTGTAGTGTAGTAAATGGTAGGTCTGAGGGATTGATCTTTCTTTATGGGAATAGTGTCGTTAGGATTGAAGTGTAGGTCAACTAGATCTAAAGGTGAGAGATGATTCTTATTGTATTTTTATATTTTATGGAAAGCAATAAAAATCTCGGGTATTGGAAGAGTGGGCGGAATTAGTTGCTAGTCAACTAACCCAAAATTACTAATTAAACTAAAAACAAGAAAATAAATAACAAGAAAAGTGAATGTGGAACTTCTATGTGAGACAAGTGTGTTTACTTATATTTCACTACTCCCTATTTATCCATTATTGATTTATTGAGTTGTCACAATTATTTAGTTGAAGGATTGTATTCCTTAATACCAGTTATGGGGGCCAGTACGTCCTTCCCCAACTCTATGAGTATATATTTCTTCTTATGACGACACGTTTAGTATCCTATCATAGAATCATCAACATCTACTCATGCATTAAATACAATCAATAAAACCGTAGTACACATCCGATTACGTTTATCAAGACCTTCAAGCTTGTTACCGTATAGGAGATTAGCCAGTTTTCTAAAGCCTAAGACGAGTCAATCAACCAAACAACCAATAACAAATCAACAATCAGTAATCAATAACTGGGTTTCATTAGATCTAAGCAAACACTAAGAAATCTAAGCTAGCATGTTAATGTAAAGAAAAGACAAACAATTAATCAAATAACACATACACATATTGAATGATTAAAGGAAGAACTTATCTTTAATTGAACATGGTAGAAAAGAGGGTTTGAAACCCTAAAAATGCTGTAAAAGTCGGACTAAGGTTTATCTCCCAAGTTGCACTCTAAAGTTCCACACTTAATGAATGAAGAATCCAAAACTATATATATAGAATTACAAAGCTAACGGCGTCAGGTTATGGCTTCTGACGTCGTTAGAACGCCGCTATTAGGGTTTCGTATCGCCTAAACAATCCTCTGACACGTCACATATATATTCTTTTGGGCCATCTCGTATAAATGCAAAGCCAGACGCCCTTGCCATCTTTGTGCCTGACAGCGTCAAGTGTTAACTTATAAAATCTTTCTGGGGTGTCTCATGTAAAAATCCAACACTTCTCATCATAAGGTGACGGCGGCAGCCTCCAAAGCGTGACGTCGTTAGGTGTAAAAACCTAAATTTCCATGACTTTCTTGTTTTCTTCATTCTTGAGCATAAAAACGTCTGAAAAGCTCCAAAATGCTCCATATTCCAGAAATCACGTCCCAAGTACCTATAATGAGAAAAGGAACGATTTGAGGCAATATTTGATAATAAAATCACGACTTAGGGCTTAAATGACCCCCTAAAAACATATCATATAAATCGTTATCAAATACCCTTACACTTGGGATTTGTTTGTCCTCAAGCAAATGAGCTTTTATACAAATCAAAATACAAGTTAGGGGTCATTTACCATTAATATAAAAGTAATTAGAACAAATGATCATTCTAGCTTATTCAAAACTAGCTCAAAAATTATACACTAGCACCTCACAATAAGTGTTTGGATACTCTCATCTCTCAGGTATTATAACTTTATATATCACAAATGGAAATGGAAAAATATCTCTCACTACCTGTCATAGCAAATAGATTACCATAGGCTTGGGAAAGGATCAAAACCTCCACCACTTTGGCATAAGCACCTAGGATAAACTATCAAAGAGGTCTTTAAAGGGTTATAACATTAGGTGTAGGGGTAAGAAAAAATACGGTTTATTTGATATAGGGATATTTACTGGTGGCAAGTCAATTGTCTTAGTTAATTACATATACAATCAGGCGTTGCTAAGCAAAGAATCGACTTAACTTAATCTAACTACAAACTCTTTTTGGTATTTTCAAGACACTATTCGACTCAACATGAATAAAGAAGCGGATGGTATCCCATATGTTTTTCTCTTTTCTTCTTTTTTTTTTCTTTTTTTCATACACTTTTACTCTACCGTCTAAAATAATACGTCAAAGGGAACTTGCTTCCCCCTTACACTTAAAATTTTTACATAAATAGAAATAAAGACTCGAATTAAGATAATCGAAAAACTTTGAGTACTTTAAAATATTAACACATATATGGGGGTAATAAATGGTGTTCTTCACCATTAATCCATAACACTAGTACTTTATCCATGAGTCTCAATCGTCCCAAAACAATATGTACAAGATATGGCTCGACTTAACAACCATGTAATCAATTAGACAATTAACTAAGGGTTTAAACAAATAACAATAATGCACTAAAGATGAGTGCATACAAGGAAGGCTAAGGCGATTTAGTTTTACATTTAGGGGTGGATTTTAAACAAATTCTTCCTTTAATTAAGATGCTTAAAGTTAGAAACAAAAAAGATAGGCTCTGAGGGTTTACTAGGGGTATCGTGTACTAAAAATGAGTACATCGTAAGGGTGTGGGAAAATTACTTGACCAATGAAGTCAAAGTAATTATAATACAGGTTTAAAACATGGGTTATCCTAATGCCTCTTATCATATAGTAAATCCTAACTACACGGACGTAGTCTCACTAGCGGTCTTGGAATGCATCACTAACGCAAGTTCTAGAATCTAAATACTACTGGTACACTCATAAGCACTAACAATGAATGCTTTTTCCTGAAGATCTAAAGGCGAACCTCGCATGTTTGGGGTGGAAATTTTTGGGTGGTACAGGTTTTTTGTGCTAGTCATACAATTCCTATTCATGAGACGCTTATTAAGACCAAAGTTTCACTCCTATATGTTGCAAAAAAATTTAAATTTGGTGTCAAAATTACCCTAACAAGTACTTCTCTTAGTTTTATTACACATTTACTATTAAACAAAACAAAAATCAAGAGAAGTTGTAGTTTCTAAGGTATCCCAATTTACCCCCTTACGCTTAAGTCAAACATTATCCCCTAATGTTCAAAATAAAAGATGTAAAAGCAAAGTTAAATGAAAATGAAAGAAACTAATACTCCCCTGATTCGCTCGGTATGGACGATATGGTAACATGGTTAAATCCTCCTCCAAGAAAATGAATATGTAAAGCTTCACTTCTAAGATATAATCATATTCTTGTCCAATATAACCTGTTAAACAACAAAGAAAACAAACACGAAACCTCGCGTAAAATCGGCGGTAATTTCTATATAAAAGTAAATCCTAGAAAACAAGTAAAGATATAATGCTTGCAAAATAAATGTTTGCAGGTTCCTAGAGTTTAAAAATTTTAGATTTTACGAAACTTTACAATTCCAGCAGAAAAACAAAACTTGGAAAATTTTCAGAAAATAACTCCTAACGCCGTGAGGTTTTAACCCCTGACGCCGTCAGAATTGATCTGACAAAATTCTTTATATTTTGTTTCTGGAATATCTATGTTTTTTATACCTGGAATCCTGCAAAAACATTCATTGTGACTTGATACAAGCATTTGACTCAAACAAATACTAATATGTATACTAATTTCTAATTGTTATTGTTCATGTTCAATCCATTCTTAGAAACAAATATGATCTTCCCTTACACTTATCTTTTTGCAAAATACCTTTATATGTAATTAAGACGAGGTTAAAGACAAAATAAAGCATTTTTCACAATTTTTTTTGAGACATGAACAATAAACAATAAGAAAAAGTACATATACAAAAATAAATAAAATCAAATAAAGAAACAAATAATGAAAAAGCTTGGGTTGCCTCCTAAAAAGCGCTGTTCTTTATTTACGAGTCTTGTAGCTAGACTCAAAGTCATACCCTATCCTATGTGAGTGAGTTCCTCATCGAGGACATCTTTAGGGTCGAACTTGGCTTTTAGCTTTCTATCGGTATACTTTGTCTGGTATGACTTTTCAAACTTCTCTCCATCCGGATCATATAATGTCATTTTTATGTGCCATGATCCACCTCCTTCCTTAGGTGGCTTGTTCCAATTCCATTTACATTTATCATTCTCGCTCTTCTACTTATTCATTCCTAGATTAACTGGCAAAACTCCAAGGAATTCAATCATCTTTCTAAAAACTAGAGGATCTTCAAATGGGTCTAGTTTGGTGTCCCTAGCCAAGAGTTGTTCTACTAAATGTGTTTGGCTTACAAAATTCCTCTTCTAGGTAGAACGGGCGTTGGGGTCCTATGAAGTCTCAATTGATCCACGGTCCGTATCTAGAGGGTCTCCTATTTACATCTACCCAATGAGGTATTGGTTCCTCATTATTATCATAGGCGTGTTTCTTAAGCTCGTAGGCCGACAAGTTTCACCTTCTCCTACCGCTATTTTAGATTCCTTACAATCAATCATTCCACTTGCGGTAGCTAAAAATCCTCTTCCTATTAACAAATGGCATGTAGTATCACTAACCATATCAAGGACGTGGAAATCATCTAAAATAGTTAACCTTCCTATATGCACTAATACGTCCTTTATTACTCTAATCAGTTATGTGACACTTCCATCCGCTAGGCCAATTATTACCTCCGTTTCATTCAATTTTCCTAACTATAGAGTGGTGTAGAGGAATAATGGAAGTAAGTTGAGGCTTGATCCAAGATCGGCTAATGTGTCAAAAGCTTCGGAATTCCCGATCTTGCATGGTGAAACAAATATGCCCAGATCATCTAATTTTTTGGGTAACTTATTTTGAACGAAAGCTGTCCCATTTTTACCTAGCTTAAGATTCTTCTCATATTTTTCCAACAGGGCATTGTAGTAAGGAGCATGAGCTAAGACATCAATAACCGGACGTTCAATGTAAAGCTCCTTGAATACTTTCTCATGGTTTTGAGTAAGAGGTATTTCAATTATTTTATTGACCAACCTTTTATTGGTTGTTTCATCTTGTTGGTCTTTTTTTATAACTTGAGTTTGCTTGAAACACGTACTCATAGCATTGATCGAGTGATATTATGGGCAAGAACTAGGAGACGAAACTGATGAAATGGAGTTAACGTTTAGTTTCGGGTTCTTGATGGTGTCACTTGGGGGAGCTCCCAAGTCTCGGTAGTTTAGAACCTTCAACAAGGTGTCACTTTTACTTGTCATCTTGCTTTGTTTTTGTTTGAAATCGGCTTCGAACTTTGTCAAACGCGCTTCTTGAATTGCCATAAAATTGGACATCAATCCATCAAAACTATTGGCATTGCCATAATTGTTGGAAGGATTGTTGTTGAAAGTACGGTTCGAGGATGGGCTTTTTGGTTGGAAATGATTTGGTGGATTGGAATAATTGGTTTGAGAAGGGTTTTGGTTTTGTTTCGAGTAAAAACTATAAAATACCATCGTACTTTCAAAAAAGTATCAAGTTGAACCATGTACTTTTTTATTGCTTACTTGACCAACGAACTTTCAAATTTCAATTCGACTTGAAACATTTCTTAATACCATAGTCATCATGTGGCAACGTTAGTCCTTTTACTCAACGAACGTTTGCAAACTTAGTCCTTTTCTAATAACGACTGTTTTTAATTAACTAAAAATTGGTTTTTCTTGCGTTTTCATACGTTATAATACTTATTCACCCAGTTTTATACGTTTTGATCCATGGTCATACGTTTTTGCCCCGTTTTACACATATTCGTTTGTTTTTACATGTTTTCGTCTGTTTTTACACGTTTTCGTCCAGTTTTACACGTTTTCGTCTGTTTTTTACACGTTCCTCCTGACGAAAACACGTAAAAACGGACAAAAATGTGTAAAACCGGATGAAAATATGTAAAAATGGATGAAAACGTGTAAAATGGATGAAAACATGTAAAAATGGACAAAAACGTGTAAAAATGGATGAAAACGTGTAAAACCAGGCGAAAATGAGTAAAAACGGATGAATACGTGTAAAACAGGGTGAAAACGTATGAAAACAGATCAAAACGTGTAAAACCAGGCGAATAAGTATTAAAACATATGAAAACGTAAGAAAAACCAAATTTTTAGTTAATTAAAAATAGTCGTTAGTATGAAAGGACTAACTTTGCAAACATTTGTTCAGTAAAAGGACTAACGTTGCCACATGATGACTAACGGTATAAAGAAATGTTTCAAGTCGAATTAAAATTTAAAAGTTCGTTGATCAAGTAAGCAATAAAAAAGTAAATGATTTAACTTGGTACTTTTTTGAAAGTACGATGGTAATTTATAGCTTTTACCCTTTTGTTTCCACCAATAGTTTTGGTGATTTTTCCAAGAGGGGTTGTAAGAATCACCATAAGGGTTCGGCTCGGGCTTGAAAGTGTACCACTTATCTCCTGCTCTGTCGGTACACGAGGATACATAGTCCGTAAAAGCTTGTTCTAGAAGTTCCATGCAATCACGAGTGTCGTGGGTACCACTAAAATACTCACATGAAGAAGTAATTTTATTCACTTAACTTGAAGGTTTAGGAGCCTTGTAGGATTTCATAAGAAACTTGAGTTGGTCCTTAAGTTCCATGATCCTACGGTTGGGAATGCTTGAATTTTTCGAAGGCAAAGATATTGCCTTGACCATTTTTTTCCTTAAGTTCCATGATCCTACGGTTGGGAATGCTTGAATTGTTCGAAGGCAAAGATATTTCCTTGACCATTTTTTTCAAATCACGGGGGTCATTCCAACATTCGTTGTTATAGAGAGCAAGATCTTCTATGATTCCCCATGATTCCTCTGCATTCTTATCACGTAGCTTGCCACCGGCCACTTGGTCAATGGTTTGCCTTGTGGAGAGATTGACATGATCATAAAAGATTTGGACTTGGAGCCAAAGATCGATGACATGATAAGGGACTTTTTGGAGTAACTCCTTGAAACGAGTCCATGCTTCATAAAGAGTTTCACCTTGACGTTGTTGGAATATCAAGAGTCGTTCCTTAACTTGGTAGTTCTCCCCCGCGGGAAAAATTGACTAAGGAAACAAGAGGTGAGATCATCCCAAGAGGTGATGGATCCCGCGGTAAAATCTTAAGCCATTGACTAGCTTGGTCACGTAGCGAGAATTGGAAGAGACGCAATCGTGTCGTCTCTCGAGTGGCAATATCAAGGTCTATGGAATCAACGATTATAAGGAAATCCTTGAGATATTGGTTTGGATCTTCTGAACGAAGTCCATACAATGCACATCCGCTTTGCACCAACCGGATGGTGACGGATCGCAAGGGAGACACATTGGCTCCTTGGTTGAGCTCAATGGTGTTTCAATAGCCTTGGTAGCTAGGTCGGGAGTAGTCTCCTAAGGTGCGTGCTTTAGGTGGTTCGGGAGGGTTTTGGTGGTTTGGTTGAATGACGGGTCCTAGGATATTATCACCTTCCATGATAGCGGATGATAATGATTATAAACAAAGACACAAAGAAAAAAATAAACTAAATCTATCCTATGAAAAAGAAAATAAAAATCTCATTAGATAGGAATCTAATGAGTAGACCTAATCAAAATAAAAATCAACCTAAACAATAACTATTCCCCAGCAGCAGCGCCAAAAACTTGATGCGTGTTTTGCAACCTCGCAAAAAATGTTTTACCTCCCAAGGGATCTTGAGAGATTTTGCAATCCACCGGGCAGTGTACCTGACCGTTGTAGTGTAGTAAATGGTAGTACTGGGGGATTGATCGTTCTCTAGGGGAATAGTGTCATTGGGATTGAAGTGTTAGTCAACTAGGTCTAAAGGTGAGGGATGATTCTTTTTGTATTTTTATATTTTATGGAAAGCAATAAAAATAGGGTATTGGAAGAGTGGGCGGAACTAGTTGCTAGTCAACTAACCCAAAATTACTTATTAGACTAAAAACAATAAAATAAATAACAAGAAAAGTAAATGTGGAACTTCTATGTGAGACAAGTGTGTTTACTTAGATTTCACTACTCCCTAGTTATCTATTATTGATTTATTGAGTTGACACAATTGCTTTGTTGAAGGATTGTATTCCTTAATACCAGTCATGGGGCGTGTACGTCCTTCCCCAACTCTACGAGTATCTATTTCTTCTTATGACGACACGTTTAGTATCTTATCATAGAATCATCAACATCTACACATGCATTAAATACAATCTATAAAACCGTAGTACACATTCGATTACGTTTCTTATGACATTCAAGCTTATTACCGTATAGGAGATTAGCCAGTTTTCTTAAGCCTAACGTGAGTCAATCAACCAAACAACTAATAACAAATCAATAATCAATAACTAGGTTTCATTAGATCTAAGCAAACAATAAGAAATCTAAGCTAGCATGTTAATGTAAAGAAAAGACAAACAATTAATCAAACAATACATAGACATATTGAATGATTAAAGGAAGAACTTATCTTTAATCGAACATGGAAGAAAAGAGGGTTTAAAACCCTAAAAATGCTGTAAAATTCGGACTAAGGTTTAAATCCCAAGTTTCACTCTAAAGTTCCACACTTAATGAATGAAAAATCCAAAACTATATATAGAATTACCAAGCTGATGGCGTCAGGTTATTGCTTCTGACGCCGTCAGAGTGCCGCTATTAGGGTTTCGTATCACCCAAACAATCCTTTGACGTCATCATGTATAAATTCTTCTGGGCCGTCTCGTGTGAATGCAAATCCAGATGGCCTTGCCATCTTTGTGCCTGACGGCTTGAGGTGTTAACTTCCAAAATCTTTCTGGGGCGTCTCGTTTAAAAATCTAACACTTCTCATCATAAGGTGACGGCGTCAGCCTCCAAAGCATGACGACGTCAGGTGTAAAAACCTGACTTTCTTGTTTTCTTCATTCTTGAGCATAAAAATGTCCAAAATGCTCCATCTTCCAGAAATAATGTCCCAAGTACCTAAAATGAGTAAAGAAATGATTTGAGGCAATCTTTGATAATAAAATCATGACTTAGGGCTTAAATGACCCCCTAAAAACATATCAAATAAATCCTTATCAATAGCACATCACATCAGTTGATGAGAAGACCAAAGATGTAATAGTTGAACATATTCAGATTGCAAAAAGCACACACCTGTCTCAAGGTTAGTTTATATATGATAAATATTTAGTTATATCTTCTTTATAAAAATGACGTGGTGACTTAACTTTGATTGGAAATCTTTAGGAACAGAAGCATGCACTTCAAAACCACCAATGGCCTCTCAAAAGAACAAGAATATGTTATAAACATAATCCAAGAAGCAATAAACAGCGAGAAAGATTGCTTGTGTAGTGAAGAATCCGCCGATCCTTAAATCAAAAAGTAAATCGCAAATATCACAACCCAAAGGCTCTAAAACACCAGCTACTGTTAGAAGGTTAGCATTATCTTTCGATATTTTAAAAAGATACTTCTACTACACACATAAGATTTTCTTTATTCATTTTCATGTTACCAACGTTTGTTCCATGTAATTGCTAGTTGTACTTTACATCCCGGCTGATTGGTTATAGGTCAAAACATGTAATTTTTTTTGGTACTGATCATGTTGGGTCAAGCCATAAGACTTTTTGTCCGTAAACGCATAGTTTTTTGTTATGTAAATATTTAGCTTCCCGAATATGATCATAGAAATAGATTATTTCAATAATAGTATAAATTCTTCTTCAAAAGAGAATAATAGTATAAATTCTTTATGTGCTATAAGTAAAGGCTTTTATGCATTCAAAGTACAGATCCAAAAAGAATACAACGGGGCAGACACCCAAGATTTTATTCATAAAAGAACACAAAAAACTCGTGAAATCAAGAGAAGAATGGATGAAAAAGACAAGCGATTCATACACAGCCATTACTGTTTCTATCAATCCTCACCGCCTGTTTTGCTGAAGAATATTTTCTCTTTACATTACCATTAAGACTAGTGATGCGCCTCTTGACATTGTTTGTGTCTACATGCTCGATGATGATAGCTTTTGGTGCATTGTTGTATCTTCATAACAAACTAGATATAAAGAACTTTGTTTATTGTTGTTAGTAACATTTCTAAAAGATCATGTACCTGAATAATGAATTTGTAACAACATTAAGCAAGTCTATTATGTATAATTTTCTTTTGAATTTTCACATATTTTATTTGTGAACCATATTTATTATTGCCGATTCAAGAATGATTATAAAGTTAGATAATCAGAGGATTATTGTTTGATTGAGTTTATGTTTTTTAGTGGAGTGGGTAAATGAGTATTGAGAGTAGCGGTGTTAATTTTAGAGAGAGAAGCAGGAAAAAGAGATAAAGAGAGAGTGGTGGTAGTGGTTGTATAACTTTTTGATTAAATACACCGTTCATCCCTAAGGTTGTACCACCATCATAATTAACTAAAACAATGAAATGACCATTTTAACCTCATGTGCAAGGCACATGGGGGAAAATACCAGACGTTGACTAACGAAAAATGAGTCAAAGGACACAATCGGCCTAAAAAAACTTTAAGAGGGACGCACGGAGATGATTTTGCAAACTTAGGGGACATGGCGATGTTTTCTGAAAAGTTTAGGGACCAACAGTGTATTTTTGTCTTTCTTCATTCTTGAGCCCGAAAACATCCAAAATGCTCCATTTTTCAGAAATCACGTCCCAAGTACCTAAAATGAGAAAAGAAACTATTTGAGGCAATATTTGACCATATATTTACGATTTAAGGCTTAAATGACCCCTTAAAAGCATAACAAATAAATCTTTATCAAATATCCCTACACTTGGGATTTGCTTGTCCTCAAGAAAATGAGCTTTTATACCAATCAATTTACAAGTTAGGGGTCATTTAACATTAATATAAAAGTAATTACAACACATATTTGTTCTACCTTATTCAAAACAAGCACAAAAATTATACACTAGCACCTCACATTAAGTGTTTGGATTCTCACATCTCTCGGGTGTTATAAATTTATATATCACATATGGAAATGGGAAAATGTCACTCACTACCTGTCATAGCACATAGATTACCATAGGATTGGGAAAAGATCAAGCTTCTACCACTTTGGCATAAGCACCTAGGATAAACTATCAAAGATGACTTTTAAAGGGTTATAACGTTAGGTTGGAAAACATAGTTTGTTGGATAAAGGGATAATTTACTGGTGGAAAGTCAATTGTCTTGGTCAATTATATGTACAATGAGGCTTTGCTAAGCCAAGACTCGACTCAACTTAAACTAACAACAACTCTTTTTGTATTTTCCAAGACACTATTTTGACTTAAACATAAATAAAAGAAACAGATGGTAGCCTGTATGTTTTTTTTTTTTTTTTTTTTTTCTGCATACACTTTTACTCTACAATCCAAAATAATACATCAAAGACAGCTTGCATCCTCCCTACACTTGAACTTTTACATACTTTACACATAGCTATTCTAATGACCCGAATCAAGAAAATTAAAACACTTGGAATACTTTAAAACCTTTAAGGTTTATAAGGGTTATGATTTCCCATTTCACTTTGTAATGACTAGTACTTACCCATGAGTCCCAATCATCCCAAAACTATACGTACAAGATATGACTCGACTTAGCAACCATGTAATCAATTAGACAATTAACAAAGGGTTTAAACATGTAACAATAATGCACTAAAGATGAGTGCGTACAAGGTAGGCTAAGGCAATTTGGTTGTACATTTGCGGGTGGATTGTAACAAATTCTTCCTTTAAGTAAGATTCTAAAAGTTAGAAATGAAAAAGATATGCTCTGAGGGGTGTATTAGGGGTATCGTGTACTAAAAATGAGTATATCGCAAGGGTGTGGGAAAATTACTTGACCAAGAAAGTCAATTTAATTATAATACAGGTTTAAAACAAGGTTTATCCTAATGCCTCTTATCATATAGTAAATCCTAACTACCTGAATGTAGTCTCACTAGCGGTCTTGGGATGCATCACAAACGCAAGTTCCAGAATCTAAGTACTACCGGTACACTCATAAGCATCAAAGATGAATGCTTTTTCCTAATAATCTAAAGGCGAACCTCACATTTTGGGGTGGAAATTTTTGAGTGATAGGGTTTTTGTGCTAGTCATATAATTCATATCCATGAGACGCTTATTAAGACTCAAGTTTCACTCCTATATGTTGCAAAAAAATTTAAATTTGGTGCCAAAATTAACCTAACAAATATTTCTCTTAGTTTTATTACACACATACTATTAAACAAAGCAAACATCAAGCCAAGTTATAGTTTCTAAGGTATCCCAATTTACTCTCCCAACACTTAAACTGAACATTGTCCCCAATGTTCTTAAATAAGTATCAAAGTAGAGATAAAGGAGAATGAAAGAAACTAATATTCCCCTAATTTGCTCGGTATGGATGATGTGGTAACATGGTTAAATCTTCATCCAAGAAAATGAACATGAAAAACTTCACTCCAGAAATATAAATCATCTTCTTGTCCAATATAACTTGTAAACACCTAAGAAAACAAACACAGAAACCTCGTATCAAATTGGCGGTAAATTCTATATAAAAACAAATCCTAGAAAGCAATGTAAGATATAATGCTTGCAAAATAAATTTCTACAGGTTCTTGGTATTTAAGAATTAAGGATCTTACAAAATTATATAATTTCCAGCAGAAAAACAAAACCTAGAAAATTTTACAGGTATAACACCTGACGTCGTCAGGTTATAATTCCTGACGCCGTCAGGAGTAACCTGAATGAATTCTTTATATTTTATTTCTGGAAAATTTATGTAAAAATCCGAGTTTTATAACTTGGAAATCCTGTAGAACATTCATTGTGACTCGATACAAGCATTTGACTCTAACAAACACAAATATATGTGCTAATCTTTAATTGTCATTGTTCATGCTCAACATGATCTCAAAAGACGAATATGATCTTCCCTACACTTATCATTTTACAAAATACCTTTATATGTAATTAAGACGAGATTAAAGATAAAATAAAGCATTTTCACAATTTTTATTACACATGCATGAACAATGATCAAAAATAGATGGAGCATATATATGAAATTAAACAAAACGAAACAAAACAAACAAACAAAAAGCTTGGGTTGCCTCCCAAGAAGCGCTTTTCTTTATTAACGAGTCTTGTAGCTAGACTCAAAGTCATACCCTATTACATAACACCATCTTCCGTCACATTCTCAAGGTCATCTTCGATCTTGGTTTTGTATTCCGGACCTAGTTGCAAACATTCCTTATAAAACCCGAGTATCTTTTTCATCACATAATCAACTCCTCTCCTCTTATCCTCTTCATTACTATAGTATACCGACTGCTTAAGTTCTCTTTCTAGGTTTGGCATGAGCCAGAATTGTTATATCTTATATGGCATTTGGTAGGCAATTTCATCAGTTTCATCATCGAACCTAACTATCCCTACCGACGGGTCATAAGTCATTCTAGAGACTTCTACGAATGGCTTTCCTAACACAACATGGGATAAACAAGGATCTACGGCGGGACTAATGTCTTCCACATTTATGAAATCCGTGACATAGGTGAAGTTTCCTACGAATATATGCATCCCATTAATCTTCCCAATGAAATTACTCCTCTTATTAGGGTTTTCGGGATCTTGCCTAGGTAAGAGTCATTTTTTAATTATCCAATTGTAGTGTATCCTAGTCATTATGTTGATAGGGGAATAAAGGTCAATATAGGTTTTCCATACGTGAATGTGTCCTATGTTGCAAGGGATGTTGATGTTTCTAGGATTGCCATGTGCTGTGACAGGAATTCATCTTATGAAGAATGGGTGAGTATCATGCAACAAGTATTCGTGATAGGTCAACTCTTCAGCTGTCAGAAATCTGTTAAAGTAATCTTCACCTACCTCTACTGCTTTTTCACCCTCATTATCAATCTCCTCCTTAGGACCACTATTGCCTCCTACTTCACTTTCATTATCCTCATCATTAATACTCCTATTTGGTGGCTTAATAGTAACGATGTTGACAAAGTGGACATGTTTGGATGATGAAGGATCCTTGACTTAACTTCCGCCACTCGTGTTCCTAACGTCCTTACTTGATGGGGTTATCCCTTGGTTGTTAAGAGCCTTTATCAAATTGTCAATTATATTGGTCATCTTGCTTTGTTGTTGATTGAAATCGGCTTCAAACTTGGCTAAATGATCTTCTTGAGATGCCAAAAAATTGGACATTAATCCTTCAAATTGTTGGTGCTATTGTTGGAATGATTATTGTTGA
This sequence comes from Artemisia argyi, assembly GCA_030686995.1. Classification (NCBI taxonomy): domain Eukaryota; kingdom Viridiplantae; phylum Streptophyta; class Magnoliopsida; order Asterales; family Asteraceae; genus Artemisia; species Artemisia argyi. The sequence continues at coordinate 294,168,368 of CM060709.1, forward strand.
AAGTACGGTTGGAGGACGACGTTTGATTGGAAATGATAAGGTGGATTGGAAGAATTGTTTTGAGATGAATTTTGATTTTGCTTCCCCCTAAAGTTTGGGTGACTTTTCCAAGAGGACTTATAAGAATCACCATAAATGTTTGGCACAGGTTTGAAAGTGAACCACTTTTCTCCCGCTCTGTTGGTACGCGAGGATGCGTAGTCCGCAAAAGCTTATTTGGGGAGTTCCATGCAATCACAAGTGTCATGGGGACCACTACAATATTCACATGAAGAAGTAATTTTGTTCACTTGGCTTGAAGGTTTTGGAGCTTCGTAGGATTTCATGAGAAACTTGACTTGGTCTTCAAGTTCCATGATCCTACGGTCGGGAATGCTTGAATTGTTCAAAGGAAAAGATATTGCCTTGACCGTTTTGTTCAAATCAGTAGGGTCATTCCAACATTCATTGTCATAGAGAGTAAGATCTTCTATGATTCCCCACGACTCTTCCACGTTCTTGTCACGTAGCTTACCACCGGCCACTTGGTCAATGGTTTGCCTTGTGGATAAATTGACATGATCGTAGAAGATTTGGACTTGAAGCCAAAGATCAATGCCATGATGAGGGACTTTTTGGAGTAAGTCGTTGAAACGAGTCCATGCTTCGTAAAGAGTCTCACCTTGACATTGTTGGAACATCAAGATACCATTCCTTAGCTTGGTAGTGCTCCCCGGTGGGAAAAATTGAGCAAGGAAACGAGAGGTGAGATCATCCCAAGAGGTGATGGATCCCGTGGGTAAACGCTCAAGCCATTGACTAGCTTGGTCACGTAGAGAAAATTGGACGAGACGCAATCGTGTCGTCGTTCGAGTGGCAACATCAAGGTCAATATAATCAACAATTTTAAAGAAATCTTTGAGATGTTGGTTTGGATCTTTGGAACGAAGTCCATAGAATGCATATCCACTTTGCACCAACTGGATGGTGTCAGATCACAAGGGAGACACATTGGCTCCTTGGTTGAGCTCAATGGTATTTCGGTAGCCTTGGTGGCTAGGTAGGGAGTAGCCTCCTAAGGTGCGAGCTCTAGGTTGTTCGGGTGGATTTTGGTGGTTTTGTTGTTGTGGGATGATGGGTTCAAGGATATTATCACCCTCCATGATGGCAGATGATATGGATTAAAAACAAAGGGAATGAAGAAAAGATAGACTAAAGAAATCTATGAAAACAAAAATAAAAATCTCACTTGATAGGAATCTTGTGAGTAGACCTAAATGAAATAGAAATCAAACCTAAGCAATAACAATTCCCTCGCAGCGGCGCCAAAAACTTGATGCGAGGATTGCGGCCTCACAAAAGGTTTTACTTCTGAAGGGATCTTGAGAAGTTTTGCAATCCTCAAGGCAGTGTACATGGTCGTTGTAGTGTAGTATAGGTATATCCGGGGGATTGATCGTTCTCTAGGGGAATATTGTCGTTAGGTTGAATTGTATTGTTAATACAAATAATGTCAAAAACATTATTCGCATTATTCGGTCTTCTCGTGTTTTGATAATCACAAAATATAAAGACATGTTACGTAAAGTTACGGTTTATAAGTTTTTAATCAAGGAAACTCGTTACTTCTACGTAGCTGCTTCAACATCACTTCAGGTATGAACAAACTTTATACCGTCATTAGTTAAGTGTTCAAAGAATTTTATTTTTCACCTAAACTTACATTTTTAAGTTTGACAAAACATTTTCACAAAAGTAATTTTGTGTTTTTAAAGAAATGTTTTATTAAGAAAATAAATTCAAATTCAAACTTTATAACAGCTAGTCTTCCCCCCAAATAAGTTCAGCCTGGATAAGTTTTCACCACGTCAGGACAAAAAGGGAGCGTTTTGTCGTGGTGGTCCCTTAAATAGGCCGGCGGTCCCTTAGTGATAAAGGACCGTCTGGCATTTACGGGACCGTCCCTCTCCCTCCTGTCGCCTACTAAAACTGAACTGTTACACTTCAGAAACAAGACTTTCACACACACAAAACATTCTGGTCTTTGTTCCTTTTATTCTTTGATCACTATAACATGTCGGTATATGTTTATAAGTGATTTCCTCTTCCGTCAAGTGCAAGAGAAGAACTCTCGACAACTAAGAAGATTCAAGATGTTATAGTTATCCATACACAAATGTAACATGTGTTACGTGATAAGATTTATATCATGTCATTGTTTTTCGACTTGTGTGTGGGTCGAGGATGGGGATATTTGTATAAACTTGGATGGTGATGTAGTTCCAAGTGTTGTATTTATGTGAGCTTGGATGGTGATGTAGTTCCAAGAAGTCTTGTAACTAGATTAGTTCATGTATTTGTTATGAGGAGAGTGATGTCTTAAAGTGTAGGTTAGTATTTTTTGAGTCATTATGTAAAGACTTAGATCGGGGATGATCGAGTGTGATAAGTGTGTAAAGTCTTGATTCGGGTGAAGAATCAAGTGTTTCGTGTGTGTAAAGGCTTAGTTCGGGTGAAGAACCAAGTATGTCTATCAAGTGAAGACTTAGATCGGGTGAAAATTCAAGATGGACAAGAGTGCCTGTTTGTGTGGTCCCGTGGGCCTTGGAATAGATTGGTTCTAGCTATGATTAGAACTCGACATTATGCTTAGTATCGTTAAGCCTTGTGTAAGCACGTGTACAGATTTCTCCGCCTGAAGGAGTGTGTTGATATAGTGATTGATAAATCTCGAGTGTGGTAATCGGGGAGTGGAGTAGGACGAAGAGTGAGCTTCGTGCCGAACCACTATAAATCGCCGTGTCTCTTGGTTGTGCTCTTTCTTTACTCTTTACCTTACTTGTTTATTTATGTTTGCTAGTAACTAAATTGATATCACATAACTAGTAAGATTCAACAAGTTTGTAAATGAAAAATAACCGGACCTAAAACGGCGAAACGCTTTAGAAAATTAAAAATAAGCGGTGAAACTATTCAACCCCCCTTCTAGTTTCTACATGTATGTCAATCTGAGTCTAAAGGTGAGGGATGATTCTTTTGGTATTTTTTTTTAGTTTATGAAAGCAGTAAAATCTTGGTTGGAGGGAATGGGCAGAATTAGTTGCTAATCAACTAACCCAAAACTACTAATTAATCTAAAAACAGAAAGTAAATAAGAAGAAAAATGAAAATTGGTGGACTTCTTATAATGAGACAAGCCTGTTTACTTAGATATAATTACTCCCTAGTTATCTCTTGTCGATTTGTTGAATTTCGCAATGCAATTGTTTTAGCTAAAGCGTTGTATTCCTTAATACCAGTCGTGGGGGTGTACACAGCCTTCCCCAACTCTATGAATCTCAACTTATCCTATAGCGGCACGTTTAGTACCCAAACCATAGAATCATTAACATCTATTCATGAATTAAACACAAGGAGAAAAACCGCAGTGTACATACGATTGCATTTTCTAAGACGTTCAAGCTAGTTACATATAGAGGTCAGCCAGTTTTCTTAGCCTAAGGTGTAGCAATCAACCAAAAAATAGAAAACTTATCAACAATCAATAACTAGGTTTCATTATATCTAAGCAAACACTAATAAACTTAAGCTAGCATGTTAAAGGGAAGAAAAGATAAACAAATCAAACAACACATAGACTTATTGAATGATTAAAAGAAAACTTATCTTCAATTGAACATGGAAGAAAAGAGGGTATGAGAAACCTTAAAATTCTCTGAAATTCATACTAGGGTTTGTCTCTAAAGTTGCACACACTTAATGAAAGAAAAATCGAAAACTATATATAGAATTACAAGGCTGACGGCGTCAGGTTATAAATCCTGACGCTGTTAGAACGCCGCTATTAGGGGTTCGTCTTGTGTAATCCAACCATTTGACGTCATCACATTAAAATGTTGATTTTACAATAAATTGTACGACCAGGACTTTGATGGTGATCAAAGGATATAGGGGATGTTGTGGTTGAGCCAAGCTTGTGTCTAACCTTAAATAAGAAATACGAAGACACTACGTTAAGTGATTGCCCAGGGGTTGGGCCCTGCGAACCACCTCCGGCATGTGAATAAGTATTTGGTATGAGATGATAAATGAAAATGTGGTAAAGTAGAGTAATGGAGATTGCATACCAGATTTATGACTCGTCCAAGACTATTTATAGGTGATGAAATAACCTTGGAGAGTGTTCACATGTTTCATGGAGATCATGGGGGCATCCCATGATTTATGGTAACCGCTAGGGTTTAGTGCCCCACGCCTCCTGGTTTAGCGGGGGAGCTAAGGAGGAAGAGGAGACATGGGTAAGACTTGGTCTTAGCAATGTTTGGACTTGACATTGTTCCGTCCTTATAACTTATTGAAGGATACCCCGAAGGGCTTCATCCTTCGACTAGTGAATTCCCACTTGGTAACTAGATCACTGGTGATTAATTTTACGCCATTGAAAGTTTTAGGTGGCTAGCCAGAGCCTTCGATATATAGGTTACGATAAGGCTCGAAGGGGGGTCCTTCGAGCTAACCGGAGGGTACATTATCAAGCCCCCCAGTTGAAAGTTAGATATTCGTACAAGGATGTATGGCTTTCAACTCTAGGATAAATTAACAAATTCTCCCTATCCCCGTATATTAGATAAGTAAAAATGTTTAAAATTTCAAAAATGCAATAAATGAGCATGCCTGTGATTTAACCGTTGAACAAAAATTACAATGACATGATTATTGGTAATTTCAAACAAGTTTTTAAAATTTAAATTCTCTTCTAAATACATCCATACACAGTATAAATGATCAGAAACTCACAAACCCTAATATATTTACACACTTCGCCGCTGTAACTTATACAAAGTTGTGACGTAATTTACTGCGACAACCAAAAGGTAACCTTTTCCATAATCTATTAGCAATTAATTTTAGGTATACTCATTAGCCATGAGCATGGATGCCAAACGTATTATAAGGCAACAAAAATGTACCTTGTCTAGAGAGGCTTTGGCCTTATTTTTAGAAGATTACCCTATACCCAAACAACACAAAGTCATGCTTCCTAACAAAAATCAAAGCATTTATGATGCCCCAAAAGGGTATGTGGGTTTATACACTCATGTCTTTACTCGATCCAAATTGAGAATACCCCTTCATCCATTGTTTTTAGAGCTGCTACAGTACTATGAAGTACACATCTCAAGGTTTAACCCCTTCGGCCTTGCCAAACTTACTACCTATATAGTAATGTGTAAGGCTTAGGGTTATGAGCCTACACTAGATGTGCTTCGAGGCTTCCTTAACCTTTACCCCGGAGGGGATTGGCTTACGTTGTCGAAGAGGGTTGAGACAGATGTGCCAATACTGATTACCAAACCCTTTACAAATATAACCAATTGGAAAGGAAAGTTCTTCTATGTGCAGGATACTATCATACCTCCACAATATCTAGCACTCTTAAATGAATCATTCCATTTTGACCGTAAGAAATTCAATGATCAGCTTTCCTACAATGTTCGAAGTGATCCGCTCTACCAACGCCACGCTCAATACCCTGTGGACGTGCAAACATTTCCAGAGCCTGTCCTTTTCTTGGCCAGCATTGTGGATCATTGGGAGGGATCTCCCATGATTCCTGAAATTCACTGTTATGGTTAAAGTATGTGCAAATAATTGAATAGGGATTAATAACCTGTCTGATGATATTTATGTATTTGTTCATTTTGCAGGGATGGCTTTCCGAAATTTCATTGTATCTGGGGGCGCGAAGGAGGCTAGCTTTATACCCAGGGATCCAAAAGAATTTAACTATGGGGTAGGTTCTTCCTCAGTCTCAGTGAACAATAATGATATGGATGCCATGGTAGTAGAACCGATAATTACGGTTGAGGTGTTCATGCCAGCAGATACCAAAGAGACTCCATTGGCAATAGAGAGTGTCCCTGATGTAGAGGTTCTTTCCTCAGATGATGGTCCTGTAACTCTTGCTAGGTCATCTGGCATAGCCGATCGGGTTCTTGAGAGGAAAGGAACTGTCATGAAAGCCCCGAAGCCCCCTGTCAAAAGAATATTTGATGTACAGGCTTCCCTATCCAGGGCTACAAAACAAAAGGAGTTTCAATAAGAAACTATTGTCACAACAGCTTCGGAGGATCCGGATGATGATGATATTCATGGTAAAACTTATCATGCCTCAAGCATTATTATAACTTTTATATATATATATATATATATATATATATATATATATATATATATATATATATATATATATATATATATATATATACATATATATATATATACATATATATATATACATATATATATATATATATGTATATATATATATATACATATATATATATATATATGTATATATATATATATATATATATATATATATATATATATATATATTGATAATGTACCCTCCGATTAGCTCGAAGGACACCCCTTCAAGTCTGATCGCAACCTACATAATCGAAGGCTCTGGCTAGCCTCCTAAAACTTTCTTTGGCGTAAAACTAATCATCAATGATCTAGTTACCAAGTGGGAATTCACCAATCGAAGGATTAAGCCCTTCGGGGTATCTCTCGATAAGTTTTAAGGACGGAACAATGCCAAGTCCAAATACTGGTGAGACCAAGTCTTACCCACGTCTCCTCTTCCTCCTTAGCACCCTCGCTAAACCCGTAGGAGTGGGACACTAAACCCTAGCGGTTAACACAAATCATGGGACGCCCCCATGATCTCTCTCAAATGTGTGACCACTCTCACCTATAAATAGTCCTGCATAATTACAAATCGGGTATGCAATCTCTCTCACCTTACTTTACTACGCTTACACTTAAAACTCTCATACCGATCACTTATTCACATGCCGGAGGTGGTTCGCAGGGCTCAACCCCTGCGCAATCACTTAACGTAGTGTTTTAGTATTTCTTATTTCAGGTTATTGATGCGTGGGAATTGCACCAGGCTTTACCTCTCGAGGGATCTCGAGAAGCTTACAACCCCCATCAGGCAGTGTACCTGATCGTTGTAGTATAGTATAGTGACAAGTACCGGGGGATTGATCGTTCAACTTAGGAATAGTGTCGCTAGGATTAGAAAACCTAAGAACTAGGTCTAGAGGTGAGGTATGATTCTTTTTGTATTTTTATGTTTTATGAAAAGCAAATAAAAATATCGGTTTTTAAAGGAGTGGGCGGAATTAGTTGCTAGTCAACTAACCCAATAACTAAGATGCAATCAAAATAAAATAATAAAAATGAAAATAATCTAATTTAAGATAGTGGTGTGAGCAATATATGGGAGAATTGTGTTTACTTAGATTTCACTACTCCCTAGATATCTTTTACAGGTTAATTACTTGTTACAGTTGCGTGGATGACGGATTGTATTCCTTAATACCATTCATGGGGTGGCGTACTTACTTCCCCAATCCTATAAGCACCTACTTCACTCCTATGTTGAGCCGGCTAAGAAGCTCCTAACATGGGATCACTAGAATTTGCTCATGCATTAAATACAACCATAAAAACCTAGTACACATCGGTTTATGTTTCTTAAGACGTTCAAGCAAGTTACACAATGGAGATCTGCCGGTTTTCTTAAGCCTAACATTGAAACCATTCATCCATTACAACTATAAACAAGCAATCAACCTATAATCAACATCTAGGTTTCATTACATCTAAGCAAACACATGAAAGATCTAGCCTAGCATGTTATAATCAAGACAAGCATAAGATATATTCAAACAACACATAGACATATTGAATGAATTGAAAGAAGACTTATCTTAATTGAACATGAAAGGTTTCAAGGGGTGAAAACCCTTGAAAATACTGTTACAAATGACCTAGGGTTTATTAGGTTTGACCCTAGTATTCTCCACACAAGTTCCTCCCATAATGAATGAAAAATAGAAAAGTATATATAGATTTTGTGAGGTGACAGCGTCAAGAGTAAATGTCTAACGCCGTCATCTCGCCTCCAATAAAATTCTCGGACTGCCTAGATCTGGGTTTGACGCCGTCACGTGTAATCCATCTTCAGGCCGTCACCAAAATAACTCTAGACACCCTTCTTCTGACGCCTTCAGGTTTTCTCTGGGTCGTCATGGATTATGCTCTTGACGCCATCATCTATTCCTTCTTGACGCCGCCAGGTACTGTTCCCAGTATGGAAAATTAAGTCTTTGCCGTTTTCTTCACTTTTATGCTCCAAAAACGTCCAAAATGCTTCCTTTTCCAGAATTCACTCCCAAAATACCTAAAATCACAAAAGGAACGATTTAGGGCAATATTTGATCAAATAAATTCAATTCCGGGCTTAAATGACCCCCTAAAAACGGTTCATTTTTCGCCTCATCATATACCCTTACACTTGAGATTTGCTTGTCCTCAAGCAAATGCGCTTTTATTCTAATCAAAATACAAGTTAGGGGTCATTTAACACTAATATAAAAGTAATTACAATAAATAATCGTTCCACTAAAGACCAAAGACAAGCACGGAGGTCATACACTAGCACCTCACAAATAGTATTTAGATACTCACATCTCTCGGGTGTAATAAAGTAATATCACAATATGAAAATGGAAAACATCTCTCACTATCTGTCATAGCAAAATAGATTACCATAGGCTTGAGAAAGGATCAAACCTCCACCACATGGCGTAAGCACCTAGGATAAACTATCAAAGAGGTCTTTTAAAGGGTTGTAACGTTAGGTGTAGGGATATGGAATACACGGTTTTGTTGGATATAGGCAGTCTTTACTTTTGGCGAGTTAATAATCTTGGTTAATTACATGTACAATATGGCATTACTAAGCCAAGACTAGACTCGACTTAAGCTAATAAATGAAAAATAACAAAAAACATAAAATGAACATAGAATGAAACGGGATGGTAGTCCGTATGTTTTTTTCTTTTCTTTTTCTATTTTTTTTTTGAATTTTTTATTTATTTATTTATTTATTTATTTATTTATTTGCATACACATTTACCCTACCATCCAAAATAATACATCATAGGGAATGAACATTCTCCTTACACTTGAATTTTTACATACTTTACAATAAACTAATCTAATTACTCGAATTAAGATAATCAAAACACTTGGAGTACTTTTAAGATTAACGTACCTGTGGGGGTAATAATATGATGTTCTTCCCCATTACTCCATAAAACAAGTACTTTACCCATGAGTCCCAATCGTCCCAAAACAATATGTACAAGGATATGACTCGACTTAGTAACCATGTAATCAATTAGATAATTAACTAAGGGTTTAAACATGAAACAATAATGCACTAAAGATGAGTGCATACACGGAAGGCTAAGGCGATTTGGTTGTACATTTAAGTGGGGTGTAACAAATTCTTCCTTTAAGTAAGATGCTTAAAGTTAGAAACGAAAAGATAGGCTCGGAGGGGTGTACTAAGGGTTTCGTGTACTAAAAATGAGTACAACGCTAAGGTGTGGGAAAAATTAGTTGACTTAACTAGCCAAGTAATATGACTTAAATGGTCAAGTAACTAGGATGCGGGTTTAAACACAAGGGTGATCCTAATGCCTCTTATCATATAGTAAATCCTACTACACGAATGTAGTCTCACTAGCGGTCTCGGGATGCATCACTAACGCAAGTTCTAGAATCTAAATGCTACCTGTACACTCATAAGCACTAATAGTAAATGTTTTTCCTATCAAATCTAAAGGCAAACCTCACATATTTGGGTGGAAAATTTTTCTGAATGGTACGGTTTTGTGCTAGTCATACAATCTCCTATCCATGAGACGCTTGCTATGGCTAAAGTTTCACACCTAAATGTTGTAAAAAATTTTAAATTTGGCGCTAAAATTACACTAACAAGTATTTCTCATAGTTTTATTACACATCTACTATCAAACAAACAAACTCAAGTGAAAGTGTATCTGTAAGGTATCATCATTTTACCCTCCCCTTACACTTAGGATGAACATTGTCCCCAATGTTCAAGTAAAGAATGTAAAAGTGAAATAAGTAAAAAGAACAAAATCAAATACTCCCCTGATTCCCTCGGTATGGATAATAAGGTTGTTAGGATCATATTTTATTTATAAAAAGTGTCGGTCATTAACGTATAGTTATAGGTTGCTTTAGAATATCATTTAGATGAAGTTTATGCTTAGTATTCTTGTTTTGTAAAAGTCTAAGGGCTAGTTATGTAATATGGTCAAAGATTAGAGATGCCCTAGACTATTAGTATAAATACTCTTGTAAACCTCATTTGAGAGGTTGGTTCTCTTAGTGGTTCTCTTAGTCTTAACAAGGTTATTATTTCACACACTAGAGTTACCACTCACTCTCTCTCTCTACTTACTTTCTCTCTCTAGGTTTAGGCTTGATTCAATAGTGATTTAGGTTGTTCTACGGTCCTACAAGTGGTATCAGAGCCAGCCCTACCGTTCGAGGTTCCAACACTCGGAGTGGTGGCGTGTGGAGTGGTGGCTTGGACCCGAAAGAAGGGTGCCAACCGTGACCAACACAGCCGTGACCAACGAGCTCGGAGTGGTGGCCTATGGAGTGGTGGCTTGGACCCAAGGAGGGGTGCCAACCGTGACCAACATAGCCGTGACCAACGAGGACATTGGTTCTTCAAAGGGTGGGGTATTGTTACGATCCCACATCGCCCAAGTATGGGATTGGGTGGTGGTTTATAAGTCTAGGTGTCCCCTCCTCTTACAAGCTAGCTTTTTGAGTGAGTTCTACACTTGGACTTATGAACCGATACGAGCCTAGTATGGGATAGGTTCGTATCAATCGGGAATTACTTTTGTTCCACAAAAAGAACCATCTGTGTTTTCCATAAAATGACCATTCTCAAAAATGTTTTCTAAGAAAGTAATTGTTTCCAAATCTCTTTCAAAAATGGAACAAATGTCTTCTAACAACACTTTTAATACAAGTGAGGCTAGAAACATTCTGGATGACGTTAAAAAGAGAATTCAAGAACTTCAAAATATTGTTGCTTCTAAAACTACAATCGATATTAACAACTGGCATTCCAGTTTTCATATTGAGCAGAAAAAAGTTTTTGAAAACGAAATTACTATCCCACTAAATAACATCAGTGCGAGGGTAATCCATTTTGAACAAGCTTTCTTAAAAGAAACGGCCGACTTTGTCAAGGACCACAAATCCTTGGTAAACGAAACTAATGAAACTCGTGAAAACATGAATGTTTTGGAAAACCTAAATGATTCTCTCTTCGAAGCTGTTATGACCACTGACATTATGTCTATCATTTTACAAACATACTCTGTTCAAGACGATGAAAGACTGAGAGCTGAGACCTCCAAAATTGTTTCCAAATATGAAAATGCTCTTATAAAGCTTGAAAAAAAAATGTGTCAAGTTTTAAACAACTTGATCAAAAAAAGGAAGAATGCAAGTATGACAAACTGTCGTATGAGCGTGCTTTCAAGAACATGAAAGAGCAAAATGATCTTTTGAGGGCTCAGCTTGAAAGTCAAAAAAGGAAGGGTGAGGAAACTAAGTTTGCAAAACCATCGACTTCGGAGAAACCAAATGTTCCAAATATGGTTCAAAAACCAAAAATGTCTATTTCACGGTTTGCTCCAAAAGTCGATGAGAAAAAGGATTTGACAAAACCAGTCACTCCAACACCCTTGCCCAAGAAAATTGAAAATGAAAAGATTGTTGATAAAGGAAAATCGGTTGTCGAAACACCAAAAGTTCTAGCACCTGGCCTTTTTAGGATTAGTCCCACTAGTGCGTCTGCCTCAACATCTAAGACAAATGACAAGTGCATAAAGGCTAATTCTAAAGAATCCAGGGATGCTAAAAAGGACAACAATATAAATCCTAATGTGTGTGCCTCAACTTCTATAGGATTAGAAAGCACCTCTAGGAGCAGCAGACTACAGCCTAGGAGCAATACAAGGAACAATAGAGTCTCGCCTGAGTAGTTGCAAGAATAAAGTGGAAGAAGTAGAAGAACACCCTAGGAATTTATCGCTTTCTAATAAGAGACATATTTCATCTGAATGTAATGTCGAGAGTACTGGTTCTAATGCATGTAATGACACTGTTTGTTTAATATGCAAGAAAAGTCTAATTAATGATGTTCATGATGAATGTGTTTATAAGAATGAGAATGTTACGCCTGAACAGAAGAGCATTTCGAAAGGTCCTAGTGCAAAATCTAGATTTGTTGGAAACCTAATTAAAAGAATTAGGAACACCACTAATAGTCGCACGCCTAGGAACTATCTTAAGCATTGTGTTTGGATTCCAACGGGTAGAGAATTTATACTCAAGGATGGCAAATTAGAAATAGTTCAAGCTAAACAAGTAGCAACTGTCCATGAGTGTGATTTTAATTATACCCCTAACCCCATGGAACCAAATTCAAAACGGTTTCCAAATACAAACTCTTCTGTTATTGGCAGGTTATCGAAATATGTCTTTGGATCGTCGACTCGGGTTGCTCCAAGCACATGACCGAGAATTTAAAGCTGCTGATCAATTTCATCTGGAAATTCATGGGAACTGTACGCTTTGGAAATGATCATGTAGCAGCTATCCTGAGTTTTGGAGATCTTCAGTTTGGGAATTTTTTAATCACTCGAGTCTACTACGTCGAAGGGTTGGGACATAATTTGTTTTCAGTTGGGCAGTTTTGTGATGCAGATTTAGAAGTTGCATTCAGGAGAAACACGGTTTTTATTAAAAATTTGGTTGGTGATGATCTCTAAACTGGTAATCGTGGTACAAACTTGTATGATATCGACATCAACCAAATGGCTTCTACATCACCAATTTGTCTTATGACAAGGGCAACCGAAACTAAGTCCTGGCTGTGGCATAGAAGATTATCCCATCTCAATTTCGACACCATCAACAAGTTAGCCAAAGACAACATTGTCACCGGACTTCCTAAGTTCAAATATACCAAGGAACACCTATGTCCATCATGCGAACAAGGAAAAAGTGAAAGAGCATCATATAAACCCAAAACCGTACCTAGTTCGGAAGCAAGGTTACATATGTTACACATGGACTTATGTGGCCCAATGAGAGTTGAAAGCATTAATGGGAAGAAGTATATTCTTGTTATTGTTGATGATTATTCAAGATATACTTGGGTAAAGTTTTTGAGATCAAAAGACGAAGCACCAGGTACCATCATCACCTTTCTGAAGCGTATTCAAGTTCTACTTCAAGCTCCAGTAAGGATTGTAAGAACAGATAATGGCACAGAATTCACAAATCAGGAGTTAAGAACCTATTTTGAAGATGTTGGAATCACTCACCAAACATCAGTTGTTAGAACTCCACAGCAGAATAGGGTAGTTGAAAGAAGAAACCGAACTCTTGTGGAAGCTGCTCGCACAATGCTGATATATTCTAGTGCACCACTATTCTTATGGGCTGATGCTGTTGCCACTGCTTGTTTTACTCAAAACCGATCCCTAATCCATCCAAGATTCAATAAAACCCCATATGAGCTTGTGAATAACCGGAAACCTGACATCTCTTACCTTCATGTGTTTGGCGCTTTGTGCTATCCGACGAACGACAGAGAAGATCTAGGAAAGTTGAAAGCTAAGGGTGATATTGGAATCTTCATTGGATATTCAGAAAACTCGAGGGCATTCAGGGTGTATAATCGAAGAACTAAAAGGATAATGGAGACGATGAATGTGAAGTTTGACGAGATTTCACAGATGGCTTTTGAGAGATACGCTCTAGAACCCACGCTTAATCCAATGGCTTCTAATCAAACCAGATTAGGACCCGCACCAAACAGTCAGACTTCTGGACACATTAGTTCAGGACTCGTACCTCAAGGAGCTCAGTCAACAAACACGGATAAACCTTCAGTACAAGAACTGGAAAATTTCTTCAAGTTAATGTTTGATGAATATTATGGTGGAACTTCGACAAATGCATCTCAACAACATTCCGTTGCACCCGCTCAAAATCAACCACCACCACCACTTGATGCATCTACAACAATCGAAGCTGAAGCACCAACTACCTCAACATCATCTACATCTACTCAAGCCACTCCAGTACTTGAAACTGTTCTACCAAGAGTTGATGAGCAAAACCAAAACACAAATTTTCAAGAAGAACCAACAAATAATTCAAACGATGTTACGTTAGAAGAAGAAGAAGAAGTATTTGAAAACCCGTTTGCAACAGACTCTGCTGAATCTTCTTCAAGGTTACAAGAACCATCTAACACACATTTGTTACACCCAAGGTACCCTTCTACGTTTCAATAGACAAAAGACCATCCGTTAGAAAATGTTATTGGTGAACCTTCAAAGCCAGTTCAGACAAGGAGACAACTTACCACCGATCTCGAATTGTGCATTTTTATTTGCTCAATCAGCCTCAAAGAACCAAAGAACATTCGGGAAGCAATGGCAGAATACTCTTGGATAGAAGCGATGCAGGATGAACTTCTTCAATACCTGTTACATGATAGTTGGGAACTTGTTGAGCGACCACTTGATAAACACGTTCTTGATCTCAAGTGGTTGTGGAAGAACAAACTGGATGAGGAAATGACTGTAATTCGTAACAAAGCTCGTCGCGTGGCTAAAGGATATCCACAAGAAGAAGGGATAGATTTCGAAGAATCATTCGCGCCTGTAGCTAGACTTGAAGCAGTCCAGATTTTCTTAGCCTATGCAGCTCACAAAAACATCACAGTCTATCAGATGGACATTAAGACTGCTTTCTTGAATGGAACTCTGAAAGAAGAAGTGTATGTGAGTCATCCAGAGGGATTCATCGACAAAGATCATCCAGACTACGTCTACAAGCTTAAGAAAGCCATCTATGGTTTAAAACAAGCTCCAAGAGCGTGGTATGACGAACTATCATCTTTCTTGCTCAAAAACAATTTCACAAAAGGAACGGTTGATGACACCTTGTTTATCAAAAAATTCAAAGATGACATTTTGATCGTTCAAATTTACGTGGACGACATCATTTTTGGATCAACCAATCCTAACCATTCAAAACATTTTGAAAATCTCATGAAAAGTAAATTTGAAATGTCCATGATGGGGGAACTAAAATTCTTTCTTGGCTTACAAATCCATCAATCCCCTCGTGGTATTTTTATCAATCAAGCTAAATATACTATAGAGATTTTGAAAAAACATGGAATGGAAAATTGTGATTCTGTTGGTACTCCAATGGTCACTTCACCAAAAATATATGCTGATTTGTTTGGGAAACCAATCGATCCGAAAAAATATCGGAGCATGATCGGTTCTTTCATGTACCTAACCGCTAGTCGACCAGATATTCAATTTGCTGTTTGTTTGTTAGCACGGTTTCAGGCAAAGCCTACCGAACTTCACCTCAAAGAGGTTAAAAGGATCTTTCGGTACCTACGAAGAACCATTAACACGGGACTGTGGTATCCGAAGGATTCGGGGTTTCATCTAACAGCATTTTCAGATGCAGACCATGCTGGTGATCAAGTTACAGCAAAGAGTACATCAGGTGGAGCAAAATTTTTGGCTGAAAAGCTTGTAAGCTGGTCGTCAAAGAAACAGGATTGTAAGCCGAGTATGTGTCTCTATCTGCGTGTTGTGCCCAAGTTCTTTGTATGAGGACACAGCTCACAGATTATGGCTTTACTTTTGACAAAATACCTATGTATTGTGACTCAAAAAGTGCCATAGCCATCTCGTGCAATCCCGTACATCACTCTAAGACGAAGCATATCAAAGTCCGCTACCATTTCATCAAAGAACACGTGGAAGAGGGTACTGTTGAATTATTTTTCGTTAAGACTGATTACCAACTCGCCGATCTATTTACTAAAGCCCTTCCAAAAGAAAGGTTTGACTATTTAGTTCGACGAATTGGCATGCGAAGCCTAACTCCTGAGGAGCTAGAACGTCTTCTCGAATCTTCTTGAAAAATGTTTTCAAAATCGCTTCGCTGTAAATATTTTTGAAAAAAACAAAATACAAAATTTGAAAAACCAACAAAAACAAAATACAAAAATATAAAATTTCAAAAAATACAAAAACAATATAAAATCCAAAAATCCAAAAATATTCTTCTCACGACATGTCTCTCGTATAAATCAATATTCTGTACGTTTCTAGAAATGTCATTCAAAAATGATACGGACATGTACAGATGCTTGAACGGGAGTTCTTTAAAATGTTTTTCTAAAACATGTCGTTTCTCAAAAGTTTCTTCACTATGGCTTTCGTATACTTCAGTACGAAACCCGGGCTTAAATGATGACTTCTGATTATTTTCAAATCAAGGACTCGTATTTTCAAGGACGAAATCTTTTTCAAAAAGTTCGAGTCTAAACAAACGAAAAAGACTTCAAACAAAAACTCGTTTTTTCAAACAGATATCTTGAGCACTTTTTCAAGATTGTTCACAAGATTTTTCAAAATCTTTCAAATGAGTGCTCAAGATAACTCCCTCAAAACCCTTAATTGATTTTTAAATGTGCTATCATTAAGGGGGAGTACAAAAACAAAATAGTTCCGAATTCATGCAACATCAAATCTGTCTATCTCTCCAAAAAGCTTTTTCTTAATCAGTTGATATCAAAAATATCACGATATGCTATTTTTGAGGGGGAGAAGACATGATTAAAATGTGATCAAAGATGTTTAAAGCTTGTGACTGAATCTCAAAAGAGCTAGACTCAGAATGTACCAATGAATTAACGAAGCTTAAAATGTCAGTAATCGAAAAGACTTGTCCTGGACGGGTAATAATTTCAAGCTAGTCTAACTAGTGATGTAAGCGTGTCTCGAATAGGACTTGTCTGAGTAGAATGTACAGTATCGAGAGACTTTCTTTGGACTTGACCAGGACGGGTAATAACTTCAAGCTAGTCTAACTAGTGATGTAAGCGTGTCTCGAATCGGTCATGTTCACTGAAAGTGGATCAATTCAAAAAGTGCAAACTCCTCTCGCATGTGCAAATTTCTTAAAAAATTCATGAGCACATGTGAAAGGGGAGTCCTTCATAAGAAACAAAAACTCTCAAAGTGTCAACAAAAATGTGTTTATTTTCATAAACACTTTGAGAGATTTTCAATCAAAGGTTTCATGGCAATTATAGGATTCATGGTGTTATAAGGTGACTAAGGTTAGGGAAAACCGTCCTATGATCCGCTAGAGCCGGAGGGATCTACCCAAGGACAATTCCAATAGATTAGAATTAGAAGTCCATAGTTATGATTGAAAAAAAAAAGGAGAAAATGAGAAAGGAGAAAGAAGGGGTTGAAGAATTAAAAAGAAAAGTTATGAAAAAGGGTGAAAAGAAATAGCCCTCCATATGTTCAACCTTAGGGCAGACACCGGGTTCAATTCATATGCTACTGGTTGTTACTAAGGTGACACCGGTATTGAAGATAAAGACGTCATGGACCCAGTGACGCACTGCACTAAACCTTCTAGCCACTCAAGTTCTCTTAAAAGAGCTTGTTTCATTCTCACGGGGAACCGGTGTAATCTATCAATCTATCTCTTAGAGATGATTGATATTGAAGCAAGAGACCTCTCCCTAATCTCCGCATAGGAAACCAAATGTGCACTTATCGAGTCTAGAGCCCCGAGATTCATCAAAAGATCTCCTAGGAACACATGATATTTCTACACTGGTTGTTCATCATTTAAGGACGCCAGATGTAAACCTAAGAGTCCTTCGCAGATCTTAGCAATCTGCCAAGAACGTTTATGAGAGGAATTACTTATGTATATTCTCAATGATTGAACAGAAATTCCTGCCAGGGTCAACATCAAGCAGCCCTGACAGCAGGTCACTTCGGTAATTCTTTATGGGTTACGCTTAGTGTTCGCGGTGGTTTCAAACGGTCTACAGTCGTGGAGTGATCCCCAGCGACTCACCCAGTCATTGAGCTACTTAGTAGGTCTCGTAAGCTCTTTCGGGAGTATCTGATATGGGAATGGC
This sequence comes from Artemisia argyi, assembly GCA_030686995.1. NCBI lineage: Eukaryota > Viridiplantae > Streptophyta > Magnoliopsida > Asterales > Asteraceae > Artemisia > Artemisia argyi. The sequence continues at coordinate 294,186,327 of CM060709.1, forward strand.
CATGGTAAGGGTTAGAAGGAGTCTTCACACTATGCTGTTGACGATCTCTAATTCCTTATCTGTAAGTACCGGTTGTTTATTGCTAACTGTTTACCTGCAGCTTTACATCATCTCCATGGCGAAAGATTCCACATGCTCATACATGCATCACAAAGTCAAAGGAAAATTCTCACAAAGGTCAAAGGAAAGCAACAGTCAAAGAAAGATTCTACGCCAAAAAGAAGAATCTACAAAGTAAAGTGACAAAGATCAAAGTGAAAGAACGGAAACAACAAATGCATGTATCACAAAGACTTAAGATGTATGAGCATGTTGGAATGGCAGACAACCACCACAAACACAGAAGTGACGAAAGGCAGATGACATCATCGGATCACTTCAACAACAATGAAGCATGATGAACTGGTACTATGATTCATCTAGTGATTCTTAAAGACGTCAAGAGCTATGAATGATAAAGTTTAAAGACAAAGATGATGATGTCACGCAACCTCAATGACCAACACTTAGGGGGAGATTGTTAGGATCATATTTTATTTATAAAAAGTGTCGGTCATTAACGTATATTTATAGGTTGCTTTAGAATATCATTTAGATGAAGTTTATGCTTAGTATTCTTGTTTTGTAAAAGTCTAAGGGCTAGTTATGTAATATGGTCAAAGATTAGAGATGCCCTAGACTATTAGTATAAATACTCTTGTAAACCTCATTTGAGAGGTTGGTTCTCTTAGTGGTTCTCTTAGTCTTAACAAGGTTATTATTTCACACACTAGAGTTCCCACTCACTCTCTCTCTCAAGGTTATTATTTCTCTTAGTGGTTCTCTCTCTAGGTTTAGGCTTGATTCAATATATAGTGATTTAGGTTGTTCTACGGTCCTACAAAGGTAGCCAGGTTAGATCTTCCTCCAAGAAAATGAACAATCAAAGCTTCCCTTCCAGAAAAATAAATCATCTTCTTGTCATACATAACCTGTTAAACCTGAGAAAACAAACAAGGCAACCTCGCGTAAAATCGGCGGCAATCTATATATGCTAACAAATCCTAGAAAACAAAATAAGATATAATGCTTGTGGAATGATGTTTGCAGATTTCCTAGAGATTATAAAACTAAAGATTCAACAAAAACTTTAAGACTCCGTTAGAAAAACAAAACTGGTAAAATTTCCAGAATTTTACACGTGACGCCATCAGGAATTTCTTCCTGACGCCGTAAAAAATAACTTGCAGAAATTCTTATGTTAAGTTTCCGGAAAATTTCTGGAAAAACTTCGTCCTACTTCCTGGAAAATCCTGCAAAACATCATTATGACTCGATACAAAGCATTTGACTCTAACAAATACGAATACATGTTCACTTAATATTGTGGAGAATCATGATCGAGTTTGTTTCTTAAAAACATATTTGGGGTTTCCCTTTACACTTATCTTTTGCAAAATACCTTTGGATGAAGTTAAAACTAAGCCAAACAACAAAGTAAAGTATTTTCACCATTTTAGTTTAACATGATCTACCAACAATAAAAATAAAGCATGCATACGGAAGCAAATAACAATCAAACAAAATAAAAATCACACAAAACATGGGTTGCCTCCCAATAAGCGCTTGTTTTTGTTTGAGTCACGAGCCTGACTCTACCCTTATTTAACCGAAATAGGGGAGGTTTTCCCTACACTTTGAATTAAGTGTGGGTGGAAGTAGCGATACACACCCTTAGGGTGGAAATATGCCACGTGAGGTAAGAGTGGTGGATGAATTATATACTCAAAGGGGTGTGCTCCTATCATCATAACCTTAACAAATTCAATCAGTTTAATGGGTGGATTAAGATTTTCTCCTAGAAAGGGATCATTTTCTATCAACTTCAAGAGACTCCTAGTTGGGAATCCATCTTGACCTAATAAACCCGGTTTAAACCCATAATGTTTCTTGTGATCAATCATAAATGGGTGATGTAAGCATGTAAGGTCATTTTCCACTCCTATATTGGCTTCCTCTCTACAAGGCTTAGAGTCCACTACCTTTATCCTAAGACTACCCGGACTACATGGGTTGATGGGTGGGTCGGCTCCTCTTTTGTCTCCTCGATGTATATCTAAGGATGGAAAGTTGTGTGAAGATTGAGGTTCCGGTTCATCAACACTATGTAATTCCCTAGAACTAAGAGTAAGGTTATCACTACAAGTATTCAAACCTATATCCTCTAGTGGTGTTTGGTACAAGGGTTCTACCTCTATTGGGACTCCTAAAGTCTCATCTACTTCATCCGAATAAGTCACGGGCGGTGTGTATGCTTCAAATGATGGTAGGACTTGTGGGGTACTTGGTGGGCTTAAATTTTCAACTCTATCCTCCATCTTATCAAGATTACCAATATGCTCAGCTTGTATTGTGGTGAAATCAAACCACCCCGTGCACCCAGTTATCTCATCTATAGGTTTATCCCCAAACAATCTTCTTGCTTGTTCCCTTAAACTTGCTATCAATTGATCTGTAACAACGTTTATTGGGTTGTCCATTTTTTGGCAAGTATAGCACAATTCTCTATGGTTTCCCATGCTTCATCAGCACTTAATCCTCAAAGGTCCCGATCTGCGGCATGGTCAATGTCCATTTTGGTATAGTGGTCAACACGATGGTAAAATATTTCAATTTGGGACCACAGATTGAAATTATGATGAGGGACTTTTTGGAGTAAATATTTAAAACGAGCCCATGCATCATAGATAGGTTCATCCTCATGTTGTTTAAACATCAAGATGTCATTTGGAGTGGGTGAATTACGTGGTTGGTAGTATGGTGGATTCGCGTTCTCCATAATGGTGAATGGAATAGTCAATGGAAAGGTTTTTACAAACAAAGACACAAAGAAATAAGATAGACTAAAAGAAACCTATAAATAAAAATAAAATCTTACTAGAAAGGAATCTAGCAAGTAGACCTAATAAAAAGAAATTCTAACCTAGACAATAACTATTCCCCGGGTTGCGGCGCCAAAAACTTGATGCGTGAGAATTGCACCAGGCATTACCTCTCGAGGGATCTCGAGAAGCTTACAACCCCCACCATGCAGTGTACCTGATCGTTGTAGTATAGTATAGTGACAAGTACCGGGGGATTGATCGTTCAACTTAGGAATAGTGTCGCTAGGATTAGAAAACCTAAGAACTAGGTCTAGAGGTGAGGGATGATTCTTTTTGTATTTTTATGTTTTATGAAAAGCAAATAAAAATCTCGGTTTTTAAAGGAGTGGGCGGAATTAGTTGCTAGTCAACTAACCCAATAACTAAGATGCAATCAAAATAAAATAATAAAAATGAAAATAATCTAATTTAAGATAGTGGTGTGAGCAATATATGGGAGAATTGTGTTTACTTAGATTTCACTACTTCCTAGATATCTTTTACAGGTTAATTACTTGTTACAGTTGCGTGGATGACGGATTGTATTCCTTAATACCATTCATGGGGTGGCGTACTTACTTCCCCAATCCTATAAGCTCCTACTTCACTCCTATGTCGAGCCGGCTAAGAAGCTCCTAACATGGGATCACTAGAATTCGCTCATGCATTAAATACAACCATAAAAACCTAGTACACATCGGTTCATGTTTCTTAAGACGTTCAAGCAAGTTACACAATGGAGATCTGCCAGTTTTCTTAAGCCTAACATTGAAATCATTCATCCATTACAACTATAAACAAGCAATCAACCTATAATCAACATCTAGGTTTCATTACATCTAAGAAAACACATGAAAGATCTAGCCTAGCATGTTATAATCAAGACAAGCATAAGATATATTCAAACAACACATAGACATATTGAATGAATTGAAAGAAGACTTATCTTAATTGAACATGAAAGGTTTCAAGGGGTGAAAACCCTCGAAAATACTGTTACAAACGACCTAGGGTTTATTAGGTTCGACCCTAGTATTCTCCACACAAGTTCCTCCCTTAATGAATGAAAAATAGAAAAGTATATATAGATTTTGTGAGGTGACGGCGTCAAGAGTAAATGTCTGACGCCGTCATCTCGCCGCCAATAAAATTCTCAGACTGCCTAGATCTGGGTTTGACGCCATCACGTGTAATCGCCTTCAGGTTTTCTCAGGGTCGTCATGGATTTTGCTCTTGACACCCTTATCTATTCTTTCTTGACGCCGTCAGGTACTGTTCCCAGCATGGAAAATTAAGTCTTTGCCATTTTCTTCACTTTTATGCTCCAAAAACGTCCAAAATGCTTCCTTTTCCAGAATTCACTCCCAAAGTACCTAAAATCACAAAAGGAACGATTTAGAGCAATATTTGATCAAATAAATTCAATTTCGGGCTTAAATGACCCCTTAAAAATGGTTCATTTTTCGCCTCATCAGTTATATCCAAGCTTGGCGTAATCACAACACCCCTCATTTCCTTTGATCACCATCGAAGGCCTGGTAGTGCAAATTATTGTACAATCAGTGGCGCTATCTGTGGGACCCGCTACAATTAGTCCCGTTATTTCCAAGTAAAATAACCAAGTCAAATACACCTGCTATTATTCCGGCATGAATCCAGAAAGAGAAGTTACACCCCCACCGGGTTTTTCGTCTTTAACCCCTTTACCCGCAACTGACACCAACAACCTTCCGCCAATCACGGCCTCCACCTTTACCACACGATCTCACCCTGAAATAATGCCCAACCATCACGGATCCACGTCAGCTAATCCAGAGCTCATCATTAGCCCCGCCTTTATCGACGCTAATTACGAAGAGCTAGAGTCCTTGTTGAGGGCTCAAAGGAGGCAAATCAGAACCACGGAGATGCGAAGGGAGTTAGAATATTCCAGCGATGAGTATGGTGAAGAAATTAAGATGGAGCCAAGACCTTCGGTAACTAGGGCTCAACACCCAATCTTGCGGATTGGGTCTCCCACGGGTAGAAGGGCTGGAGGAAGGAATGTAGGCTTTAAGGGAATTCCCAAAAGAACTCCCACGAAGAGAGAAGGGACTATTGTTGAAGGTTCTAATGGGAGGAGCCAACAGAGGGAGAACATGGAGGTGAACCTACCTCCATTACAAGCAGCACATTTAGGGAGGACCGAAGGAGGAGTTCCATTGCAACCCTCCCACGCATCTGGTGTGGGAGGTAACCCGGGATCGGTCAACACAGGAGGAAGTTCCCCCCCCCCTCCCCCGTTGGCCTGTATCCTCAGTTCCCGGTTCAAAGTTACCCCTCAAATATTTATCCCTCCGTTAATGGGCAACCTGGAAATCAGTATCCCCCACAAACGGCTGTACCCTACAATCATCCAATGATATGTCCTCCGTACACCATGTATAATGGTTACCCTCCGAACACGAGTACGCCTCATCCTTTCTATACTAGTCAACCTTCTTCAGGGGTACCCCCTACTCATAATCCATATCACGGCATTCCCATGAACATACCACCTTACACCTACTCGTATACAGAGCCCGCCGGTCCTACGACACCCTTTGTAAGATGGATCGAAGACTATCCCTTGCCAGATGGTCTAAAGATGCCTTCACATATAGGCACCTACGATGGAAAGGGAGATCCGGACAATTTCTTGCATTTGTTCGAAGGGTCCATTAGGATGCAGAAATGGGTCATGCCCGTAGCCTGTCATATGTTCACATATACCCTTCGGGATTCCGCACGTATTTGGTGGAATGGGCAGAAACCGGGAAGCATCATCAACTTTGATTATTTGAAGGCTAAGTTTCGATCTCACTTTAGCCAACAAAAGAAGTTCACAAGGACACACCTCACAGTGCACAACATTAAGCAGAAGGAGAACGAAAGCACAAGGAATTTCGTTACTCGGTACACTAACGAAACTCTGTAGATTTTAAGCTTACACGAAGAGCAACACATTTCTAGCTTCGTCCATGGCCTACGCAATCGGACTCTTGTGGAATTCTTATCTACAGATCTTCCGGCAACATACAAAGGCCTGATGGAAAAAACATACACGTGGATAGAGGCTAAGGAAGTATCCACCAATGGGGCTCAGATGGAGAACAATAAAGGAACAAAATCGTCTTCGTGGGAAGGATGGAAGAACAAACACAAAAGCCATAATAGGTTTACTCCTTACAACAAGGGTCCGAACCATGGTTTATTAGGAAATCTTACGAAGTCTCCAAGGGATATTTTAGCAACCGAGAAGGCTGCCAAAGCCTTCGAGCCACCTCCTCGCATGGTGGGAAAAAGCAACAACAGAGACACTACTAAAGATTGCCACTTCCATGAAGACTTCGGTCATGAAACAAATAGCTGTCGAGAGCTGAAGAAGCAGATAGAAGAGGCAATAAAATCTGGGAAATTAACACATCTTGTAAAAGGGATAAGAAAGGGCAAAGAGAAAGCCACTTATACTCAACTGGGAAAGGATAATACCCCTCAGGAAGCCCCTATCCTAATGGTTTGGCAGGATTCCTCCCGATTGAAAAGAAAGGTCTCCGAAAGAAAATCTTACGATGCAAGGGAAATAACGTTCCCGTCCGAAACAGGAGGATTCCCTTTAAAGGATCCAGTAATCATTAAGGTCATAGTCTCGAATACGGAGGTTAACAAAGTTTATATGGACTGCGGGAGTTCTTGCGAGGTAATCTACGAACATTGCTTTAGAAAACTCAGCCCTAAAATCAAATCCAAACGAGTAGAGTCAGGAATGCCCTTGGTGGGTTTCTCGGGGGAACGATCGTGGCCTTTAGGAGAAATACCTCTGGAGGTAAAACTTGGAAGTGGAAAGCTTGCGAGAACGGAAATCCTCAATTTTGTCATCATAAAATCAAAGTCACCCTACAACATGTTAATCGGATGAACTGCTATGCAAAAGATAGGCATTGTGGTCTCTACGGTTCACGCAACAGTGAAATTCCAAACAGCCAATGGTGTCGGAACCATATTCTCTAGCTATCATGAAGAGAAACACCAGGAAGCCCAAAAAGATAAGGGAGACGGTAATCAACAGCCTATGATGAACGTCAGAGAAGGCTCCGGTCCCAAGGGGTATGTGGCACTAGACGAATCCCATCTAGTACGAAAGGTGGAAATGGGGAAACGACTCCCTACCACTTTCAGAGAAAGATTGGAAAAATTGCTCGAAGCCTATGAAGATGTGTTTGTAGGAAAATATTTAGATATAACAGGAGTTCCAAGGTTGCTCACAATCAACGGCAGACCTTTTAACACGGAACACAAGCTAAATGAATCCAAATACATCAAACCGGTCAAGCAGAAACCTCATCAAGTGACGTCTGAACAAAGTGCAGCAACTAAGAAAGAAGTAGATAAACTCACAGCTACAGGAATACTTCGAAGGGTAGTAAACCCACGGTAGGTTACTAATCCAATTGCAGCCCAACGGAGAAATAGAGAATGGATACTAAAGGTTAACTTCAAAGACATCAACAAAGCTTGCCAAAAAGGAAGCTATTTGTCGGAAGGAGAACAGCAACCGCCACCTGGAATTCGTTGGGAATGTTTCCTTAATACAAACATGGGATGCCATCAGATACAGATGGCATAAGAATATGAAGAAAAAACATCCTTTCATGTAGACAGAAGCTCCTACTGCTTTAAACGCATACCCTCTGGTTTACGGAACATCAAAGCCACTTATAATAGATTGATCCAAAGGGTCTTCGAAAAACAGATAGGGAGGAACCTGAGAATTCACGGCGAATACTTAGTCACCCAGAGCAAGACAATAGAAGATCTCCTTCATGATGTAGAAGAAACCCTCATGTAACTAAGGAAAATCAACCTAAAGCTAAACCCAATAATGTGTTCTTTCGGCATTGAAAAGGAAGGGTCAAACGAACGCCCGTTCGTAAGGTAAATGATTAGAACCAACCCAATCAATGAGGAAACCTCCTCAGAAATTCAAACGCGGAGAACGCTAGGGAGGACTCAAAACCTAAAAGACGACTTGGAAACACTAAAAGCATTCCTGTCGAAGGGTGTCAACAGATCTTCATCTCTCTACAAGGTCCGCAATGAAGTCATCAGCAACTTATCTTATCCATGGAACAAGGAAGCTGAAACATCCTTCCAAAGATGGAAGAATTGCATGGAGATCTTGCCAACAGTTGCACCCCCAACCAGAAGAGAAGTGTTGTTCCTACACATAGCAATGTCCCTTGATGAGATCGGTGCCATGCTCTTCGCAGAAAGAAGACAACTACATATACCAATATATTTTGTGAGCAGAGCCCTACCGTACGTGGAACAAAGCTACACAGCAGCAGAAAAGCTAATCCTAGCCTTGATTCATGCCACAAGACTTCTCCGAAGGTATTTCAAAGATCACCTCATCAGAGTACTCACAGATAAGCTATTCGAAAGGATATTCCTAAACCCTGAGGGAACGCGGAGGATGGTGAAATGGGCTAAAGAATTGGAGGAATATGACATAGAATATGGAGAAAACGATCCTTTCGAAGGACAAAGTAATGAACCAGCTGAAACATGCGAATCGAGTATGTCCTCCAACAAAAAAGTTTTTCAAGCTAAACAAAAGGAAAAACACCACATATATGATACAGAGGTGCGTTCGGTCCCACACAACCAAGAATGTCTCGAACTTGGAACGGAGCAGCAGGCTTCGACAAAGTAGCAAACCTTTCACGCTCCAAATCGCAGGCTCCATAGCAATATGCCGGCCGTTTAGTTGCAAAAATAATAACAAAGGAAGCTTCCTGGAACATACTCCGAGGAAGAATATATGGAACAAGTCAAACGTAACAAGGCTTACGCGTCAAGAACCCTCCTACGGCGTACGAATGACTTGCCATATCCTTCGTAAGTCCTACGTACAAGACTTGCAATTTTTTCTTATTATGTATTAAACTCTTCTCTTTTGGGAAAAAAGCATTAATGGTAGGCGTCTTAGTGTTCATTTGTACAAATGATGTAATCCTCCCCTACCCACTTATTGAAATCACATGTTTCCCTCGAATCTTTTGTTACATCTAACAACAAAGATTTGCTCAGCCAAGTAATTACAAGTTCAATGTTCAAAGGATGATACAAGATACTTATATCTTGTAGGCTATTAAACATCCAACACAATTCACATTAACTTTCCTAAATGGTCTTAGGGTATACGAAGCCCTTCGCACTTAAAGGACGAAGACAGAGCGGGTCGCAACCCTCTGTCAGCAATTAAATTACACGATTGCTATAAAATCTTGGTTCAAAATAGACACAATAAGGCTCCTTGTTCTAAGCCTTAGGATGTATATTAACGTTTAATTAATAAACGATGAAGAGAAAAACATACAAGCAAAGATGGGACGCACACCCATTAAATTTTACCATTAATGCAGCATATACTTTCCGTTGCTCAAAAGAAGATCCATATTGTCTAAGTGCAACATAAACATAAATTGTTCAGAACATAATACCATAAATAAACATTGTTTTAAAGGGTACATACCACCCTTTGAGCCAAATTACTGCAAACACTGCAGCCTTCACTTACCAGGAGACTTGCGTTTTTCTTGTTGCACTTGGGATGCCTCAGGACTGGCTTTGCTGGGGGAAGATTCTTTTGTCAAATCAGCCTTCGGAGAGGGAGGCTGCACAGCAGAACTTTTGCCTGGAGATTGGGGATTCTCAATGACCACCTTTGGGGATGAGGACTCCACATGAGTTGCTTTCACAGATACAGGTTTCACAGAGTATTCTTTTTGCTCATAGACGATGGCTTCACCCTACGCGGCTTCTTCGAAAGAAGCGTCTCAACTGAAGCCATTGGATCCTTGGTAGCATCAATGAGGTAGGGGTACTCTGCAATTGCGAGGAGGTTGCTTGCATTGTCATACTCTGCTTTATGTGTGGCATGGTAATAGGTTACCTCAGATAAGTCCACAGGCTTTCCAGTCGCAGCAATTTCCTCCAAAGTGGTGCATTTCCCATGATAGATGGCAGCATTGACAACATCACCTATCATTTTCCCTACCTCATCGCTGTGATATAACTCCATGGCTACGTATGGAATGACCTTCGAGACAACAGTAGCCCTATCTCTTTTAAGCGCATTATACTAGTGCTTGAGGCCATCGAGATCTTCACAAAGCTTGATCTCAAGCTCACCCAGCTTCGTCCTCTCTTCCTCGAGATTCCCACACTTGATCTCCAGCTCAACAATCTCCTCCTTGTAACCTACAACCTTTGCCTCCTCCTTTCGAAGCCTCTTACATTCTGTATTCACTTTGTTCAGATCCTTCTCTAACCCTGCAATGTCAGAACGAAGGTCTTGTACAAGGGGATTCTGCTCAATATCCCTAAAAGCCTCTTCACACTTAGCTTGAACCTCTGCAAACTCTTGGTCCTTCTTCTTCTCTCTTGCCAAAATCTCATCCATCTTCTCCCTAGCAGACGCAAGGGTTCGTACCACCTCCCTTGTTCGAGAATTGAGATGATTGTCCAACACAGCTTGCCTTGTATAGCTCTTGTCGTGTAGATCGCACAACTCCTCAATCGGCATGTTGGTTAGCACAGACTTCCAGCTAGGGGGTAATGTGCAAGGCAAGGCGCTGGCAGGCCGAGGCATCAGGAAGCTCTTTGGTATTAGGAAAACCTGAGGAATATACAATCAATTAGAAGGCATGTAAAAATATTCCGGTTCAATCAATAGCACTGATAACGCTCAAAGTTAACATGTTTTTATAAGCGTTATTAGTGTTTTTGTGTATGTTATTTGGTTGTTTTTTATGCTTTTGCCACTAAATCGTATCAAAGTATGTTTTTGTAGCATATGTAGCCAAATGCAGGAAAAATGGAGAAAAAGTAAAGAAAATGAAGTATACGCGATTACTCGAAGATTCCCGAGCTCAAAAGTCCAATCTATGAAGAAATTCATACGAGAACCTAAGTTTTGTCATCTCAAAGTTCCAAGTTCGGAAGTTAATCAAGTTTGGATAGTGCATAAAGAACTACACAAGGAAAAGTCAAAGTCCAAAGAAGCCAGGATTTACCATCCGATCGGTTGGAGTTCAACCGATCGGATTGCCATAATGACCTTTCTCCATCCGATAGGTACCAACCCGCAACCGATTGGATGGCCACTACTGCATGTTTTTGCCAACTCTTGTGCACGAATCTTGGTCTTTTATCCCATGGTTCTAGGCCCTTTTTAGTGTCTTATTGTCCAAGTTCAAGCATTTAAGTCCCTATTTATTACCAAGAGTGTTGGACAAGCCTATAAGGACCTCAAAAGTGCATAACTCAACACACCATTGAAGATACCATTTACTCTCATTACTACACACAACTATTATCATCTTCTAGCTCTCTAAGGAGGAAAATTCGTGCAGAAAGAACCAGGAACTTTGGAGGACCAAGGAAGCAACATTTGAAGTCCGAAAATCTCAAGAAATCATCACCAACTCTTAGGTTATCAATACCTTGTCATTTGTTATCAATTTCAAAGCATTGTAAGACTTATAACCATGTATTTTTATGTTAAATATTCTGCGTTTATTTGCATGTTTGCTATGAGTGGCTAGTAATCTTTTTACACTTGTTTTGATGATGTTTTATACTTAGTGATAGTGATGATTGTGATAACATGTTTTAATTCAATTTCAAGTCAAACCTAAGAACCAATTGTACCTTAAGTTTCATCATGACATTTGTTTAGCCAAGGTTAACTAATTGTTAATAGTTTCAAAGGTCGAAAGATTTGTTATTACTCAACTAGTTATAATCATTTGTCTATGAATGATTGTTTTTCACCATAATTATTCTTGACTAAACAAAGAAACAAGAAGTATGATTGTAATGAGAATGCTTTTATAACATCAAATCAGATTGTTTGTAAACCTTTAGTAGGACGAAAGTTTAAATGTTTATAAACGATTGTGACCTTTTTGTCTATGAAGAGGTTACCTTTTGTATTGACCATTTCCTAAGAGTATTTGATTTGTAATAAAAGTTTGTCTTGTGTTTAAGATATCTACCATACCTTATGAACCTTGGATAGATCTTGAATTGATTGGTTTACACCTAAAGCTTGTTTTTATGAACTAAAATCTTGACGAAGGTTTTAACTTGTAGAAACATTAGATTAGATCACCATCTAATTATCTCAACCAACATGTTATCAAAAGTTATCACAATCATGTGTGTCATTAAGTAGAAAACTAGTATAAACAAGTGTAGTTTTTAATTTATTGAATTTGCTTATTATCTTATTTGCGTACATTAGAGATTTACTTTTAGACTTATATTTCGATTCACTCACAAATCCCTGCGAATGATCCCGACTTACCATCATATCTTGCTATAACGGACGAGTACACTTGCTCGTATGTGTTGCTTCTAGATTTGGCAACTCATCCTTATAAATTTAAAACTTGCACTAACAAATAGCACATCAAGTTTTTGGCGCCGTTGCCGGGGATTTTGATCGTGTTTCTTTAAGTTTTAAAACTCCGTTTCTTTTCGTGTTCGTTTTCTAAAAAAAAAATCCGTAGCATCCATCCGATCGGTTTCTCACATTTTTATTTTTACCGTAGCGTCCATCCGATCGGTTTGGTTCCCAACCGATTCGGATTGATTTTTCTGTTTTTATTTTTTATTTTTCTTGTTCTTTTGTTTAGGTAATTAACTCGATTCTCTTGATAGTTGTATGAACACTCGTTCTACTACTAAAAAGCTTAGTACACCTTTATCCGATCCCGAAAGTTTGTTTCGTAAGAAGAGATCTTCAACTATTCTTAATTGGTTTGATAATCTTTCCGAAGAACACCCAATTTCTAATCTTTTTGAACCAATACCCATGGCTGACGATTTACCCATGTGGGCAGCCAATAGAACCGTAGCACCCACTCCTGGAGCTGCTATTGTTGTCGCCGACCTTGGTGAAAACTTTACCGTTAAAGGTCACCATCTTTCTATGATCAAAGACCGTCAATTCGATGGCCGTTCGCGGGCAGATCCGCATAAACACATTGCCGAATTCATTGAAATTTGTGGCATGTTTCGTTATGGAGACACTAATGTCGATGCTATCAAGCTCAAACTTTTTCCATCATCACTCGTCGGAGATGCCAAAGTATGGTATAACGAATTAACCCCAGGAACTATTAATACTTGGGAGGAGATGAGGCAAGCTTTTGTAAGCCGATTCTTTCCACCTGCCATGTATGATAGATTAATGGGAGAAATCCGTGTTTTTTCACAAAATCCTAATGAATCTCTTGTTGAAGCTTGGCTTCGCATGAAAGATTTGCTTCGAAGTTGTCATGGTCATAATTTAGGACGAGGAACAATAATCCAAATCTTTTATCATGGTCTTGATGAAGCATCTCAAGCAATCCTTGATGCCGGAGGAATTTTCCTTTACAAAACACCAAACGAGGCATATCAACTTCTTGAAGATCGAGTACTTCTTAAACTCGATTGGTCAAAAGATTCCAAAACCAAACCCTTATGGAAAACCGTTGCTTTTGCCGAAAGTTCAGATAATTCAAAACTCATGGACAAAATAGAAGCATTGTCTTCTAAAATGGACTCGCAATACAAAGATATAAAAGGAGAAATGAAAGAAATGCGAGATGGCTGTAATAATTGTGGAGGAAATCACACATCATCCGAGTGTGATGACCAACCTATGAATGGACCCAACGAAGGGGAAGCCAATTATGTCCAAGGAGGATATCGTGGAGGAGGTTTTCGTGGTAATTATTACGGAAGAAGTTTTGGAAATTGGCAAGATTGCCAACAAAGGGATAATAACCGTGATTTTCAATGTCGAACAGAAAATCCAAACCCAACAAATTCAGATAAAAAGGAAGAATCTGATTTTGAAAAAATGATGCGAGAATTCGTAAATGCTCAAAGAACCACAAATGAGTTTGTAAAAACTCAATTTTTCAATCTCAAAACCAAAGTTGAGCAAGGTCAGAAAAATCATCAAGCTTCTATCCAGGATCTTGAACAAAAATTTGGTAGACTTTCTGATCAATTTTCTTCTCGAATTCCTGGTACATTACCAAGTAACACCCAATCCAATCCAAAACCATCTGGATCAAATGATAAGAATTATCGTCCACCACAAAACAGAAATGAGCATATCAATGATGTATTCACTCGAAGTGGTCTCTCATATGATCCACCAACCATTCCTATCGATAATACTCTTATTCAAGATGAGGAGGAAGAAGCTGAAGAAGAAGCAGTTAAAGAAGAACCAACCCAAAAACCAACAGTTCCACCAATAAAGCCTTATACACCAAAAATACCATATCCACAAGCCCTAAGAAAAGAGAAAAGAGAGGAGCAAAATAAGAAGTTTTTAGAGATGATCAAAGAAGTTAGAATTAATGTACCCCTCGTTGATGTTCTAGCTGGAATGCCCAATTATGGGAAATTTTTTAAAGAACTTCTTAATAATCGAAACAAGTTTGAACAAATTTCCGCTACCGTTCTTAATGAAGAATGCTCTGCTATAATTCAAAACAAATTTCCACCAAAACTTGGAGATCCCGGAAGTTTTCTTATACCATGTACATTAGGAAACAACATCACATGTGATGCTTTAGCTGATTTAGGTGCAAGTATCAATTTGATGCCCTATTTGTTGTATTCTAAACTTTCCATCAATACATTGAAACCTACTAAGATGAATATAAGATTAGCCAACCATACATACCAATATCCTGTTGGGGTTGCTGAAAATATGCTTGTTCAAGTTGGTAAATTTGTTTTTCCTGCGGATTTTATTGTCTTAGAAATGGAAGAAGATAGTCGAGTACCCTTAATCTTAGGAAGACCTTTCTTAAACACTGCTGATGCAATGATTAAAGTTAAAGGTAAAGAACTCAATCTTGGAGTAGGAGAAGATCGAATCACATTCTTAATCGATAAAGCAATGAAATATCCAAATTCCAGTGATGACACATGCTATAACATCGATGTAATTGATGAAGTCACTGAAGAAGAATTGGATGCATTACTTGACGATTCGAAACCATTCATGACTACTTCAGAAAAGATTAGTGAAACAGATTCTTATAAAGAATTTGAGGAATTCATGGAAATAAAATTAGAAGAAGAGGAAGAAGAGAAATTTGAAGATATCACTGAGAAAGATCAATTGAAAATCAAATCATCTCTACAAGAACCACCCACTGATTTGGAACTCAAAACCCTTCCCAATAATCTCGAATATGCTTACTTAAAAGAAAATTCACTTCTTCCAGTAGTCATATCGTCATTGCTCGAAACAAATCAAAAAGAAAGACTCGTTTCTGTTCTTAGGAAGCATAAACGCGCTTTTGCGTGGAAAACTTCTGATATTCCAGGAATTAGTCCAGATTTTTGCAAACACAAAATCAATTGTGAAGAAGGTACTAAACCTGTTGTAGAAAGACAACGTCGACTCAACCCAAATATGAAAGAGGTTGTTAAGAAGGAAATCATTAAACTTCTTGACGCAGGAATTATTTATCCTATCGAGGATAGCCCATGGGTGAGTCCAATTCATTGTGTTCCAAAGAAAGGAGGAATGACTGTAGTGACAAACCAAAGGAATGAATTAGTTCCTACTAGAACTGTCATTGGATGGCGAGTATGTATTGATTACAAAAAACTTAACAAAGCCACCAGGAAAGATCATTTTCCTTTACCCTTCATGGATCAGATGCTGGAAAGATTAACAGGAAACAAATACTTTTGCTTCCTTGATGGTTTTTCGGGATATTTCCAAATTCCTATCGATCCAGCCGATCAAGAGAAAACCACATTTACATGTCCTTTTGGAACCAACGCTTACCGGCGTATGCCTTTTGGTCTATGTAATGCACCAGCAACTTTTCAAAGGTGTATGATCGTAATATTTCAAGACATGCTTGAAACATCTATGGAAGTTTTCATGGATGACTTTTTAGTTTTTGGTGATTCTTTTGAAACTTGTCTTTCCAATCTCGATAAAATGCTTGAGAGATGTGAAGCTGCACATCTAGTTCTTAATTGGGAAAAATGTCATTTCATGGTAACTGAGGGAATTGTGTTAGGACACAAGATATCAAGTTCAAGGATGGAAGTAGACAAAGCTAAAATAGATGTTATCACCAAATTACCACCACCAACTAACGTTAAAGCCGTTAGAAGTTTTCTAGGACATGCCGGTTTTTACCGCCGATTTATCAAAGATTTTTCAAAAATATCACGTCCTATGACAAAACTTTTAGAAAAGGATTTTGTATTTAATTTCAATGATGACTGCATTAAAGCTTTTGAAACATTGAAAAGTCAATTGACTAGTGCCCCAATTATGGTTGCACCTAATTGGTCACTACCATTTGAAATCATGTGTGATGCAAGCGATTTCGCTGTTGGAGCTGTTTTAGGACAACGTGAAGGAAAACATTTTCGTCCTATTTACTTTACTAGTAAAACACTCAACAATGCTCAACAAAATTATACGGTTACGGAGAAAGAATTATTAGTCGTAGTTTTTGCATTCGACAAATTCAGATCTTATCTTGTGCTTTCAAAAACGATAGCTTTTACCGATCATTCCGCACTCAAATATCTGTTTAACAAACAAGATGCAAAACCACGTCTTATCAGATGGATTTTATTACTGCAAGAATTTGATATCGAAATAAAAGACAAGAAAGGAGCAGAAAATCTTACAGCTGATCATTCATGACGTCTCGAGAATCCGAATTTGGAAGAATTAAAAGAAAATGAAATTAATGATTATTTTCCAGAAGAAACTCTCATGACGATAGATAAAGATGATGATGAGGAAATACCATGGTTTGCAAATTACGCAAATTATCTTGCAGGAGACATTCTTAAAAAAGGGATGAGTCACTACCAACGTAGTAAGTTCTTAAGTTTTTTATGTTGGATTCTATTGGCCTACAATTTTCAAAGAAGCGTATACTCTTGTTCAAAACTGTGATGCGTGCCAAAAATTCGGTAACCTTTCTCGAAGAGACAAAATGCCTCAAAAGAGCATTCAAGTCTGTGAAATATTCGATATTTGGGGAATTGATTTTATGGGACCCTTCCCTAAATCACACAAATACGAATATATCCTCGTTGCAATTGATTATGTTACCAAATGGGTTGAAGCTGAAGCTCTTCCTACTAACGATGCACGAGTTGTTGTCAACTTTCTCAAAAAGCTTTTTGCTCGCTTTGGAATTCCTAAAGCTTTAATAAGTTATAGAGGATCCCATTTCTGTAATAAACAAATGGAGAAAGTAATGAAACGATATGGAGTTCATCATCGTTTTGCTACAGCTTATCATCCATAAACTAGTGGTCAAGTCAAAAATACCAATAGAGCTATAAAAAGAATACTTGAAAAAACGGTTAAAGACAATCCTTCCATTTGGTCAAGGAAATTAGACGACGCTCTATGGGCATTTCATACGGCATATAAGACACCAATTGGTACGACACCATACAGACTCTTGTATGGGAAAACATGTCATCTACCGTTCGAACTTGAACACCGTGCTTACTGGGCGTTAAGAAGCTGTAATCCTGATTTAAAAATAGCTGGAGAAAAGAGATTTTTGCAATTACGTGAACTTGATGAGTTAAGACTTCAAGCTTATGAGAACTCCAAGCTATATAAAGCAAGAACCAAGGCATACCACGATAGAAAGCTGAGAATTCAAAAACAATTCAAAGCTGGAGATAAAGTTCTGCTTTTTAATATGAAATACAAGTTTAAAGCTCCGAAACTCAAGCCAAAATGGTTTGGACCATATGTAGTGAAACATGGATTTCCAACAGGTTTTGTTGAACTTTATGACAAACATGGTGGAAGTTTCATTGTAAATGGGCACCGAATTAAACTCTATTATGATAAGGAGCAATTAAACATGATTTCTAATGAAGAAATTTCATCCGAATTTGAATATGAAGTTATCACATTCATGGCTCCACACAAGGAAATGGTTCCTTGGGCACACAGTAATGGTTTTATCTATGATGCTCTTCCTAGAGCATGGGAAAATGTTAAACTGGAAAACATAGATGAAACAGGAGATGGAATTGTGATAGGAAATGTGTTGTATATCCCTAAAAGGAAACATAACACTAAAACTTCATAATCTATTTCAAAGTTTGAGTCCGGCTGAGGACTCGTTAATAAAACAAGCGCTTTTTGGGAGGCAACCCGTGTGTTTTATTTTTATTTTTGTTTTTGATTTATTTTAATTTTCAGTGTTTATACCCCAAAGTTTTACTACTTGGTCGAACTTAAGTGTGGGGGTGTGCCACTAATTTGAATAAAACTGCAATGTTTTTTGTTTGTTTGTTTGTTTTTGTTTCTAATAATGCAGGTGTTGATTGCAAGAAAAAGAAGATTGGATAACACCGGATATCATGGTTTATTCTCTCATTTTCCCTACTTTCATACTTTTTCGTTTATCACATTGAGGACAATGTTTAACTTAAGTGTGGGGGGTAAGTAGGTAAAATAAGAAATTAAGTCTAATATCGATTTAATTTTTAAATTTTGTTTGTCCTTGTGATCTAGTTATTTTCACGCTTTTAGGAAAAATTTATTAGAATAACTGGATCTATCACTGGTGAAATTAGTAATTTTTGAAAAATTTGAGATGTGTCCCGATTAATATTGCAATCCATTCTGGGATCGATAACATTTGCTAGCACATATTATAACCCTTTCCACTAAATTGTGAGGATTTGAGCCTATTTCATATCTAGCATACATCTTTTATGCTTGAATCTTTTGTTATGAGTGTGCCGGTGATTTTATTTATTCTAGAACTTGTACTTGTAAATCATTACGAGACCGTTGTGAGATTACATTTTTGTAATATAAGTATACATACGTGATAAGAGGCGACCTTAGGATTTTAACCAAATAGCCTTCATTATTGATTTTTAGCTAGTCACATTGATTAGTTAATTTTCAATTTTTAACCCTTTTGTTAGCGTTCATTTTTAACGCTAGATACCCTTAGTTACACCCTTCGAGCCATCCTTTTCGTTTTTGATAAATCCAGAAAAATACAAAAAGATTTTACACTTTAAACCTTAGCCTAACCCTTGTCAAAGTCCAAATGGTGGGTTGCTAGTTGCTTGGTTGCTGGATAGTTTATGATGATTATTAGTGAGCCACACTTCACCAATTATGTTTGTGCCATTTCGACAAAGACGGAGACTGCAGCTTCTTATTTGTATTGTTGTGGTGATGCTTATGCGAAGTGTGGGGGAGTTTATTTGCAAAAAAAAAATAATAATAAATAAATAAAAAAAGTCATCGTAACTATAAGGTGACAATTATAGCAAATGTGCTATATATGTGAATAAAGGAAATTTTGTGATATGTTGTTAGCCAATGTGCTACATATGAAGAATATTATTATGGCGAATCGATGTATCGTTATTTGAGGAAGAGGAAGATTGTAACCATAATCATTTACGGGTTCGTGGTTTGTTCGGTGACTAGCAACAATGGGACTTAGACTTGACTTTATTTTTCTTTTAAAACCAATTTCATAAATATTCCCATGCCTTATTCCTACCCTTACCAAATTACTTTATCTATCCGGATATCGTAATGGCTTTGTGAGAATGTCAAGTGCAAGAATATTGTAGTGACCATCCGGTTTTTGAGTAATCAAGAACTCGCGCCAGTAATCTATTATGTTTTTGTATGAGATGTTTGAACATAAGCCTGGTACAACCCAAAGCCTTACATTACAACCTGAATAAAAGACCTCTTTGATATGTAGACTTGGTGCTTACGCCATTGCGGTGTAGTTTTGTTTCTTGTACAAGCCTATGGTAATAATTAGATCATGACTGAGCAATGAGTGTGATTTCTCTTATATATACTCCACTTCTTAAATAAATGAGTGATTGAGTGAATTATACTTCGTTCCTTTTTCATGAGGTGTTTAGAAATTTTACCAAGCAAGAAAATCCTTGGGTATTGTCAAACATCTCGAATTTTCACCATTCAAGCTTAAAAAGGATGAATCTTATCTTGTACTTGTACTTGGTGGATTTGCATCACATTTTTCTAATCATTTTTTGTTACCATGTGGATATTTAGTTTTCTTCTAGATTTGCTTAAGGACAAGCAAAGTTTAAGTGTGGGGGATTTGATAACGCTCAAAGTTAACATGTTTTTATGAGCGTTATTAGTGTTTTTGTGTATGTTATTTGGTTGTTTTTATATGCTTTTGCCACTAAATCGTATCAAAGTATGTTTTTGTAGCATATGTAGCCAAATGCAGGAAAAATGGAGAAAAAGTAAAGAAAATGAAGTATACACGATTACACGAAGATTCTCGAGCTCAAAAGTCCAATCTATGAAGAAATTCATATGAGAACCTAAGTTTTGTCATCTCAAAGTTCCAAGTTCGGAAGTTAATCAAGTTTGGATAGTGCATAAAGAACTACACAAGGAAAGGTCAAAGTCCAAAGAAGCCAGGATTTACCATCCGATCGGTTGGAGTTCAACCGATCGGATTGCCATAATGACCTTTCTCCATCTGATAGGTACCAACCCGCAACCGATCGGATGGCCACTACTGCATGTTTTTGCCAACTCTTGTGCACGAATCTTGGTCTTTTGTCCCATGGTTCTAGGCCCTTTTTAGTGTCTTATTGTCCAAGTTCAAGCATTTAAGTCCCTATTTATTACCAAGAGTGTTGGACAAGCCTATAAGGACCTCAAAAGTGCATAACTCAACACACCATTGAAGATACCATTTACTCTCATTACTACACACAATTATTATCATCTTCTAGCTCTCTAAGGAGGAAAATTCGTGCAGAAAGAACCAGGAACTTTGGAGGACCAAGGAAGCAACATTTGGAGTCCGAAAATCTCAAGAAATCATCACCAACTCTTAGGTTATCAATACCTTGTCATTTGTTATCAATTTCAAAGCATTGTAAGACTTATAACCATGGATTCTTATGTTAAATATTCTGAGTTTATTTGCATGTTTGCTATGAGTGGCTAGTAATCTTTTTACACTTGTTTTGATGATGTTTTATACTTAGTGATAGTGATGATTGTGATAACATGTTTTAATTCAATTTCAAGTCAATCCTAAGAACCAATTGTACCTTAAGTTTCATCATGACATTTGTTTAGCCAAGGTCAACTAATTGATAATAGTTTCAAAGGTCGAAAGATTTGTTATTACTCAACTAGTTATAATCATTTGTCTATGAATGATTGTTTTTCACCATAATTATTCTTGACTAAACAAAGAAACAAGAAGTATGATTGTAATGAGAATGCTTTTATATCATCAAATCGGATTGTTTGTAAACCTTTAGTAGGACGAAAGTTTAAATGTTTATAAACGATTGTGACCTTTTTGTCTATGAAGAGGTTACCTTTTGTATTGACCATTTCCTAAGAGTATTTGATTTGTAATAAAAGTTTGTCTTGTGTTTAAGATATCCACCATACCTTATGAACCTTGGATAGATCTTGAATTGATTGGTTTACACCTAAAGCTTGTTTTTATGACTAAAATCTTGATGAAGGTTTTAACTTGTAGAAACATTAGATTAGATCACAATCTAATTATCTCAACCAACATGTTATCAAAAGTTATCACAATCATGTGTATCATTAAGTAGAAAACTAGTCTAAACAAGTGTAGTTTTTAATTTATTGAATTTGCTTATTATCTTATTTGCGTACATTAGAGATTTACTTTTAGACTTATATTTCGATTCACTCACAAATCCCTGCGAACGATCCTGACTTACCATCATATCTTGCTATAACGGACGAGTACATGATGAGTGTCTAAATACTCATCATTTTATACCAATCTGAACTGCCAAAACATCCAAAAACACTGAAATATACATCAAAATACTGAGATTATTCCAGAAGTGTGTTTTATATGTTTCAGATGCAAAATAATCAAAAACAGATAAAAAAAACGTACAAAGTTTGCATAATTGGCAGTTTCAATCCCTCAACTTTTAAAACTTGTCAAACTAGTCCCTGAAGGTTTAAAATGAAAGAAAATTCAACTTAAGTCCTTGGGAAATCAAACATGTTCACTATAAATCCCTAGATAAAAGTTTTCACAAAATGGCAATTTTTAACCCTCAAGTTTCAAAATTGGCAAAATTAGTCCCTGGGTGTTTTAAAATGGAATTTTATCAAATATCACCGTTGTACTATTCATAAAATACAATTTGGAACTCTTTTGATAACTTTTGGGAAATTACAATTTCACCCCCTCAACTTTGGTGAAATTACATAAATGGTCCCTGGAGGTTTTAAAATCGAAAAATACAATTATTACCCTTGTACTAATGTTATATGGCAGGAATGGCCCCTTGTGATACTTTGGAAATATGGCATGATCAGTCCCTAAAGTTTCAGCAATTTACAAGATTAGTCCTTGGGCTAAAAATTACATACAAACTAAACGGATCCATACTCCTTAAATCCAAAATAAATAAAACCCTTAAAAGCCCAAAACCCTTTCATGGCCCAAACACATACCCAGCCCACTCACCCTTTAAATAATAAAACGGGGTCAAAATATTGACCCTCGTTGACCTCGTTAACCTTTCCCCAACCTCCTTTCCACCTCCTGCTTCACCATTATCCACCCTCCTCCACCACTTGCAACCTTTCCCTTTACCATTTCACTCCTCTCTGTCACCCCCACAACAAAACCCCTTCCCCTTGTTTTGCACCAGGGGACTCCACGTATCAAACCTACACCCTCCACCACCCTACACCCTGCAACACCATACACCACCACCCCTAGCTAACTTATACACTCCAAATTGTCCCCCCCCCTACCATCACTAGTCACATCAGAAGCATTTAATGCTTGGAAAATGGCTACAAGCAACCCTTTGGAATTTTGGCGCCAAAAAGCCATTTAAACGGCTGTGATCAATTGATGGGATCCAAGGGTTGAAAAGTGGTGGGATTTGCTCAAGGAGACACGTGGAACAATATGGAATGCTATAAAAGGAGCAAGAAGCAGAGGAAGAAGATATAGTTTTTAATTTAGTTTTCTTGTATGTCGAATAATTAAGTTTTATAATCTCAGTGTAACTTTAAGTTTTCAAACTTTATATTAAGTATTTTCAGTGTTAATTGAATCATCTTAAAGCTTTAAATTGAAATTCTCATTGTGATTTCAGTTTTTGCTTGAATATTAACTCAGAATTCTCATATGATTGTAAGACTGTCATTAGTATTATTATTTGTCTTATAATCTCATATAAGCTCATATAATAACTTAGCTAATGTATTAGAACCATCAGAACTTAGTTATAATCAAAAACTCAAAAATATAAGAAAATCAAGAAAAATAGAAAATAAATTAAAAATCAGTGAGCAATGATGATCAAGATGGAGCAGGGTTAATTGTGGATTGCCCTTTTGGTTTAGAAGCTTGTGGAAGCTAATAGGTGGGTATTTGATCCTTGGTTCTGTGTTTTGAGCTGGAATGCCATTTGTAAGCATTTTTCCACTTTTTAGTATTCTACTGTAGAATATCTCATATACTGCTTGTTGCTGTGTTTCTTGGCTTATTTGGTATAAGTAAGTAGGATTATTGCTTAATATAGCATACTTGATCATTTGATTACTTGGTATTCAGATTTCTCACTTTAACTGTCAAAATAACATTATAAGGATTCATAAGAGATTGTTGTTAAAACCTGTGTTTTTGTAGTTAATTTGGCTTCTAATATCATTATATAACCTTGTCAATCAGTTTCTTGGTCCAAATTAATCACATGCTTAGAAAACCTCAGAATCTTACCTTTTAAGTGGTGCTCGGATTAGCTTATTTCTATTTATTCAGGGTTGTATTTGTGGTTGGTTTCTGTTTAAACATGTTTCATTAGGATCCATTAGGTCTGTCATAACATAAAATTCAGTGTTCATTTGAGTTAAAAGTCAAAACTCACTTAAATCTAATCTCATATATTCACTGTTAAGTAATTAGAAGCTATATCTCATCATTTCAATATATAAGTTCATTATTTAGCTTAATTTAGTCTAATTATAATATATTATAGCTTATTTAGTAACTAGGATTCAATAGAAGTTCATAAAAGTCAGACTTGTAGTTTTCATCAAAAGTCAAAATTCCAAATCTTAGGAAATGGCTTAGATTTCAAAACAACCTGTAGGATTTATTAGGAATTAGAATTAGGTGATTTTTGTTGCTTTGTGTTGCTTGGTAGCTTATCTTTCTGTATCAAAAAGAAAATTTGAGTTTGGATATCATTTGCTTATTAATAAGCAGTCTCAAAGTTGACCCTTTGAGCAAAAAGCTCCCCTGCACCACAGGTGTTGAGCCATTTTCTTGGGCTTGTTGTGACTTCCCCAGTGAGCCCCACCATAAGTTTCTTAGATTATTGGAAAGTCCATAAGCTCTACTTGTTAGCTCAGGGCTTATTTCATCATTTCTAGCTTAATTAATAGGGCTGCTCATAGCTTTTTGTTTGGTCCATTCCATCAAATACACTGATCACTCAGTGTTGAGAAGCTTTTTCACAAGCTTGTGCAAAGCTCCTCAATAGATCCCACCCCTAGCCCTTTGGCTTATTGAGAACTTATCAGCTCTAGTTTCATTACCTAGCCTTAGTTGGACCATTAGCTTATTAGACATAGCTTATTTGAACCCAACTTGTGACCTGACCTCTGAGTCACTCAGTATTGACTACTAAACTTCACAAGCTCACCAAAAGCTTAATAATAAGCCATAAGCACTGCTTATTGGCTTATTGGGAAGATTACTAGACCAGCTTTTAGGAACAATCTTAAAATTAGACCCTTGTGCTTATTTGTGGTCCCCACATAGGGCTGCATATTGGCCTTTTGGCCTGTTTGGTTGTAGCAAGGTCCAGGATTGCTTATTTAAGCTTATAGCTTATTCTTGTAGCTTATTTAGTTAATTTAGGTTACTTTAGGTATAACTCAATAGATTATAGCTTATTTATCTCTTGGAAGCTTATTTGTAGCTTTTGGCTTGTTAAAAAAAATTTGGCTTAATAAGCCATCTGTTGAGCTAATAAGCTCTTACAGAGCTTATTTGTGTAATATAAAAAAGTTGTGCTTTTTAAAGTTGCTTACTTTTACTTGTTAAGCAGTTTTGCAAAAAGAAAATCAAAAAAATAAAAAGTTTGGAAAAAATGGGTGTGTGTGGGATTCGAACCTGGGACCTCTTGGCTAGTATAACATGCATATAACACACACCCCTTCCAGTAGCTCTGGGGCACTAGTTCCGTTTATTCTTACATTATCTATATACTTAACATGGTTTTAGCCTAATACGCTTAATTAAGACATTTGGCTTATAACAGCTTATTTGAATAAGCTGTTGGACCCAATTT
Source organism: Artemisia argyi (assembly GCA_030686995.1). NCBI lineage: Eukaryota > Viridiplantae > Streptophyta > Magnoliopsida > Asterales > Asteraceae > Artemisia > Artemisia argyi. The sequence continues at coordinate 294,211,709 of CM060709.1, forward strand.
ATTTTTCCTAGGTTTTTCATTAGTAAAACTACTTTTCAGAATTTTTTCATATTTTTTACTGTTCAAATAATATTTATTACAATTAATACTAGTTTAATTAATAATTAGGTAATATTAGGTAATTAAATAGTTTTAATAGTTTTTATTTAATAGTAGTATCTTTTTATATTTTTTTAAGTTTTATAAATCATTAGGTGTTTTTAGAAAATATTTTCCTAATTGTTACTGTTCATTTCCTATTTTCCTTAATTAATTTAGTTAATTAGATTTTAATTAATAAATAAGTAATTAATTAGTAAATTAGCCTAAATATAATTTTTAGAATAATTTTATAATTTTTTAGGATTCCTGTGATGCTTAATTAGTTTTATAAATTTTTCAATACTTTTCTAAGTCATTTTAGTATTTTTAGTAATTTAAAATATTTTATTTAGTTTAATTAAGATAATTAGTTTTTAATTAATAAAAAACTCACAAAAAGACAAAAATATTTATTTTTATTTTTTATACTTTCTTCAAGTTAATTTTAAGTTTTAGAAAATAGTTTTGCAAATTTTTAGTTTAATTTGTAATCTTTATCATTTTTAGTTTGATTTAAATTAGTTTTAATTAAATAGTTAAATAGTTTTTAATTAAATAATTAATATTAAATAATAAAATAATCAAAAATAATAATAATAATAATTTTCTTTTTAATTTAATTTTCTTTTAAGTTTAAGTTTATAGAATTTTCATTTTTAACCCCTGTAGTTTATTTTTCCTTAAAACTCACCTTTTTTTCAGTACGCACACGTATTTGTTTACATTTCAGTTTACATATATACATAGCTGTTTACTGTGCTTGTTTTATATTATTATCCAAATAATATCAGTAGTGTAACTCAAACCCATTTAATCTTTGGTTACTATCCTCAGTACCATTTATTCCCAAAAACGTTTACAAACACAATTTCAATCTCGTTGGGACTAAACGACCCGGGGATTTCCCTGTACTTCCACGGATTTTAATACTTGACTTTTTCTCCTAGGTGGACCTATCAACTACACACGCTTGACTGGTTGGTTTGGGAGGAGTCAAAAATTTGGCGCCGCTGCCGGGGAGGTTGTTGCGTATTTCAAAACGATTTAGGTATAGTGGTTTTCAAAACCCCTCCTGTACAAATACCATCACTTTGTAAAAATCAAAATCATATCTGAAAAAGTTCACTAACACTTTTCCTGAAGTGTTAAAAACACCAAAAAAATCATAAACAACAAAACAAACTGTGAAGTTAAATTACTTCGTTTACTTTAAGATTACAACCTGAAACAGCTGGTATAATGTAAGTTCTGACATTAAATTGCGAACTGAAGAGGGATCCATTCATTCCCTCCCGCCCGCTAGCCTGCGAGTAATCTTAAAGGAACGATTTCGATTAACGAATCAGTTCCAAAAATATTGTCCAAGTTTTTTCACCCATACACGAAAAGCCAAAAACATTTTACTATGAATATAATTACATAAAAGTTTACCACCGCAAACCAAGGCAGAACACCTACCAACTGGGGGTGTGAACATAATAAGTTCCCAAACTTAAGATAAAAACTTACCATTATATCCCTGTGGGTGGTGTACCTTTTTCAAACAAGCCATTCACTTGTGATTATTGGATTTAAGTTCACTGTGGTTTTGCCTCGATCTTGTTTTGAAAATTGTTTTTAGTGCATGCGCACTCGTTCACAATCACGACGTAATCGTCATAAAAACGTAACCGAGTTACGTACTGTTGAAGAAGAACACACATTAAAAATGAATGACGAGCCCCCAATCCCTCCCAAGGTGGAGATAGTTCCTGACACCCGAACAATGGAGGAACTATGTCAACCTACAATGCACGGGAGGGGTGGACCCATTGCACCACTTACAATTGGAGCCTCGGATTTTGGACTAAAACACAACATGATACAACAGGTCCAGAATTCGTGTCATTTCCACAGTTTTCCAGGTGACGATGCTAACAAGCATCTCGATAAATTTTTAACCGTCACCCAAAGCATGAAACAAAATGGCGTCACCGAAGACGGCCTGCGTTTATACCTGTTCCCATATTCTCTCACTCATCATGCGACTTCATGGTTCGATCGACTTCCTAAGAATTCGATCCATACTTTTGATGAGATGGTTAGTAAGTTCTTGGCTAAATACTTTCCACCATCTATGGTTACAAAGCTGAGAAACGATATTAGTAACTTCAGACAGCTTCCCGAAGAGTCCTTATTTGAGGCATGGGAACGCTACAAACTTGCTATTGATCGGTGTCCCAATCATAACATGCTTCTTGTCACCATTATTGATACCTTTTATAATGGTTTGACACTACGTCATCGTGACACCATCAATGCTGCTGCTGGGGGCACCTTTATGAAAAGGACCCCTGAAGAGTGTTATGACTTAATCGAAAACATGACTGCCCATCACAATTTTTGGGACTCCTCTGCAGAGAGGAATGACTCATGTAAGTCAGTCACTCCGGCAAATAATGAAATAGCTGCCCTTACCAGAAAGTTTGATGATTTGTCTGCTGCGGTTCTCCGAATTCACCAGACAAATCACAATCAGCAGAATGAAACTATCGGTTGTGAAACCTGTAGTGGTCCACATCCGTATCATGAGTGCCCAGCCTCTGGTGGCTTCACTCAAGAGAACATATTCGCAGCCTAAGGTTCCTACAATACGGGAGGTAATTCCTACCAACCGCAAGGGGACCGAAATCTGTTGAGTTATCGTTCCAATAACTACATTGGACCACCGGGATTTGATCAATCCCAGAACCAAAATGGTCAAAACAGAAACCAGAACTTTAACCAGAATCAGAACCAGAACTGAATGAACCAAGGTTTTAACAACCAAGGGAATTTCAACTCTGGTCAAAACCAGGTTCAACAAAATCAGAACCAAGGGAATTATAACCGTAATCAAGGTCAGAACAATTACCCTCAGGGTAATTTTCAACAACAAAACCACTTCCAGGGTAATAACAACCAGCAACATGGGAATTTCCAGAACAATCGGGCTAAAAATTTTCCAAACCAAAATCAAGCCATTGTTCCAACTGGACCATCATTTGATGAGTTATTAAAACAGTTTATGAAATCCCAAGATGAACTGAACAAAGTTCTAGTTAGTCAAATCTCTGACTTGAAGAAGTCTTTAAATGATCGACCCTCGGGCTCAGGTACTTTACCTAGCAACACGATCACTAATCCGAGGGGCGATGTAAAGGCGATCACCACAAGAAGTGGAGTTTCTTATAAAGGACCCACAGCTCCGTCTACCTCTTCTCCTATCCCGGTAGAGGAATGTGAAACTGAGGATACTACGGATACGGTACTTCCTACTAATAACGGAGGTACCAATGACATCCCTCCTCCAGTTATCCCGGTCCTGACTTCCCCTAAAAGAGTCGTGTTTGAAACTACCGAAGGTCCTGTTGAAAATCCAAAATCCAACCCAAAACCAACAATTCCATATCCCTCACGATTGCAAGACCAGAAGCTCCGTGAAAAAGCTAATCATCAAATGGAAAAATTCTTTCAGATTTTTCAAGAACAACACTTCGATATTAGTTTCGCGGATGCTCTTCTTTTAATGCCCAAATTCGCATCGACAATCAAAAACCTGTTGAGCAATAAAGAAAAACTATTTGAGATGGCACGAACTCCACTCAATGAAAACTGCTCTGCAGTTCTGTTGAAACAGCTTCCCGAGAAGCTAGGAGACCCCGGGAAATTTCTAATACCATGTATTTTCCCAGGGATGGTTGAGTGCTTTGCCTTGGCCGATCTTGTTGCAAGCATCAACTTAATGCCCTACTCAGTTTGGAAAAAGCTCTCTCTTCAAGCACTTAGTCCCACATGCACGACTCTCGAGCTTGCAGACCGTTCAATTTCACGTCCCCTTGGTATTGCCGAGGACGTGTTTGTAAGAGTGGGAAAGTTCCATTTTCCGGCAGACTTTGTCGTTGTTGATTTCGATGCGGATCCAAGAGTTCTTCTCATTCTTGGGAGGGGATTCTTAAGGACGGGTCGTGCATTAATCGATGTTTTCAATGAGGAAATCACGTTACGAGTTGGCACTGAAGCGATAACGTTCAACCTTGATCAAACCTCGAGATACTCCTCGAATTATGACGCTGAATCGGTCAACCGAATTGATGTCATTGACATTGCATCCGAGGAGTATGCTCAGGAAATCCTTGGAATCGCTGATAGTTCTCCGAGTGGCAATCCCACTCCCTCTTCTCACCCCATAATCGCTAATTCTTCTCCTTCCCTCACTCCGTTTGAGGGAAGTGATTTCAGCCTTGAGGAATTAGAGGCCTTTCTCAAAAGTGATTCAGTTCCCGATGGAATTGATAACCAAGAGATTGACCCGAAGAGAGATATACTTCTCCTTGAGAAGTTATTGAACAAAGATCCTTCTCCCATTCCTGTTCTACCTCCACAACTTCATAATGCGAAAGTCAAATATGTTGAGAAAAATGATGATTTCCCCGAGGTCGAACTTAAGGACCTGCCTCCTCATCTACAATATGCATTCTTGGAAGGTAACGATAAGTTACCGGTCATTATTGCAAAAGACTTAAAGGATGAGGAGAAAACCGCGCTGCTTAAGGTTTTAAAGTCCCACAAGCAAGCAATTGCTTGGAAGCTCTCAGACATAAAGGGTATTAACCCGGATTTTTGTACACACAAAATCCTAATGGAAGAGGACTTTAAACCTGCTGTGCAGCATCAAAGAAGGGTAAATCCAAAAATCCACGAAGTTATCAAACTTCTCGATGCGGGATTGATTTACCCTATATCAGACAGTCCTTGGGTTAGCCCAATACATTGTGTTCCAAAAAAGGGTTGCATCATGGTTGTCACAAATGAGGATAACGAGTTGATACCAACTCGTTTGGTTACAGGGTGGCGAGTATGTATCGATTACAGAAAGCTTAACGAAGCCACCCGCAAAGACCATTTCCCTCTGCCCTTTATGGATCAAATGCTCGAGAGACTAGCGGGGAATGAGTATTATTGCTTCCTCGACGGGTTCTCGGGTTACTTCCAGATTCCCATTGATTCACAGGATCAAGAGAAGACTACCTTCACATGCCCTTACGGGACATTTGCCTATCGTCGCATGCCTTTTGGGTTATGCAATGCTCCGGGCACTTTCCAGAGGTGCATGATGGCTATTTTTCACGACATGATCGGGAAAACCATGGAGGTATTCATGGATGACTTCTCAGTCATCGGGAATTCTTTCGACTCATGCCTCTCCCATTTAGAAAAGATGCTTCAACGTTGTGAAAACACTAATCTTTGTCTAAACTGGGAGAAGAGCCATTTTATGGTTAAGGAGGGCATTGTCCTCGGCCATAAAATTTCAAAAAGTGGGATTGAGGTCGATAAGGCCAAAATTGATGTTATTGCTAAACTACCTCATCCCACCACCGTTAAAGGCATAAGGAGTTTCCTCGGCAATGCCGGGTTCTATCGGAGATTCATTCAGGATTTCTCCAAAATAGCCCGGCCCATGACTCATCTTCTTGAAAAGGATGCTCCTTTCATCTTTTCCCCCGAGTGCATTGAAGCTTTTTCTACTTTAAAGAAAAGGCTTACCGAGGCACCGATCCTTGTTGCCCCCGACTGGGACTTACCCTTCGAACTTATGTGCGATGCTAGCGACTTCGCTATTGGTGCAGTTCTGGGGCAACGCAAATCAAAACATTTTCAGCCAATACACTACGCAAGTAAGACCATTAGTGAAGCTCAAGCGCACTATACCACCACAGAAAAAGAATTATTAGCTGTGGTATATGCCTTTGAGAAATTTAGGTCTTACTTAATCCTAACCAAATGCGTGGTGTATACGGACCACTCGGCTTTGAAATACATGTTCACTAAACAGGACGCAAAGCCAAGACTGCTCCGTTGGGTCCTGCTCCTTCAGGAATTCGATATACTCATACGAGACAAAAAAAGAGCAGAGAACCTTGCTGCTGATCACTTATCCCAGTTAGAGAATCCTCATCCGGATACTCTCAAGAGAAAAGAAATTAATGAAACTTTTCCTCTGGAGACTCTCAATCTAATCTCTACCCGGGATGATACTACTACCCCATGGTTTGCCGACTTTGCAAATTACCATGCGGGAAATTTCGTTGTGAAAGGGATGTCGTCCCAACATAAAAGAAAATTCTTTAAAGATGTGAAACATTACTTCTGGGACGACCCCTACTTGTTCAAAATATGTGCGGATCAAGTCATCCGACGGTGTGTCCATGGCCAAGAAGCCATGGAAATTCTTAAAGCTTGTCATGATGGACCCACGGGGGGACATCATAACCCAAACTACACCGCCAAAAAGGTGTTTGATTCAGGATTCTTTTGGCCCACGATCTATAAAGACGCCCATGAACTTATCAAAACCTGTGAGGCTTGCCAGCGTCACGGGAATATTTCCAAAAAGAATGAGATGCCACAAAACGCCATCCAAGTCTGTGAAATATTTGATATGTGGGGCATTGATTTTATGGGGCCATTCCCGTCTTCACGAGGGAATAAATACATACTCGTGGCTGTCGACTATCTGTCAAAATGGGTCGAAGCAAAAGCTTTACCCACCAATGATGCCTGAGTAGTCGTTAACTTTTTGAAATCTCTCTTTTCCAGATTCGGGACTCCTCGTGCCATTATCAGTGATCGTGGCACACACTTCTGCAATGAACAATTTGCAAGAGTGATGCAGAAATATGGTGTAACTCACCGTCTTTCTACAGCATACCACCCACAAACAAGTGGGCAGGTGGAGGTCTCGAATCGGGGTATTAAGAGAATTCTGGAGAGGACGGTGGGAGAAAACCGTGCCTCTTGGTCGGATAAGCTGGATGATGCATTATGGGCTTTCCGCACTGCTTACAAAACACCCATCGGGTGTACTCCATATAAGCTAGTGTATGGGAAAGCATGTCATCTTCCGATCGAGTTAGAACATAAGGCCTACTGGGCCTTAAAACATGCAAATTTCGACCTTCACACAGCGGGTGATCACCGCAAGGTTCAACTAAACGAATTAAAGGAACTTCGTGATCAAGCTTATGAGAATTCTTTGATTTACAAGGAAAAAACCAAGAAGATCCACGACTCAAAAATTAAAAACCGTGTTTTCAACATCGGTGACAGAGTCCTTCTCTTCAATTCACGATTGAAGATATTCTCAGGAAAGCTTAAAACTCGTTGGTCTGGGCCATTCACTGTAACAAGAGTATTTCCATATGGAACTGTTGAGTTAGCTCAACCTGACGGTTCCAACTTTAAAGTGAATGGCCATCGGTTAAAACACTACTTTGAAGGGGACATACAACCAATGGTTGTCCCGGATCTCCAAACTTTCCCCATGGACCAATAAATTCGGGGTCGAGTCAAGCTAGTGACTGGGTTAACAAAAACAGTATCTTCCTCATGAACAAATCAATTCGAGGTCGAGTCAAGCTAGCGACTCGGTAATCAAAAACAGTAGCTGAACATGGGTTTTCACCCGTGTGTACCACCCTAGTGTGGGGGAGATGCCCCACATGTTGTATATATCCTCAAAAAAATATGTACATAGACTAAAATAAAGGTTACTAGTATTTCCTTCTTATGTTCTAAGTTTCGGTTTAACACCTGGTACTTTGAATATTGAGGGCAATATTCATTTCTAAGTGTAGGGGGATTCTCACGAATTTAAACACATGTTCCATCAAGCACCCTCATTTGATCAAAATTTAAAATTTTTTCACACTTAGAAATGCAATAAATGGTTATCAGTCCACCATGTCTAACCCACATAAGGATTGGCTAATCCAGGAGCAAACGGCTCTTGGTAAAGATATCTCAAAACCGTTGATGGCGTGCAATTTGCCCAAAATTGTATGGTAAATCAACTCGCCATATCCCATAAAGTGAATGAGTTGGCTAGCCCGCAAGATTATGGCTTGTGGTAAAGGCCGTGGAAAAACCATAATTGGTAATCAGCTCACCAAGATGTTGACAATTCCATCAAGAGTTGGCTAGTCCAGAAGCAAAAGGCTTTTGGTAAAGACAAATCAAATCCGTTGACAGCTGGTGGTTTGCTCAAAATCACATGGTTATCAGGTTGACTTAATACGATACATCTGGCTACTCCAGAAGTGATGGCTTTTGGTAAAGAGACATAAAATCCATTAAATTTTCGCAAAATATTGCTAGGGACTAGCAATACTTTAGTGTGGGGGATTGATGAGTGTCTAAATACTCATCATTTTATACCAATCTGAACTGCCAAAACATCCAAAAACACTCAAATATGCATCAAAATAATGAGATTATTCCAGAAGTGTGTTTTATATGTTTCAGATGCAAAATAATCAAAAACAGATAAAAAATGTACAAAGTTTGCATAATTGGCAGTTTCAGTCCCTCAACTTTCAAAACTTGTCAAAACTAGTCCTTGAAGGTTTAAAATGAAAGAAAAGTCAACTTAAGTCCTTGGGAAATCAAACATGTTCACTATAATTCCCTGGATAAAAGTTTTCACAAAATGACAATTTTTACCCCTTAAGTTTCAAAATTGGCAAAATAAGTCCCTAGGTGTTTTAAAATGGAATTTTATCAAATATCACCCTTGTACTATTCATAAAATACAATTTGGAACTCTTTTGATAACTTTAGGAAATTACAATTTCACCCCCTCAACTTTGGTGAAATTACATAAATGGTCCCTGGAGGTTTTAAAATCAAAAAATACGATTATTACCCTTGTACTAATGTTATATGGCAGGAATGGCCCCGTGTGATACTTTGGAAATATGGCATGATCAGTCCCTAAAGTTTCAGCAATTTACAAGATTAGTCCTTGGGCTAAAAATTACATACAAACCAAACGGATCCATACTCCTTAAATCCAAAATAAATAAAACCCTTAAAAGCCCAAAACCCTTTCATGGCCCAAACACATACCCAGCCCACTCACCCTTTAAATAATAAAACGGGGTCAAAATATTGACCCTCGTTGACCTCGTTGACCATCATCCCCAACCACCTTTCCACCTCCTGCTTCACCATCATCCACCCTCCTCCACCACTTGCAACCTTTCCCTTTACCATTTCACTCCTCTCTGTCACCCCCACAACAAAACCCCTTCCCCTGGTTTTGCACCAGGGGACTCCACGTATCAAACCTACACCCTCCAACACCCTACACCCTGCAACACCTTACACCACCACCCCTAGCTAATTTATACACTCCAAATTGTCCCCCCCCCCCCCCCACCATCACTAGTCACATCAGAAGCATTTAAAGCTTGGAAAATGGCTACAAGCAACCCTTTGGAATTTTGGCGCCAAAAAGCCATTTAAACGGCTGTGATCAATTGATGGGATCCAAGGGTTGAAAAGTGGTAGGATTTGCTCAAGGAGACACGTGGAACAATATGGAATGCTATAAAAGGAGCAAGAAGCAGAGGAAGAAGATATAGTTTTTAATTTAGTTTTCTTGTATGTCGAATGATTAAGTTTTATAATCTCAGTGTAACTTTAAGTTTTCAAACTTTATATTAAGTATTTTCAGTGTTAATTGAATCATCTTAAAGCTTTAAATTCAAATTCTCATTGTGATTTCAGTTTATGCTTGAATATTAACTCAGAATTCTCATATGATTGTAAGACTGTCATTAGTATTATTATTTGTCTTATAATCTCATATAAGCTCATATAATAACTTAGCTAATGTATTAGAACCATCAGAACTTAGTTATAATCAAAAACTCAAAAATATAAGAAAATCAAGATAAATAGAAAATAAATTAAAAATCAGTGAGCAATGATGATCAAGATGGAGCAGGGTTAATTGTGGATTGCCCTTTTGGTTTAGAAGCTTGTGGAAGCTAATAGGTGGGTATTTGATCCTTGGTTCTGTGTTTTGAGCTGGAATGCCATTTGTAAGCATTTTTTCACTTTTTAGTATTCTACTGTAGAATATCTCATATACTGCTTATTGTTGTGTTTCTTGGCTTATTTGGTATAAGTAAGTAGGATTATTGCTTAATATAGCATACTTGATCATTTGATTACTTGGTATTCAGATTTCTCACTTTAACTGCCAAAATAACATTATAAGGATTTATAAGAGATTGTTGTTAAAACCTGTGTTTTTGTAGTTAATTTGGCTTCTAATATCATTATATAACCTTGTCAATCAGTTTCTTGGTCCAAATTAATCACATGCTTAGAAAACCTCAGAATCTTACCTTTTAAGTGGTGTTTGGATTAGCTTGTTTCTATTTATTCAGGGTTGTATTTGTGGTTGGTTTCTGTTTAAACATGTTTCATTAGGATCCATTAGGTCTGTCATAACATAAAATTCAGTGTTCATTTGAGTTAAAAGTCAAAACTCACTTAAATCTAATCTCATATATTCACTGTTAAGTAATTAGAAGCTATACCTCATCATTTCAATAAATAAGTTCATCATTTAGCTTAATTTAGTCTAATTATAATATATTATAGCTTATTTAGTAACTAGGATTCAATAGAAGTTCATAAAAGTCAGACTTGTAGTTTTCATCAAAAGTCAAAATTCCAAATCTTAGGAAATGGCTTAGATTTCAAAACAACCTGTAGGATTTATTAGGAATTAGAATTAGGTGATTTTTGTTGCTTTGTGTTGCTTGGTAGCTTATCTTTCTTTATCAAAAAGAAAATTTGAGTTTGGATATCATTTGCTTATTAATAAGCAGTCTCAAAGTTGACCCTTTGAGCAAAAAGCTCCCCTACACCACAGGTGTTGAGCCATTTTCTTGGGCTTGTTGTGACTTCCCCAGTGGGCCCCACCATAAGTTTCTTAGCTTATTGGCAAGTCCATAAGCTCTACTTGTTAGCTCAGGGCTTATTTCATCATTTCTAGCTTAATTAATAGGGCTGCTCATAGCTTTTTGTTTGGTCAATTCCATCAAATACACTGATCACTCAGTGTTGAGAAGCTTTTTCACAAGCTTGTGCAAAGCTCCTCAGTGGACCCCACCCCTAGCCCTTTGGCTTATTGAGAGCTTATCAGCTCTAGTTTCATTACCTAGCCTTAGTTGGACCATTAGCTTATTGGACATAGCTTATTTGAACCCAACTTGTGACCTGACCTCAGGTTCCATACTGAGTCACTCAGTATTGACCACCAAACTTCACAAGCTCACCAAAAGCTAAATAATAAGCCATAAGCACTGCATATTGGCTTACTGGGAAGCTTACTAGACCATCTTTTAGGAACAATCTTAAAATTGGACCCTTGTGCTTATTTGTGGTCCCCACATAGGGCTGCATATTGGCCTTTTGGCCTGTTTGGTTGTAGCAAGGTCCAGGATTGCTTATTTAAGCTTATAGCTTATTCTTGTAGCTTATTTAGTTAATTTAGGTTACTTTAGGTATAACTCAATAGATTATAGCTTATTTATCTCTTGGTAGCTTATTTGTAGCTTTTCGCATGTTAAAAAACCAAATTTGGCTTAATAAGCCATCTGTTGAGATAATAAGCTCTTACAGAGCTTATTTGTGTAATATAAAAAAGTTGTGCTTTTTAAAGTTGCTTATTTTTACTTGTTAAGCAGTTTTGCAAAAAGAAAATCAAAAAAATAAAAAGTTTGAAAAAAATGGGTGTGTGTGGGATTCGAACCTGGGACCTCTTGGCTAGTATAACATGCATATAACACACATACCTTCCAGTAGCTCTGGGGCACCAGTTCCGTTTATTCTTACATTATCTATATACTTAACATGGTTTTAGCCTAATAAGCTTAATTAAGCCATTTGGCTTATAACAGCTTATTTGAATAAGCTGCTGGACCCAATTTATTTTTCCTAGGTTTTTCATTAGTAAAACTACTTTCCAGAATTTTTTCATATTTTTTACTGTTCAAATAATATTTATTACAATTAATACTAGTTTAATTAATAATTAGGTAATATTAGGTAATTAAATAGTTTTAATAATTTTTATTTAATAGTAGTATCTTTTTATATTTTTTTTAAGTTTTATAAATCATTAGGTGTTTTTAGAAAATATTTTCCTAATTGTTATTGTTCAATTCCTATTTTCCTTAATTAATTTAGTTAATTAGATTTTAATTAATAAATAAGTAATTAATTAGTAAATTAGCCTAAATATAATTTTTAGAATAATTTTATAATTTTTTAGGATTCCTGTGATGGTTAATTAGTTTTATAAATTTTTCTATAATCTTCTAAGTCATTTTAGTATTTTTAGTAATTTAAAATAGTTTATTTAGTTTAATTAAGATAATTAGTTTTTAATTAATAAAAAACTCATAAAAAGACAAAAATATTTATTTTTATTTTTTATACTTTCTTCAAGTTCATTTTAAGTTTTAGAAAATAGTTTTGCAAATTTTTAATTTAATTTGTAATCTTTATTATTTTTAGTTTGATTTAAATTAGTTTTAATTAAATAGTTAAATAGTTTTTAATTAAATAATTAATATTAAATAATAAAATAATCAAAAAAAATAATAATAATTTTTCTTTTTAATTTAATTTTCTTTTAAGTTTAAGTTTATAGAATTTTCATTTTTAACCCCTGTAGTTTATTTTTCCTTAAAACTCACCTTTTTTTCAGTACGCACACGTATTTGTTTACATTTCAGTTTACGTATATACATAGCTGTTTACTGTGCGTGTTTTATATTATTATCCAAATAATATCAGTAGTGTAACTCAAACCCACTTAATCTTTGGTTACTGTCCTCAGTACCATTTATTCCCAAAAACGTTTACAAATACAATTTCAATCTCGTTGGGACTTAACGACCCGGGGATTTCCCTGTACTTCCACGGATTTTAATACTTGACTTTTTCTCCTAGGTGGACCTATGAACTGCACACGCTTGACTGGTTGGTTTGGGAGGAGTCAGTACACTTGCTCGTATGTGTTGTTTCTAGATTTGGTAACTCATCCTTATAGATTTAAAACTTGCACTAACAAATAGCACATCAAGCACATATACTTACCATGGATGTCTTCATCCAACGCTTCAGCAGCTTTCTTGGTAATGATCTGACCTTTCTGCCTGGTGTTCCTGGAAGGAGGTGTTGGCAAAATCAATTTCCTTTTGGGAGTAGGCTTTACTGGTTTGGCACTCGTACCCTTCCTGTTTTGAACCCTGTCAGCTATGCCAGAAGATGAGCCAATAATGGTCACCTGATCATCCTCGGAGAGAGGGTCATCAGACTCAGCAACATTCTCCACCAACTGTGAAGTCTCCTCTGCAATCATTGGCTTCGATTTTTTCTCTGGTTTGGAAGGCCGCAGGGAAGCTATGGGCTCCACCATTTGGGCATCGTCTTCCTGGTTATTAACTGACACGGAGGATGAACCAACCCCATAGCTGACTTCCTCAGGATTCTTCAGAAGGAAGCTAGTCTCCCTGGCACCATCGGGAACAACAAAGTTTCGGAAAGACATTCCTGCAAAACGAAAGAAAGAAGATAAATATCATCAGATAAGTTGTTCAAATTTATTTAAATAAGAGTGTACATACTTTTTCCATCACAAACTATTTTAGGCTTCATGGGGGAACCCTCTCAATGGTCAACAATACCAACAATGTAAAGAATGGGCTCGGGGAAAGACTGAACATTCACTGGATGACGAACAAGTCGCTGATACAATGGATTCTTTCGAACAGTATAAGGTAACTCATCGTTGAAACGTTTTTTATCAAACTTTTATGCTTCGTTCACTAAAGCAGGGTACTCTAGATGTATTATTGTATCTTGAATGTAAAAGAAACTCCCTTTCCAGTCTGTAATGTTTGTAAAAGGCTTTAACAATATATTTGGAACATCAGGGTCACCTCTTTTTGCCAAAGTCAACCAATCCCCACCCAGGTACAAGTTCGTAAAACCCCTAAGCACTTTTAGTGTCATACCCATAGGCTTTACACATCACAACGAATGTTGTCAATTTAGCCAGGCCACATGAGTTAAACCTAGAGATGTGTACTTGATAGTATTGCATAAACTCTAAAATCAAAGGGTGGATTGGTATTCTAAAGTTTGACAACTTAAACGCATGAGTGTACAGACCTACATATCCCTCAGGAGCATCAAATATCGTTTGATTTTTACTAGGGAGCATAATCTTAAATTCTTTTGGAATAGGATAATCCTCAAGAAAGGCACGTAATTCATCTTTTGATAAGGTACATTTTTGTTCTTTAATAACAAACTTGTTATTTTTGGCCATATTGATTAACAAAGTATGCTACTTCTACGATGAAATATAGCTTGACGAAGAGAAAATTTGCCTTTTTCTTGCGAAGGTTAATAACACGTGATAATGTGTGTAGATTTTGATCGGAATCTGCACACAGTGTTGAGAACAAGATTTTGGGCGCAAGTGTAAAAGTAAATTAGGGTTGGGGTAATGAGGAATTTATACCGCTTGAACAATTTAATCTGGACCGCCCACGTGCCCCCCTTTTTTCTCATCTATGCGGATTTCAAATTGATATTTCAAGATGGATTAGACTTTTGGGGTTACTGATACTATTATTATCATTATATTAGGACTGGTGGAGGTAGCTTGAGCAATAATTACCGCATTAAATGCGTAATTAGTTGGACACAACTATACTTCGCAGCATTTTTTGATATGAAGTAGGTTTCGTGTATGATTGTACTTTTAGAGTCGTAAGCAATGTACCTTCGTTCATATACATCACTTTCGACTAGGGGGCTTGATGATGTACCCTCCAATTAGCTTGAAGGACACCCCTTCGAGTCTGATCGCAACCTACATAATCGAAGGCTCTGGCTAGCCTCCTAAAACTTTCTTTGGCGTAAAACTAATCATCAATGATCTAGTTACCAAGTGGGAATTCGCCAATCGAAGGATTAAGCCCTTCGGGGTATCTCTCGATAAGTTTTAAGGACGGAACAATGCCAAGTCCAAATACTGGTGAGACCAAGTCTTACCCACGTCTCCTCTTCCTCTTTAGCACCCCCGCTAAACCTGGAGGAGTGGGACACTAAACCCTAGCGGTTACCACAAATCATGGGACGCCCCCATGATCTCTCTCAAACGTGTGACCACTCTCCAGGACCGTTTTCTTCACCTATAAATAGTCCTGGACAATGAAAAATCTGGTATGCAATCTCTCTCACCTTACTTTACTACGCTTACACTTAAAACTCTCATACCGATCACTTATTCATACGCCGGAGATGGTTCGCAGGGCTCAACCCCTGCGCAATCACTTAACGTAGTGTTTTAGTATTTCTTATTTCAGGTTATATCCAAGTTTGGCGTAATCACAACACCCCTCATTACCTTTGATCACCATCGAAGGCCTGGTAGTGCAAATTATTGTACAATCAGATATATATATATATATATATATATATATATATATATATATATATATATATATATATATATATATATATATATATATATATATATAATCCTTGTTTGTGCAGGATTATCCAACACAAGGGAACTCCCCAATTCGCTTGTTGCCATCGACTGGTCGAAGGTGTTACGCCTGCCAGTTGGAAGGGAACCCTTGACAACATGTCCATTGAAAATTAGTGTGACCTTCATGACAAAAGCTATACGAGGCAGGCCGTTCTTAACAACCATCTCAATACCCGAACAAAAGAACTAGTTCAGACTGTCAAAAGTGCTAAAGAGGAGTTGAGAGTGGTCCTGGCTCGAGAAGAGGATAGGGTGTTAAGGATTAGCGAGTTGAAGGCTAAGTGCGACGGAGCTTCGAAGGACGTTGAAAGAACCCCTTTGTTCAAGACCTTCGTGTTAATACCATGAAACTTGCCAGTCAACTTAAAGAAGCCCGAGCTGAGTGTGGAAGGCTCAAAATGGAGGAGGCCAAAGTGATTGGGCTTAGAGAAAGATTGTCCATACTCGAGTCCAAGTGTTCAGGTCTTAAATTTGAAAAGACTAGACTTATGGAGCAAAAGTCTAAGCTACAGCAGGAATTAGCCGCTTTAAGCCTTCGATGTGAAGGCCTGCAGAAGGATAGAGCAGAGATTGTATCGAAGGTTGTTCCGTATATCACCATGGAACTGTATCATACTGAGGAGGTTGGGAGAGTGATAGCCGATTTGGTTAATGCTGCTATATATCATGGTAAATGTACTACCTTGGAGGAAATTGATGATACTAGAGAAACTGTGATCCTATCGAAAGTTCCTTACTACCGCCCAACGCATGAAAAGAAGTATGATGATGTTAGTAATGCATTTGCATCAGCAGAGTATCCCTTCCTTATCGAGGCAACCAAAGATCCTATGATGTCCATTGAGGAACTTCTATCTAAAAAGCCTCTTAGGATCCAACCATGTTCTCTGAGTAGTAAGACATCACCTATGAAGCCTTCATCTTTCTTGCGTCAAGACCACCTCATCCAAAAATTCATAGAGGCTGCCATGTTGGCAATGATTATGCCCCAAGGGTGGTGTGTACCCTTCAAACATTTTATTGCTTTTTCTTATCTCGAATGCGTACAATTCTTCTGCCTATGTTAACTTGGAATTTACTTGCTTAGGGATTTTATCCCTTTTAATATTATGTTTCTCTTCTCTCAAGGCTTTTTAACAACGTTAATATACAACCTAAGGTTATCGTAGATGAATATCCTTATTGTGTGTACTTTGAACCAAGATTTTTAGCAATCGTATAATTTAACTGCTGACGGAGGGTTGCGACCCACTCCATCTTAATCCTTCAAGTCAGAGGGCTTCCAATACCCTTAGACTTTCTAGGAAAGTTAATGTGAATTATGATTGATGTTGTGTACAAGACATAAATATCTTAAATCATCCTTCGAATATTAAAACTTGTATTACTTGGTTGGATAAATCTTTGTTGTATAAAACGAAACAAGAGATTCGAGGGAAATGCGTTATATCATAAATGGGGTAGGGATGATTACATCATTTGATCAATTGAATACTATGGCGCCAACCATTAATGCTTCTTTCCCAGCATGAGAAGAGTGCAATACATAAATTAAAACAGACAAATTGTCTTTAAACTATAAGTTTCATGTGTAAAACTTACGAAGGTTAGTACCGTTCCATGTCCTGTCAACCTCGTCTCCGAAGAGTGTCGCCAGTTTATAGGCTCCATTACCGTAGGCTTCGACTATCACGTAAAGTCCTTCCCATGTAGGTCCTAATTTCCCTTGGTATTCAGCTTTGCTTACGCTACTGAGCAGTAGGACATATTCACCTGGCCTAAAGCTTGAAGGTTTCACCCTGTTGTTATAATACTTTTTCAACTTTTGCTTGTATATAGCTTCTCTGATGGAGGCTATTTCTCTTCGCTCTTCGAGTAAATCCAGGTTTTCACAAAGCCTTTCTTCATTTCCTGAATTGTCGAAGTTCATGATGCGTTATGTTTCGACACTCATCTCCGAGGGAATGACAGCTTATTGATGAGGCGAAAAGTGAACCACTTTTAAGGGGTCATTTAAGCCCGAATTCGAGATTATTTGATCAAATATTGCCCTAAATCGTTCCTTTTGTCATTTTAGGTACTTTTGGAGAGAAATCTGGAAAAGGAAGCATTTTGGACGTTTTTGGAGCATAAAAGTGAAGAAAACGGCAAAGTCTCAATTTTCCTTGCTGGAACATTACCTGACGGCGTCAAGGCTCTCCACATGACGGCGTCAAGAGTTACAAAAGAGGTGGATGTGAAAAATACACGTGACGATCCAGAGAGTTTTTGTGCATAGGAGATGACGGCGTCAGAAGTAGATCTAGGCAATACGATTTCATTATGGCGGTGAGTTGATGGCGTCACCATCCAATACATGACGCCGTCACGCTATGTAATCTATATATAGTTTTCCAAATTTCATTCATTAGTGGTGCAACTTTGAGGGAATAAACCCTAGTCCGAATTTTATCAGCTTTTCAAGGGTTTCAACCCCTTGAATCTTTCATGTTCAATTAAAGATAAGTATCCTTTCAAATCATTCAATATGTCTATGTGTTGTTTGATTATATCTTACGCTTGTCTTCTATTTAACATGCTAGGCTAGATTTCTCTTGTGTTTGCTTAGATCTAGTGAAACTTAGATGTTAATTATAGGTTGATTGTTTGTTTATAATTGTTACGGATGATTGTATTCGATGTTAGGCTTAAGAAAACTGGCAGACTTCCATTAGTAACTTGCTTGAACGTCTTAAGAAACATGATCGGAGGTGTACTACGATTTTTGGTTGTATTTAATGCGTAGGAGAATTCTAATGATCCCATGTTAGGAGTTTCTAACGGCTCGACATAGGAGTGAAGTAGGATCCTATAGAGTTAGGGAATATTGTACATGGCCCTTCGACTAGTATTAAGGAATATGACCCGTCATCCATGCAATTGTAACAAGCTATCAACTTGTAAAAGATATCTAGGGAGTAATGGAACCTAAGTAAACACAACTTTCCTCATTATTGTTTCACCAAATTAGTTTAATAGTTTCATTTTCATTTTTGTTATTTTATTTTGATTGCATCTTAGTTAATTGGGTTAGTTGGCTAGCAACTAATTCTGCCCACTCTTCCAAAACCCGAGATTTTATTGCTTTCATAAAAATATAAAAATACAAAAAGAATCATCCCTCACCTCTAGACCTAGTTTAGGAGGCTTTCTAATCCTAGCGACACTATTCCTGAGTTGAACGATCAATCCCCCGGTACTTGTCACTATATTATACTACAACGATCAGGTACACTGCCTGGTGAGGGTTGTAAGCTTTTCGAGATCCCTTAAGAGGTAAAACCTGGTGCGATCCCCACGTATCAAGTTTTTGGCGCTGCAGCCTGGGGAATAGTTATTGTCTAGGTTAGGATTTCTTTTTATTAGGTCTACTTGCTAGATTCCTTTCTAGTAAGATTTTATTTTTATTTTTAGGTTTTCTTTAGTCTATCTTATTTCTTCGTGTCTTTGTTCGTAACCTTTACCATCCGACATCATGGAAGGTGGTAACCTCTTTGAACCTGTCAACTCACCACAACAAAACCACCCACAAAACCCACCACTAGCAAACCAACCTATTAGGCCCCGAAACCTTAGGAGAGTATTCCCGTCCTAGCCACCAAGGATATCGAAACACTATTGAGCTCACTCAAGGAGCCAATGTGTCCCCCTTGCGATCCGACACCATCCGGTTGGTGCAAAGCGGATGTGCATTCCATGGACTTCATTCCGAAGATCCTAATCAACATCTCAAGGATTTCCTTAAAATCGTAGATTCCATAGACCTTGATGTTACAACTAAAGAGTCGACCCGATTACGCCAATTCCAATTCTCTCTACGTGATCAAGCTATTCAATGGCTTGAACGTTTACCCGCAGGATCCATCACCTCATGGTATGATCTCACCACTCGTTTCCTTGCTCAATTTTTCCAACCGGGGAAAACTACTGATACGTGGAAATTGCACCAGGCTTTACCTCTCGAGGGATCTCGAGAAGCTTACAACCCCCACCAGGCAGTGTACCTGATTGTTGTAGTATAGTATAGTGACAAGTACCGGGGGATTGATCGTTCAACTCAGGAATAGTGTCGCTAGGATTAGAAAGCTTAAAAATTAAGTCTAGAGGTGAGGGATGATTCTTTTTGTATTTTTATATTTTTATAAAAGCAATTAAATCTCGGGTTTTGGAAGAGTGGGCGGAATTAATTGCTAATCAACTAACCCAATAACTAAAGATGCAATCAAAATAAAATAACAAAAATGTAAATAAAGCTAATTAAACTAGTGGTGTGAACAATAAATGGGAAAATTGTGTTTACTTAGATTGCATTACTCCCTAGATATCTTTTACAGGTTGATAGTTTGTTACAATTGCGTGGATGACGGGTTATATTCCTTAATACCATTTGTGGGGTGGCGTACGTACTTCCCCAACTCTATAAGCTCCTATTTCACTCCTATGTCGAGCCTGCAAGAAGCTCCTAACATGGGATCATTAGAATTCGCTCATGCATTAAATACAACCATAAAAACCTAGTACGCATTCGTTCATGCTTCTTAAGAAGTTCAAGCAAGTTACCCTATGGAAGTCTGCCAGTTTTCTTAAGCCTAACATCGAAATCATTCATCTGTAACAACTATAAACAAGCAATCAACCCATAATCAACATCTAGGTTTCACTACATCTAAGCAAACACACAAGAGATCTAGCCTAGCATGTTAAAATCAAGACAAGCATAAGATATATTCAAACAACACATAGAGATATTGAATGAATTGAAAGGATACTTATCTTAATTGAACATGAAAGGTTTCAAAGTGTAAAAACCCTTGAAAATACTGATAAAATCGTGCTAGGGTTTCTCCAAGTTATCCCTCTAATTGTCCTCTCTTATGAATGAAAATTACAAAACTATATATAGATTTTCCAACGTGACGGCATCAAGAAGAGAAATCTGACGCCGTCAACTCGCCGCCCATAGTAATATCGGATTGCCTAGATCCAGATCTGACGCCGTCAAGAGCAAATTATCTCTTGGCCGTCACGTGTAATGGGACCATGACGGCCTATAGTGACGCCGTCATGCCCTTAGTGTAAAAATTCTCTGGATCGTCACGGACTCTATCCACTTCACCTCTTGTTTTACTCTTGACGCCGTCATGTAGAATTTCGTGACGCCGTCAGGTACTGTTCCCAGCAAGGAAAATTAAGACTTTGCCGTTTTCTTCACTTTTATGCTCCAAAAACGTCAGAAATGCTTCTTTTTCCAGAATTCACTCCAAAAGTACCAAAAATCACAAAAGGAACGATTTAGGGCAATATTTGATCAAATAAATTCAATTCCGGGCTTAAATGACCCTCTAAAAACGGATCATTTTTTGCCTCATCATATACCCTTACACTTGAGATTTGCTTGTCCTCAAGCAAATGCGCTTTTATTCTAATCAAAATACAAGTTAGGGGTCATTTAACACTAATATAAAAGTAATTACAACAAATAATCGTTCCACTAAAGACCAAAGACAAGCACGGAGGTCATACACTAGCACCTCACAAATAGTGTTTAGATACTCACATCTCTCGGGTGTAATAAAGTAAATATCACAATATGGAAATGGAAAACATCTCTCACTACCTGTCAAAGCGAAATAGATTACCATAGGCTTGGGAAAGGATCAAACCTCCACCACATGGCGTAAGCACCTAGGATAAACTATCAAAGAGGTCTTTTAAAAGGTTATAATGTTAGGTGTAGGGATATGGAATACACGGTTTTGTTGGATATAGGCAATCTTTACTGGTGGCGAGTTAATAATCTTGGTTAATTACATGTACAATATGGCATTGCTAAGCCAAGACTAGACTCGACTTAAGCTAATAAATGAAAAATAACAAAAACATAAAACAAACATAGAATGAAACGGGATGGTAGTCCGTATGTTTTTTTTCTCTTTTTTTCTTTTTCTATTTTTTTTTTTCTTTTTCTTAACACTCTTACCCTACCATCCAAAATAATACATCATAGGGAATGAACATTCCCCTTACACTTGAATTTTTACATACTTTACAATAAACTAATCTAATGACTCGAATCGATATAATCAAAACACTTGGAGTACTTTTAAGATGAACGTACATATGGGGGTAATAAATGATGTTCTTCCCCATTACTCCATAACACAAGTACTTTACCCATGAGTCCCAATCGTCCCAAAACAATATGTACAAGGATATGACTCGACTTAGCAACCATGTAATCAGTTAGATAATTAATTAAGGGTTTAAACATATAACAGTAATGCACTAAAGATGAGTGCATACACGGAAGGCTAAGGTGATTTGGGTGTACACTTAAGTGGGTTGTAACAAATTCTTCCTTTAAGTAAGATGCTTAAAGTTAGAAATGAAAAGATAGGATCGGAGGGGTGTACTAGGGGTTTCGTGTACTAAAAATGAGTACAACGCTAAGGTGTGGGAAAAATTAATTGACTTTACTAGCCAAGTAATATGACTTAAATGGTCAAGTAATTATGATACGGGTTTAACACAAGAGTGATCCTAATGCCTCTTATCATGTAGTAAATCCTACTACACGAATGTAGTCTCACTAGCGGTCTCGGGATGCATCACTAACGCAAGTTCTAGAATCTAAATACTACCGGTACACTCATAAGCACTAAAAGTAAATGCTTTTCCTATCAAATCTAAAGGCAAACCTCACATATTTTGGTGGAAATTTTTTTTGAATGATACGGTTTCGTGCTAGTCATACAATCTCCTATCCATGAGACGCTTGCTAAGGCTAAAGTTTCACTCCTAAATGTTGTAAAAAAAATTAAATTTGGCGCTAAAATTACACTAACAAGTATTTCTCTTAGTTTTATTACACACCTACCATCGAACAAACAAACTCAAGTGCAACAGTATCCTATAAGGTATCATCATTTACCCTCCCCTTACACTTAGGATGAACATTGTCCCCAATGATCAATTAAAGAATGTAAAAGTGAAACAGGTAAAAGAATGAAATCAAATACTCCTCTGATTCATTCGGTGTGGATAGTGTGGTAACATGGTTAGATCTTCCTCCAAGAAAATGAACATTCAAAGCTTCCCTTCCAGAAAAATAAATCATCTTCTTGTCATACATAACCTGTTAAACCTGAGAAAACAAAGACAAAAACCCACAGCATCAAACCGAACAAAGAAAACTCACAACTAGATGTAATTCCAGACTTAGGAATAAAAACAAAACAATTAAAGATATAATGCTTGTGGAATGAATGTTTGCAGATTTCCTGGAGTTTACAAAACTAAAGAATCAACAAAAACTTTAAGACTCCGTTAGAAAAATAAAACTCAAAAAATTTCCAGAATTTTACACATGACGCCGTCAGGAATTAATTCCTGACTCCGTCAGAAGTGACCTGCAGAAATCTATATGTTAAGTTTCCGGAAAATTTCTGGAAAAACTTATGTCCTACTTCCTGGAAAATCCTTCAAAACATCATTATGACTCGATACAAGCATTTGACTCAAACAATTACTAATATACATGTTCATTTAATATTGTTGTGGATCATGCTCAATTTCGTTCTTATAAACAAATTTAGGTCTCCCTTTACACTTAGCTTTTGCAAAATACCTTTATATGTAACTAAGACAAAGTTAAAAACAAAATAAAGCATTTTCACAATTTACTTTGAAACATGAGCCACAAACAATAAAAATAAAGCATGCAAATGGAAACAAATAAAATCAAACAAACAAATAAATAAAGCTTGGGTTGCCTCCCAAGAAGCGCTTGTTTTTGTTCGAGTCACAAGCCTGACTTTTCCCTTATTTAACGGAAATAGGGGAGGTTTTCCCTACACTTAGGATTAAGTGCAGGTGGAAGTAGCGATACACGCCCTTAGGGTGGAAATATGCCACGTGAGGTGAAGGGGTGAGTGAATGGCTTCCTTCATCCTAAAACTACCCGGATAATATTGGTTGATGGGTGGGTTGGTTCCTCTTTTGTCTCCTAGAAATATATCTAAGGATGGAAAGGTATGCAAAGATTGAGGTTCCGGTTCATCAACACTAGGAAATTCCCTAGAACTAGGAGTAAGGTTATCACTACAAGTATTCAAACCTATATCCTCAAGTGGTGCCTGGTCCATGGGTTCTACCTCCATCGGAATTCCTAAAGTTTCTTCCACTTCTTCCGGGTAAGTCACGGGCGGTGTGTGTGCCTCAAATGATGCTAGGACTTGTGGGGTACTTGGTGGGCTTAGATTTTCTACTTCATCATTCCTTGTGTCAAGATCACCTATATCCTTAACATGTGTTATATTATAATCTAACCCTAACATTTTCCCCAGTATCTCAAGTGCTTCTCTAGGCATCTCAACTTCTATATCCGAATCATAAGGATCATCCTCAATATTCTGACTGCTATATTCAAATTGCCCAAAAGATTCATCATGTATTTCCTGAGATTCATCATCATCGATCATAAAACCTAGGTCTTTTTTATCAATGTAATCATATTCGGCTAAATCCTCCATCACATCAAGGTCACCTATGTGTTCATCCTGTATTATGGTAGTGCCTAACCATGACATGCAGCTAGGTGGCTCATACGAAACTATCCTAGGTGAAGGCTCATATGGTGCATAGGTTTCAATAAGTGAGGCATTTTGAGGGGTTGATGGAGCTCCTAAGGTGAATTCTTTAAAAGTCTTATGCACTTGGCCTCTTTTCTCAAGGTACTCAATAAAATCAATATAAGATCATGTCCGCCTCATTTCATTCGTCCATCTTCGTATATCCAAACTGGTGTAATTATATTTTTTTTGGTAAAACTCTAGTTCGGACTTGGTGGATTCACGTTCTCCATAATGGTGAACGGAAGAGTCAATGGAAAGGTTTTTACGAACAAAGACACAAAGAAAAGATAGACTACGAGAAAGGTAATAAAAAGAAAATAAAAATCTCAATAAAAAGGAATCTAATGAGTAGACTTAATCAAAATAAATTCCAACCTAAACAATAACTATTCCCCGGGCTGCGGCGCCAAAAACTTGATACGTGGAAATTGCACCAGGCTTTACCTCTCGAGGGATCTCGAGAAGCTTACAACCCCCACCAGGCAGTGTACCTGATCGTTGTAGTATAGTATAGTGACAAGTACCGGGGGATTGATCGTTCAACTCAAGAATAGTGTCGCTAGGATTAGAAAGCCTAAAAATTAAGTCTAGAGGTGAGGGATGATTCTTTTTGTATTTTTATATTTTTATAAAAGCAATTAAATCTCGGGTTTTGGAAGAGTGGGCGAAATTAGTTGCTAATCAACTAACCCAATAACTAAAGATGCAATCAAAATAAAATAACAAAAATTGTAAATAAAGCTAATTAAACTAGTGGTGTGAACAATAAATGGGAAAATTGTGTTTACTTAGATTTCATTACTCCCTAGATATCTTTTACAGGTTGATGGTTTGTTACAATTGCGTGGATGACGGGTTATATTCCTTAATACCATTTGTGGGGTGGTGTACGTACTTCCCCAACTCTATAAGCTTTTACTTCACTCCTATGTCGAGCCTGCAAGAAGCTCCTAACATGGGATCATTAGAATTCGCTCATGCATTAAATACAACCATAAAAACCTAGTACGCATTGGTTCATGCTTCTTAAGACGTTCAAGCAAGTTACCCTATGGAAGTCTACCAGTTTTCTTAAGCCTAACATCGAAATCATTCATCCGTAACAACTATAAACAAGCAATCAACCCATAATCAACATCTAGGTTACAGTACATCTAAGCAAACACACAAGAGATCTAGCCTAGCATGTTAAAATCAAGACAAGCGTAAGATATATTCAAACAACACATAGACATATTGAATGAATTGAAAGGATACTTATCTTAATTGAACATGAAAGGTTTCAAAGGGTAAAAACCCTTGAAAATACTGATAAAATCGTGCTAGGGTTTCTCCAAGTTATCCCTCTAATTTTCCTCTCTTATGAATGAAAATTATAAAACTATATATAGATTTTCCAACGTGACGGCGTCAAGAAGAGAAATCTGACGCCGTCAACTCGCCGCCCATAGTAATATCGGATTGCCTAGATCCAGATCTGACACCGTCAAGAGCAAATTATCTCTTGGCCATCACGTGTAATGGGACCATGACGGCCTATGGTGACGCCGTCATGCCCTTAGTGTATAAACTCTCTGGATTGTCACGGACTCTATCCACTTCACCTCTTGTTTAACTCTTGACACCGTCATGTAGAATTTGGTGACGCCGTCAGGTACTGTTCCCAGCAAGGAAAATTAAGACTTTGCCGTTTTCTTCACTTTTATGCTCCAAAAACGTCCAAAATGTTTCCTTTTCCAGAATTCACTCCAAAAGTACCTAAAATCACAAAAGGAACGATTTATGGCAATATTTGTTCAAATAAATTCAATTCCGGGCTTCAATGACCCCCTAAAAACGGATCATTTTTTGCCTCATCAACTACCAAGCTTAGAAATGATATCTTGATGTTCCAACAACGTCAAGGTGAAACTCTATATGAAGCATGGACTCGTTTCAAGGACTTACTCCAAAAAGTCCCTCATCATGGCATAGATCTTTGGCTCCAAGTCCAAATCTTCTATGACCATATCGATCTCTCCACAAGGCGAACCATTGACCAATCGGCTGGTGGCAAGCTACGTGATCTAAGTGCGGAAGAATCATGGGAACTCATAGAAGATCTATCTCTCTATGACAACGAAAGTTGGAATGATCCCCGTGATTTGAACAAAATGGTCAAGGCAATATCTTTGCCTTCGAACAATTCTAGCACTCCCGACCGTAGGATCATGGAACTTGAGGACCAAGTCAAGTTTCTCATGAAATCCTACGAAGATCCTAAGCCTTCAAGCCAAGTGAACACAATCACTTCTTCATGCGAATTATGTAGTGGTCCCCATGACACTCGTGATTGTGTGGAACTCCCCGGACAAGCTTTTGCGGATTACGCATCCTCGCGTACCGACGAAGCGGGAGACAAGTGGTACACTTTCAAACCCGAGCCAAACCCTTACGGTGATTCCTACAACCCTTCTTGGAAAAATCACCCGAACCTTAGGTGGAAGCAAAACCAAAACATGCCCCAAAACAATTCTTCCAATCCACTTAATCGTTACCAACCAAACGGTCCACCCGCTAACCGTACTTTCAACAACAATCCTTCCAATAACTATGGTAGTACCAATAATCTTGAAGGATTGATGTCCAAGTTTATGGCATCTCAAGAAGCTCGCATAGCTATGTTTGAAACCGAATTCAATCAATAACAAACGGAGATGACCAATAAGATTGACAACTTGTTGAAAGCCCTCAACAACCAAGTGCTAACGACACCTAGAAAGGACACTAGGGACACTAATAGCGGAATCCAGATTAAGGACCCCTCATCATCTAAACAAGTCCACTTTGTCAACGTTGTCACTATTAAGCCGATAGATAAGAACATAGAAGAAAGTGACAAGGATGAAGTTGGAATAGAAACCGGGACTAGGGATGAGATTAAGTTGAGGATATTAAGGAAGAAAAGTTAGAGGAAGTAGAAAATGTAGAAGAATACTTTGATAAGTTACCCACCAAGGAAGAACGGGAATATCACAAGGATCTATTCGATGATCCCGAGATACCATACATCCTTGGTTCAGCCCTTATTAAAGTAGGTGATCCCTCTAACATCAACATACCATGCAACATTGGGCATATGCATGTGTGGAAAGCTTATATTGATCCTAGGTCTCCTATAAACATCATGACTAGGACCTATTATAATTGGGTAATGAAGAAGCAACTTGGGTATAGGATGATGCCCAACACGAGTAAGATGAGCAACTTTGTAGGAAGAGTGAAAGGATTGTATGTCTTTGTAGGAAACTTTACTTATGTTACCGACTTTGTGAGAGTAGAGGATACTCGTCCGGTAATAGATGGTTGCCTTAGTCAAGTAGTGTTCGGAAAACCATTTGTTGAGGCCTCTAAGATGAGTTATGACCTATCCCTATGGATAGTTAGATTCAAGGAAGAGAATGATGAGATTGCTTACCAGATGCCCTATAAGATTGAACAATAACGTCTTCTATCAAACATAGAAAAGGAACACAAGCAAGCGGTGGATGTGGAAAATACACATGACGATCCAGAGAGTTTTTGTGCGTAGGAGATGACGGCGTCACCCAAGGCCGTCAAGGTCCAAGTATTAGTGACGGCCCAGAGGAAAATCCTACATGACGGCGTCAAAAGTAGATCTAGGCAATACGATTTCATTAAGGCGGCGAGTTGACGGCGTCACAATCCAATACATGACGCCGTCACGCTATGTAATCTATATATAGTTTTCCAAATTTCATTCATTAGTGGTGCAACTTTGAGGGAATAAGCCCTAGTCCGAATTTTATTAGCTTTTCAAGGGTTTCAAACCCTTGAATCTTTTATGTTCAATTAAAGATAAGTATCCTTTCAAATCATTCAATATGTCTATGTGTTGTTTGATTATATCTTACGCTTGTCTTCTATTTAACATGCTAGGCTAGATTTCTCTTGTGTTTGCTTAGATGTAGTGAAACCTAGATGTTAATTATGGGTTGATTGTTTGTTTATAATTGTTACAAATGATTGTATTCGATGTTAGGCTTAAGAAAACTGGCAGACTTCCATTGGTAACTTGCTTGAACGTCTTAAGAAACATGATCGGAGATGTACTACAATTTTTGGTTGTATTTAATGCGTAGGAGAATTCTAATGATCCCATGTTAGAAGTTTCTAACGGCTCGACATAGGAGTGAAGTAGGATCCTATAGAGTTAGGGAATATTGTACACGACCCTACGACTAGTATTAAGGAATATGACCCGTCATCCATGCAATTGTAACAAGCTATCAACCTATAAAAGATATCTAGGGAGTAATGAAACCTAAGTAAACACAACTTTCCTCATTATTGTTTCACCAAATTAGTTTAATAGTTACATTTCCATCTCTGTTATTTTATTTTGATTGCATCTTAGTTAATTGGGTTAGTTGGCTAGCAACTAATTCCGCCCACTCTTCTAAAACCCGAGATTTTATTTGCTTTCATAAAAATATAAAAATACAAAAAGAATCATCCCTCACCTCTAGACCTAGTTTAGGAGGCTTTCTAATCCTAGCGACACTATTCCTGAGTTGAACGATCAATCCCCCGGTACTTGTCACTATACTATACTACAACGATCAGGTACACTGCCTGGTGGTGGTTGTAAGCTTCTCGAGATCCCTTGAGAGGTAAAACCTGGTGCGATCCCCACATATCACTTATGTTCCATAAGTGAGACTGAAAGGCATTTCCCCATGACTCGACTTGGGGTGTGTCCTGTGAGCCCATAGGACTTAGGGTAGCTCATATACCCATCCATGATGGCTTCGGCCCAGCCTTCGTCCGATTCCATTGACAATGTCTCTGTTGGTGACCTCTACTTGACTGTTGCCTTGGGGATGACACACGGATGTAAACGATTGTTTGATTTTTAGACCATTGCAAAAAGTAGGGAATACACCTTCGGCAAATTGCTTTCCATTGTCAGAGATGATGATGTGAGGGACCCCGAAGTGACAGATGATATGTTCCCAAACAAATTTCTCCATGTGTCTGCCGGTCATAAATGCTAAAGGCTTAGCTTTCACCCATTTAGTGAAATAATCTATGGCGACTTCCAAGTATTTTACTCCTCCTAGAGCTACTAGTAGAGGTCCGACGATGTCAATCCCCCATTGGGAAAAAGGCTAAGCAGATGTAACGGAGGTCATATCTTGCTTAGGAAGCCTGGGGACATTCGAGTGGATTTGGCATGCTTCGCATTTGTGAATTATATCTGTTGCGTCTCTTTGCATGGATGGCCAATAATATCCAAGCTTCATTATCTTTGAAACAACGGAGCGAGGCCCTGCGTGTAGACTACAAGACCCTTCATGTATCTCGTGTATGATGTTCGAAGCTTGCTTCGGCCCCACACAATGAAGCCAAGGGGTAAGGAATGACCTTCTGTATAAATTGTCCCCTATCAGCTTATATTGTGGGGCCTTGATTCTGACTTTTCTTGCGAATTTCGGGTCTTCTGGCAAGATTCTGCTTATCAGGTTTTCTCTTATTGGAGTCATCCAACTGGATTCTTCTTCAAATATGACATCTGACACCTCCTTCCTTTGGATGGATCTTTCTTCTAACACCTCAACTAGAACTTCTTTAGTTAGGTGAGCAAAAGCCATTGAAACAAGCTTGCTCAATGCATCTGTTTTCTTGTTTTGATTCCTTCGTACATGTTCGATGGTATAAGATGCGAATCCGTCAAGGATTTCCTTAGCTTTATCCAGGTACTGCTTAATGGTAGGCTGCCTTGCCTCATAAGAGCCTTTAATTTGGTTTGCGACCAGTTGTGAATCTACGAAGACCAAAAGATGACGCACCTCCATATCCCTAGCTAAACTAAGGCCTGTTAACAAAGCTTTGTACTCGGCTTCATTATTTGTTGCTTCGAATTCGAACCTTAATGCATAAGTATACTCCTTTCCTTCAGGACTTACAAGCATTAGGCCTGCTCCCGAACCGTCAGAGCTAGATGCTCCGTCCGTGTATAACTTCCATCCTTCTTTCTCTTTGGAGGACTCTATTTTTGGTTCATTCGTAATATGGCCAGGTTCAGATGGGGTTTCAGCTAAGAAATCTACCAATACCTGACCTTTTATGGAATTCCTTCCCTTGTATTTGATATCGTGTTCCCCCAACTCGATAGCCCACTTGGCTATCCTTACCAATATTTCTGGCTTCAACAAAATTTGTTTGATGGGCTTATCAGTCAGTACAGTGATGGGGTGAGCTTGAAAATACCTTCTAAGGCATCTTGCAGCATGAACCAGAGCTAGAATTAGCTTTTCTAGTTCCGGGTAGTTTAATTCAGCTCCTTGCAAAACGCGACTGACAAAATAAATCAGAATTTGTTTCTTTTCCCTCTCTGTCGGGAGTACTACGCTGATACTTTCGTAAGATGCTGCGATATACATATATAGCACTTCTCCGTTGATTGGGGTTGTGAGTGTTGGTAGGATTTCCATGAACTCTTTCAACTTCTGGAAGGTAGCTTCGGCTTCAACACTCCATTGGAAAGTCTTCTTATATGTGCATCTTTTGAGGGTTTTGAAGAATGGCAGTGATCGATCCACTCCTTTTAACAAGAATCTGCTGAGTGCTGCTAGTTTTCCATTAAGGCTTTATACCTCTTTCAATGTCTTTAGAGGTTGCAAGTCCGTAATGGCTTTCACCTTTGAAGGGTTAGCTTTGATCCCTTGCTTCGTGATTAAATGCCCGAGGAATTTGTCCTTCTTCAACACCAAAGGAGCATTTCTTAGGATTAACCTTCATGTTGATCACTCTTAATTGATCGAAGGTCTCTTGAATGTCGGAGAGCATGTCTTCCTCCGTTCTATTCTTTATGACCATGTCATCAATGTAAGCTTCAAAATTTCATCCTATCTGTTTGTTGAAGGCATTGTCTACCAAACACTGATACATTGCCCCTACGTTCTTTAACCCGAAAGGCATTTTCTTGTAGCAGTAAACTCTCTTTCCAGTTTAGAAAGCTGTTTTCTCTTCATCTTCCTCTGCCATTTGTATCTGATGGTAGCCTTTGTAGGCATCTAGAAAGCATTTCAAGCGAAACCCTGATAAGGACTCTACTTTCCAATCTATCTCTGGTAGAGGGTAGCAATCTTTTGGGCATGCTTTGTTGATGTCAGTGAGATCAACACACATACGCCACCCTTCGTCGCTTTTCTTGACCATAACTGGGTTGGCTACCCATGTTTGGTATTTAACCTCCCAGAGTATTCCTGCTTGCACGAGTTTGTCTACCTCCTTACAGGTTGCTGCATTCCTTTCAGGTGCTAGACTTCGACGCTTCTGTTTTATGGGCTCAATGTGCTTGAACTCGTTAAGCTTATCTTCTATACCGAAGGACTTACCATCGATCGAGAGTTTTCTCGGAACCCCCATCATATCAGAATATGTCCACACGAAGACATATTTGTTGTCTCTTAAGAGTTTCGTTAGGCTTTCCTTGAAGGTGTCTGGCAGCTGTTTCCCGATTACTACGGTTTGTTCCGGATGCTGCTCGTTTATCACCACGCGTTCTTCCGCGTCTCCGCAGCTTAAAATGACTTTCGGAGATTCTTGAAGATTCTCCTTGATCTTCTTCTCGTCATCTTGTGACTTTCTTTGGTGGTAACTGGAAAATATGGTCCCAACCCCATACGCTGTTTGGAACTTAACTGCTGCATGTATGGTGGACAATACAATACCCATCCTTTGCATGGCGGTTCTTCCTATTAACAGGTTATAAGGAAAGTTGGACCTTACGATTGCAAAGATGAGGGTTTCTATCCTCGTGAGTCTTCCTTCGCCAATGGTTATTTCGAGGGGGACTTCTCCCAAGGGCCACGAGTGCTCCCCCGAGAAACCTACTAAAGGTACCTTTGAATCCACCCTCTGTGACCTGATCGAAGATTTAAGTTTTAGGAAGCAGTGTTCATATATGATTTCGCAGGAGCTTCTGCAGTCCATTTAAGCTCTGTTCACTTCTCGATTGGAGATAAGGACCTTTATCACTACTGGTTCGTCTGAAGGAGCTTGGCCTGTTATAGGTGGGAATGTCACTTCCCCCACAGTTTGTAACTCCTCTTCTACTTCCTTTCTTTTCTGGCTTGGGCCTCCTCGGCGAACCATGAGGATTGGAGTTTCGCGGGTAGTATTTTCTCCCAGCGGAGTATCAAAGTTCTTTTCTTTGTCTTTTCTAATGCCTTTCACAAGGTGTGCTAACTATCCGGATTTGACGGCTTCTTCTATCTGTCTCTTCAACTCTCTGCAACTGTTCGTGTCGTGACCGGAATCTTCATGGAAGTGACAATATTTGGTCATGTCTCAATTTCTACCTTTATTGGTTATGCGAGGAGGGGTTTTGAAATCCTTCGCGACCTTCTCCGTGGCTAAAATTTCCTTTGGGGACTTCGTTAGGCTTTCCAACAGATCGTAACTGGGGCCTTTGTTATTAGGGCTGAACCTGTGTTGGTTCTTGTTTCTGTTCCTCGATCCCTCCTACGAGGAGTGTTTCACCATCTTGGTTCTTTCCACCGGAGCCCCATTGGTGGATACTTCTTTGGCTTCTATCCAAGTGTACGTCCTTTCCATAAGACCCTTGTAAGTCGCAAGAAGGTTTGTGGATAGGAATTCCATCAGGTGACGGTTTCATAGGCCATGCACGAAACCAAAGATATGTTGCTCTTCATGTAAGCCCAGAATTTCCAGGGTCTCATCTGTGTATCTTGTGACGAAACTCCTTGTGCTTTCGTTCTCCTTCTGCTTAATGTTATGCACTATAAGGTGAGTCCTTGTGAATTTCTTTTGTTGACTAAAGTGTGACCTGAATTTGGCCTTCAAATCATCGAGGTTTACGATGCTGCCTAGTTTCTGCCCATCACCAGATACGGGCAGAATCTCGGAGGGTATAGGTAAACATGTGGCAGGCTACTGGCATAACCCACTTTTGCATCCTGATCGCTCCTTCGAACAAGTGTATAAAGTTGTCCGGGTCCCCCTTTCCATCATTGGTGCCTATGTGCGAAGGCATCTTCAAACCATCAGGTAAAGGATACTCTTCGATCCACCTTACAAAAGGCGTTGAAGGGCCTATAGCCTCTGGATATAGGAAATTGTAGGGTGGCATGTTTGTGGGGACGGTGTTATAGGGATAGTGAGGAGGAAGTGCCCCTGAAGGGGTTTGGTTAGGATAAGGAGCATAAGGGGTATTCATGTTAAAAGGATAGTTGTTAAACATGGTGTACGGAGGGTATATCACGGGCTGTCCGTAGGGTGTAGTAACTTGTGGGAAATGGTTATTACTAGGTTGACTGTTTATGGGAGGATAAAGGTTTTTGAGGATAACTCTGAGTCTGGAACTGAGGGTACATACCATTGTGAGGGAGGTTTCCCCCCATATTGAATTGAGGTTGATGGCCTTCTACACCGGATGCGTGAGAAGGTTGTAGAGGCATCCCTGTCTCAGTTCTCCCCAAATGAGCAGCTAGCAAAGGAGGTAGCTTTACCCCCGAGTTATCCCTTTGTTGGCTCCTTCCATTGGAACCCTCACCTGCAACTCCTTCCCTCCTTGTGGGAGCCCTCTCAGGGACTCCCTCAAAGCTGACAGGTCTTCCTCCTGTCCTTCGGCCGATAGGGGATCCAATGTGTAGGGCAGAAGGAGTAGCCCCTGGCGCCGAAGGCCTTGGCTCCATCTCTATTTCTTCATCGTACTCATCACTAGAGTATTCCTACTCCCTTCGCATATTTGTTTTACGAATTTGCCTCCTACGGGCCCTTAGCAAAGATTCCAACGCTTCGTAATTAGCCTCAACGAAAGCAGGGCTAATGGCTAGTTCCGGATTGACCGATGTTAAGGCGTGATGATTGGGTTTTGTTTCAAGGTGAGATCGTGTTGTGAATGTGGACACCGTAATTGGTGGGAGACCGTTAGGGTCAGTTGCTGGTAATGGGGTCAAAGTCAAAAAACCCGGTGAGGGTGTAACTTCTCTTTCCAGATTCATGCCGAAACAATAGTGAGTATGTTTGACTGCTTATTTGCTTGGGAATAACAAGACCAATTGTAGCGGGTCCCACGGATGGCGCCACTGATTTTACAATAAATTGCACAACCAGGCCTTCGATGGTGATCAAAGGATATAGGGGATGTGGTGGTTGAGCCAAGCTTGTGTCTAACCTGAAATAAGAAATACGAAGACACTACGTTAAGTGATTACGCAGGGGTTGGGCCCTGTGAACCATCTCCGGCGTGTGAATAAGTATTTGGTATGAGAAGTTAAATGAAAATGTGGTAAAGTAGAGTCGTGGAGATTGCATACCAGATTTATGACTCGTCCAAGACCATTTATAGGTGATGAAATAACCTTGGAGAGTGTTTACACGTTTCATGGAGATCAAGGGGGCGTCCCATGATTTATGGTATCTGCTAGGGTTTAGTTCCCCACTCCTCCTGGTTTAGTGGGGGAGCTAAGGAGGAAGAAGAGACGTGGGTAAGACTTGGTCTTACCAATGTTTGGACTTGGCATTGTTCCGTCCTTACAACTTATTGAAGGATACCCCGAAGGGCTTCATCCTTCAACTGGCGAATTCCCATTTGGTAACTAGATCACTGGTGATTAGTTTTACGCCATTAAAAGTTTTAGGAGGCTAGCCAGAGCCTTCGATATGTAGGTTGCGATAAGGCTCGAAGGGGGTTCTTCGAGCTAACCGGAGGGTACATTATCAAATGTCTTCTGGGCCGTCTCTCTTTGAGTTATAACTAAACGGCCTACTCCCAATTACACCTGATGCCGTCACGTGTAAATCTTTAAAAGGTTCACTGGAGCGTCATGTGTAATATTTTCCAGCTACTTTATCTTCAAGTGACGGCGTCAGCTATTAATGACTGACGCCATCAGGTGCAATTCCTGATAGGTTTTCTTGACTTTGTTGTTTTCTTCATTCTTGAGCCCAAAAACGTCCAAAATGCTCCATTTTCCAGAAATCACGTCCCAAGTACCTAAAATGAGAAAAGAAACGATTTGAGGCAATATTTGACCATATATTTACGATTTAAGGCTTAAATGACCCCTTAAAAGCGTAACAAATAAATCCTTATCATTAGTTGTATCCTTGATTTAGTCATGGGACTAACCAAGGTAAGTATATGGTTATGACTTATGATGTGTCGATAAGCTTGATTTGGGTTATGATGCTTAGCATACAAGTGATCAATGTTTGGTAAGCTAAGGATGCAAGTATTTGTATGTATGGTTAAGTGATGTGAACATGATGTGCATGTATGCATTTAATTATTTCATTTATGATAATATA
This sequence comes from Artemisia argyi, assembly GCA_030686995.1. Classification (NCBI taxonomy): domain Eukaryota; kingdom Viridiplantae; phylum Streptophyta; class Magnoliopsida; order Asterales; family Asteraceae; genus Artemisia; species Artemisia argyi. The sequence goes on from CM060709.1 coordinate 294,247,259, forward strand.
TTATTGTGGGTTACTTACTAAGCAAAAGCTTACGTTATAGTTGTCAACCATGTTTTGTAGGTTATCATGGGAAGATGGCAAGTACTTTGATTAAGGCTTAAGATGTAGAAGTGCGCACTTAAAGTATATTGGTTTGTACATAGAAGCTTAGCACTAGATACTGAGCTTGAAGTGAAATTTATTCCCTGAGAATCTAAATGGGTTAAATGATTGTAATGTCAAGTCTAAAATGGTTGAGAGTCAATTTACAGGTTTTAATGGATGTTGTAAGGTTATGTTAAAATTAAGTCGGAAACGGGTCAAAACGGGTGTTTGGCATAACACATTTTACTTTGTAAAGCATGTTTCCATGGGTCGTTATGGCCAAGTTTATACATGAAAGTGATATTTATGTTGTATTACAGTATTCTGGAAAGTTTGCTAAATTATCGAGTTCGGGAGGTTGGGTTTACAAGAAAAGGTTTTTGAAATGTTCTTGGGAGGTCAGAAGCCTCCAGCCAATCGGATGGAGGGTTCTGCCGATCGGTTAGAGGTCCAGCTGATCGGCTGGAAAGACTTGTTGATCGGCTAGATGAGTCTCGGCTAGATGAGTCTGGGCAGTTTTCATCAATTTTTGGAAATTCTTATTTTTAAACCATAAGTCATCACGGGTCATGCCACCCATCATATCGAAGGTAATTGAGTCTAGTTTCATTTAAAAATACTTCCAATGATTAGTTTGTTATAGGTTTTTATCAGTTGGTTAAAAAGTAACAGAAGGTTCGTTATAGTTGAGTCGTTTCCGCATAAAAGTCAAAATTTTTTGTCAAATCAGGCACCGGGCGTAACACAAACACTCTAAACTCACATCGAGACTCTGATGCTAATTTTAGGGTCTCTTACATAGTGAATCAATCACATAATAATGGTTAAGAAGTTTAAGAACAAGATAGAGAAAGACTTAGAGAGAGAAAGAGAAATACAGTGTAGGGAAGTTTACACACTACATACTCACTCACACATTACAAATGAACTAGTGTGAGGCTTATATGCCAAGTGTGGCATTTTGATTTGGCTTAGTGGGCTATGAGCCTTGACTTGGATCACTTGTTGGACTTAAGGGTGGACTAGTTACTAACTAGTCCATTTACATGTCTATTTTTCTAACGTACAATTAGTCCAAGCCCATTAATAATATACTAACCTATTACAACTTATACAATACTCGTAAACATTATACACTTTCCACTAATGGAGAATGATTGACTCTTTTGAGGCTAACACATTGTACCCTCTTAAATTGTTGCTTCCATTCTTTGTACACAACATTTCCTCTCTGCTTCAATAAATCATGTTGCACAACTTCATACATACCAGTTAGCAATCCAAGCACTTGATGAACAACTTCTAGGTTGACTTGAACTGATTTGTTTAATACATCCAAGCCCCTTGTATCAGCATCAAAGCGTTCAAGCAACCAATATCCTAATCGACTTGGCAACGTAGAAAAATTGAATCGTAACAATAAACCAAAACCTAAACGTCTTACTGCTTCTTTTTATCATCAGTTAAAACCTTAATAACTCCATATAATGGACCTGGAGATAACTTTATCAAAACCCTTTGAAATTTTTATCCAAGTTGACGAAGAACCAGACTTGGATCAAGATCATCAAAAACAACAGGTTTTGGTTTTGATGAACCAGGTTGTTTAGTTTTTGATGAAAAAGCGGCTTTGATGAACTTTTTAATGAAGTAGGTTGGTGAGGTTTAGATGAAATAAGTTTTGATGAACCCTAAGAAGTTGCAGCATTTGTCGTGAATGCTTCATCAACAAAATCATCGTCACTGGGTAAATATGCTTTCAAAGGAAAAGTTATTTCAGCGTTTTTAGCGCCTTTACCTATCGAACATATATAAAAGTTGTAAAATTGTTTTAAAACATGATTTAAGAAAAAGTGATGAACAAATTGTCTTAATCATTTTGGTTTGTGAACTACAAAATTTTTATATCATTTTTCTTTGACGAGCAATAAATTTTCTTTTTGATGAACAAAAAGAAGATGAGCGTATTAATTTTTAGGAACAGACAAATACTGAACTAAACCTAGTGAACAAAATTTTCTTAATATTATATTTGAGGAATAAACAAAAACATGATGAGCATATTATTTTTGATGAACAAAAACATGATAAGAATATTTTTTTTAATAAACAAAAATACTGATGAACATACTTGCTAAATTGTTTTTATGAACATAAACACTAATGAACATAGTTCTTAAATTGTTTTGATGAACAAAAATACTGATGAACATGAAATAAAATTATTAAACATTTACCTTTTAGTGATCGACGTTTTGCATTTTTTTTTCTACCTTTTTCAATAGTTGCAATATTTTCAGGCTCATTATTTACTATGTTACTTGTTCTGCTTCTAGATTCTAAAAATGTATATAAAATATAGGTAAAATCATATTATACAAGAATAAACTAAAATAAACTGAATTTTTTAACCATAAATGATGAACTTACGCGTTAACTCAACTTATTCGCTTCCATTTATTTCAGGCTCGATAGTCAAATCTATTTCTTTCTGTTCAACATTTTCATTTGTTGGTCGGCTTAAAGCTATTAATGTATTACTTTTTCTTGTAGGTTCTAAAAAATCAATTTTTTGTTAGTTAACCCAGATTATACATGCATAAACTAAAACTAGGCGAGTATTTTTGCATAGCAATGACATTTTATAACGGTAAACAATTATAGTTGCGATATTGTGAATATTCATTTTCATTAACTATGAAGCAACACAATAATAAAAGAAAGTTGTAATATAGTGTTAAAAAAAATGTTGAGCTGGGAGCACTTTTTTCGCGGCACTACCTATCGCTCATTAAGATCAACAATCCTTAGTTTAAACAGTTGATAAACTAGGTCGTTAAACCCCTTGAATGCCTTTTCATTTTTCAAAACATAATTTGTGCTGAATTTTGGTGTATACCAGTAATTAAAATTTGTATTATTATTCTCAAATCAAATACAATGAAACAAAAAATACGATGCATGTAAGTATTTATTTTTGTCCGTTAAGAGCACACGGTAAGATGCCAACAAGACCCACGTTAAAACTTAACTCACCTGCTTAACGCACCGCGTTAACTTACCGGGCATGAAAGGCAAAGGGAAGTTAACGTGGTGAGTTATAATCATAACGCACGTTAAGGCATAACTTTTGGGGGTGAGTTATAACTTAACGCAACGGTAAGTTGCCTTTTGGGGGTGAGTTATAACTTAACGCAGTATAACTTAGGTGAGTTATCTTACCACCCCTAAAGTTAACGCCATGGCAAAGGGAAGTTAACGCTGACGTGGCGGTGAGTTATAACTTAACTCGGGGTTAACTTACACCATGCTCTAAATATAGGGCTGAGCATTTCGACCGACCCGACCTGAAAAACCGATCGAACCCGAACCGACTCGACCCGACCTGACCATACTCGGTTTTAGTTCGGGTTAGTGTTTTACCTATTTGTTGGGTTGGGTCGTGTCGGGTCGGTCCGGTTCCAGCCAAAAACCGACCAAAACCGACTTAAACCCGAAAACTAACCGAACCGAAACGAGCAATTTCGGTTTCGGTTTTGGTTTAGGAGTTTTGCGTTTTTTGGGTTTCAGGTTTGTCGGGTCGGGTCTGTACCGATGCTCACTCCTAGTTGAACATGCATTTTTCAATATAAAACTTAGTGAAGATCAAATAAAAAAAATGAAAATAAGAAACAATAACCGCACATATTAAATGAACCTACAAAAACAGATGTAACTCCTCTTAAATCTCTCCATCCTATTTAAAATATGTGCTTAAAAATATTTCTTCTTCGCGTTATAATTTACCTTCTCATATAAAACTTACAAGTGAGTTTCAGATTTGCAATCTATAAGCTTAATCAGAGCCGTATATGAGGGTGTGCGAGGTTTGCTATCATACAGTGCATCCAAATTCTAGGGGCCTCAAAATTTTTATATGATATGTATATATATCCTATAAAAGTGACTATGTATTTGAAACAGAGTGTTGCATTAAAAAATGATGGTCGGATACACTGAAAACGATTATTTCTCATTTTATCTTTTAATTAACTTATTTACTTTCTATTTTAGGCCTCGTAGTTATTTTTAAACTGAATTCTGCACTTGGCCTCCATAAATTGAGAGACAGAACTAAGTTTAATAGTTCTACCACTTAATCAACAAATATAAATCACATCACTTAAAGTAAAAGTTGTTTGTTTGCTCAAAATTGGAGCATTTCCTTTTAATTTAATGTTTTGTTGGTTAATTAACTCATCAATTGTATAGTTGATAGCGTAGCTTGATTTATGTTGATATAAAATTGACTTGATGCTTATTATAACATTTATTATGAAATTTCTATTTTTTACTAGACATGAAGGGTGTCTAAGGTGTAGAAGATTCAAATAGGGCTTGGATAAGGTTGCAAATAAGTTGAGCTTTTATCAAGTAATTCGAGCTCGAGCTCGAGTTTGAGTTTGAGCTTGGCTCGATCGAGTGCTTTTAGCGAGCTCAAGCCAAATATATTGGCTCGAAACATATAATGAGCCGAGCTCGAGTTTTTGATAGCTCAGCTCGAGCTTTTTCGAGCTAAGTAAATGAGAGTTAATTTAAATATTAATCTAATTAGAAGGATTTACTCCATAAACAATTAACCTAATCATGTATATTACCTTACAAGTAAATGACTACATATGGAGTAACTTCTAATTATATATGGAGCTTTTGCGAGGTTTTATGGTTTTCAGTTTCGAGCTTTAAGTAAGTGAGGGTTAATTTGAATATTAACCTAATCATGTATTCATATACATATATTCGAGCTTTTCAAGCAAAGCTCGAGCCTTGCTCGAAACTGAATCGAGCTGAGCTCAAGCCTGAATGGTTAAAGCTTGAGAAGCTATTGAGCCGAGCTTGAGACTATTTTTTTTTCTTTTTTGTCGAGCCGAGTTCGAGCCTTGTCAAGCTCGAGCTTGACTCGGCTCGTTTGCACCCTAGGCTTGAATAGGGCTTGAGCTTGTCCCGTTTCAAACATCATTTGCGAAAGAGCTTTGCTGCAAATTTCTACATTGTCATCCTACAAATTCTTTTACACTCACAAAAATATTATATAATTTTTTTCTACTCATTCTCTCTCTGTATCCAAACCATTAATTCTGCCACTTGATAGGATCCTGTGAGTAAGATACTTTGTAGGATGATAATGTAAGAATATTTAGCATTTTTCTTCGCAAAAAGTGAAGCTCAACCAGAGAGTTATTTTATGGGTTGTGCTCGGCTCATTATAATTATTTTAAAAGTTACTTACGTAAGTATTTAGTAATTGCGCTAGTGTAAGCACTTGAACTCGTGTCTAAGGTACACAATATTATTTGTCGATCTAAGACCAGTATCTGTCAATTTTTTTGTAACTATTACTTGTTCTATTTAGTTTGCTAATGCCCTAAATACTTATGACTTATTGATGCAAAAGCTAGTATAGACTCGCCAAGCTAATGCACAAATTTAGAGGCTCGAGCTTGTTTGATTCATGAACTTCAAATTAATTAGAGCTCAAGTCTAGTTTCTAACAAACTCGGTTAATTAGAGCTTGTTACATGTTTTAGTTGATGATAATAATTGTGCAAGTTAAGATGTGTAAAACTAATGTCAAAATGTATCTCTGATTTATTTCAAATATTATTTGTTTTAAAATACTATTTGTAGAATCTGAATCTATCAAGAAAAATTATTGGTAGAAGAGAATGATTGTAGGACTAGGAAATGGAGCCCAAGACAATCATACATCATCATACAGATGTCAAATCAAAGGCATATCGCATCCGTAGACCTTTTTACCACTCAATGTTGTTACATCATCGTCAATCCTGTGAAGGTGGTTGTCAGAAGATTCAATCCTATGTTATACATATCTTCCCCGTGTTGTCATATCAGGATTGCATACCATACAAATCAGCAATACACCCAATTATCGTATTACCCTCCTTATAAGAAAGTAGGGATAACTTATGGCTTTATTCATTGCAATGTCGCATCATCGTCATATTCCTTTTATTCCTACCTTTGAATCTTCTGACAACCACCTTTTTTGACCATGTAATTATAAATATACACGTAAATATACTTATATACTTGTCAATCTCTACATATTTCAGGATGAGTATATTTGGCTCTAAGCATCGCAGACTTAAAACCGACCGAGACCGAGAGGTCTGGTCTTATGTAAAATCCGATTATTATATCTTTTTGGATCAGACCGATCGAAGGACCGAACCGGACCAACCTGTATCGGACCGAACACATTCGGTCCGGTCCTCGGTCCAGATTTTTGGGTTATTTCGGTCTCGGTCTCGATCGATCCGGTCCGGTCTTATACTGATACTCATCCCTAGGGTTGTAAACGAACTAAACGTTCAGTGAACATTTCATAAACTGTTTGGTAAAAAGTTCGTTTATGTTGGTTTATTTTTTAAATGAACGAACATGAACAATATTTTACATATATTCATTTAGTTAAATGAACGAATATTAACAAAAGTCGCGTCCGTTCATTTATTTTCGTGAACGTCTGATTATGCGTTCGTTTATGTTCATTTATTTATTTATGTTTGTATGTCATATCTTGTAAAATACTCATAATATATTGTGCATAATTTAATAAAGTTGATGTTTGCTTGTCTATGTTCACCTATGTTCGATTGTTTATTTTTGTTTAGTTTCTTAATAAACGAATATAAACGAAATGAACAACTCATTTTTTTAATAAACGAACATGAACAAAAAAATTTGTCCGTTTAAGTGTTCGGGTCTATTTATTTTTCTGGTTATAATTAAACGAACGAACATGAATAAGGCTCCATTCAGGTTTGTCAGGTTTGTTTACAGTCCTACTCACCCCTATATATTAATATATGAATATGAATACACCACGTTGTATTTATTTTGATATTGATGTTTGTAAATTTCGTATAAAAGGCTAGAAAGTTAAGTCTTATCTAACTTAGGGGGTGTTTACTAAATTAAGTGATTGTATATGAACCTCTTAATTAGCCTCTTAAAGAGGATGGTGTAGTTTTAATGGGTCTCTCAGAGAATAAAGGTTTGGGCCCACAATTCTCTCCACTAAGAAAAAAGTAAACACCCCCATAGACTCCTCCCAATGCTAGGGAGTGAGTGATCGGCAAGGTGGTAGTGACGCGGCAAAGCCGTTGGGGTCACGAAGTGAAGAGCAAAAACAAGAAGAAAATATATATATATATATATATATATATATATATATATATATATATATATATATATATATATATATATATATATATATATATATATATATATATATATATATAAAGCTTCACCTTTGGGTTACCTTGCATAGTGGGCCCTCTTAAGGGTGTGTTTTGTATGCGCCAATGTGAATCAATGGATTTCATTCCATGTATAGGTACGAGGTGGATCACCCGCGCGTTGCCGCGGGATGATTTGCTAAAGAAGGTTTACCAAGTGTTGCAATCACGGGTCAGTTAGAACATATATTAGCACTCCTGTAATACTGCTACTAACAGACTTTGTAAGATCAGTAAAAAATATTTGTTGCTGCACAAAAAGTGAACATTATGTTTGAACCAAGTCATATCAGCAGAATAGATTTGTTGCTCAAAAAAATGAATATAATTAATGCTTTCAAAAGTTTGTACATTTGATTTCACCACCCAAACACACTCATCTCGGCGCCTATTTCATGCTGCAATCCGACCTCCACTTCAGCCCCAAAACTGACCCATTTTAGCCGCCCATTTCAGCCCCGAATCCTATGTCTATTACAGCTTCAAAACCGACCCATTATAGCCCCCTAATCCTACATCTATTGCGTCGCAACCCATTTGCACATTCCGCACAAAAAAACTCTCCTTTCAGCCCCATTTAAGCACCGAAACACCCTCTTTTTAGCACCCATTGCAGCCACATTCTTTACCCGCAATTCCAGTGCCAACTACAACTGCTGGTGTGTCAGGTGGCAAACCTCACTCAACTGCATCTTTTAGTATCTTTTGACTGATTTGAAAGAAACGGAAAAGCATCAATGCAAACCTTAATAGTTAACACTATACTTGTAAAAAAGAATAGTTCACATAAGCAATGATAAAGTAGGGAATACAAATAATTTAGGACACACTTTAGAGAAAAAAAGTAAAGAGCTGAATCCTTTTGAAGGTAAATTTAGCATTGTAGTTGACAAAAACTGGAAGCATAAACTTTTTAACTGAGTAGAATAGCATCAAGTCTTTTTCAAAAGCGCGTAACAGAAAAACAAACAGCCGCCATCATAAATTTAATTCATTTGCAAAACCACTTTCTTTCCGTCTTAGATTTTAACTATTAGTCCAAAGTCATTGAAAGATGCAAAGCAAGATTTTCACATAAACAACCCAATTCTGCCATAAACACAAAAAACACAAATACTATACCTCTAGATGATATCTAGCTCGTAAACCACCCCCAGCGCACTCCACAGCCGCAACCGCTCCTTGTAAACTGAAAAAAAAAAAAGTCCTGCACATTTTCATACTAAACTAAGAGATAGGGATTATCTTCTTTATACGCATGACATAAAAATAAACTAAGTAACAAAAAAAAGGTTATACCTCAGCGCAAATCGATTGGCCTAAAACAGAACCATTAATGTTGAATATCAGTCACAGATATGGCCAGGCTAGCAAAACACAATAAGAGATATGAGCTATCCCAGCACCATTTAATCGAATATCGCGCACATCATGTTTACTAAACTGATATTGAAACCATAAAATTTAATAAACAAAATAATAGAAACAACTTACAGCAGGGCTGCGGTTAATAGGGATTCAAATCCACCCACTAATTTTAAAAAATACATGTTGTTTCAGCATTTTGCAAATTTGGTTCAGCCGAATCCTGAGCACGATTTTGCAATCTCACGCGTCTTTGCTTTCGTAATCCAATGCTACATGCAGCGATTGGTATGTGAAACACGCACTTCCCTTCCTTTAGTTCAGACCTGCGAGTCACATTCTAGTATTAGAATACAAATCCAGTTTTCATGGCTCAAAGAGTGGCACGCGTAACCGGTCAAAACTAACTATTTCCGACCCTATCTCTTTCAAAAATGATTGGAACATTACCTGTGCGGCTGTGCTACCACAAACAATCTTGCATGTTCATCCTTGCATAAGCTTAAGGTATGTAGACAACTTTTTGTAAGTGCAAAAAATTAATTGTTTTCATTCAAAGTGCAAAAAAAACAATAACCTGCAAAAGAAATGGTAAATATAAGCTTGGTCCATGTGAACTTACCTATTTTTAGATAAGACTCCTCTATATTCCTACCATCCAAACTTTTCGAGCCTCCTCGAATCCAAGTTATTTGCCTAGAAGGGCCACCAACCTACAAAACAAATTTCTAAATAAACATATACGATGGTTCGTTATATGACAGTCCCTTAGGGAGTGTTTGGCATTGCTTTTACGTTTCAGGTAATCATTAGTTGTTGGTGGTAGGGTATATCGAAACTGCTTTCGATTATCTTACTATATAAGGGTCTAATTATTAGTTAATGTGTATCTATCGAGGAAATACTTTATAATAATAAGATTTTGTAACCACCAAAACAACTAATTGTGTTCAATTTTTCCATATAACATAACCACTTCCCAACACCAACCGCCCTTTATTAAACCTAGGACTGTTAACAATTTGCAGTTGTTATTCAATTTGCAAATTACAGTATGCCGTGTTACATACCAGTTCAGTTTTATTTTCAGCGATCCCTCCATTTGAATGCAACCACTCATTGCAAAACTCATGTTCTTCGTTCCAGTTGACTCCATTCCAGTTGACTCCATTCCAGTGATGCTGATAATCAAAAGGCGCCAATTATGAAACCCATGTTACTGCGACAAAACAAAATCGTCATGAATAATTCACTTGTGACCACAGCTTCAAAACACTGAAATTATAACCACCCCCAAATTAAAAAGTGCACTATAATCAAGCAAGCTAATAAGGCAACCCTATAACCCCTAAAATTTAGCTTGTGCACTTAAAACCTTTCAAAACCTAAAAAATGCTAAACAATATATACCGAAAGACAAAAAAATCAAAATACCCAATTCATTAAAACACAAATAATCTTAGTTTAGAATAAAAATCAGAACTTTAACCATCTAATCTAAAGTAACAAAATAATTAGAATAACAAAACCCATTATGAAAGACCAAAAAATATCATACCAATATCTAAAAAACTCCATTACTTGTTGAAAGGCTAAGGCCGCAGAACCCTATTGACCCAACAAAAACATGAACGATCGTAATCACACATTCGAGCCTGCAATTAAACATAAAACAATGAATAAAAAACACAATTTTTTATAAAAAAAATCAGCTCCAATTAAAAAAAAAATAAGAACCCTAAAAAAATATGTGTGTGTGGTTATAAACTATAAAAAAAAAAAAAAAAAAAAAAAAAAAAAAAAAAAAAACACCAATCAAATTAATAATCTGAATATCAAAAGCAACCCTAATAAAAAGTTTATTATTACCTGATCTGACAAATACACAATCATCGATCATTTGAGCATTTTGTTCCCCTCCTTTTTCGATTAACGATTAATCATCCTCTGCGATTTTTTTTCTTCTTTGATTTCGTATCCACAATAGATCCAGTGTGTGCGTGTGTGTGTTTTTAGGTTTGATGATATGCGAGAACCATCTGGAAAGGAGGAAGGATGAATGGTTTTTGTTATATGTGAGAGAGTGGGAGAAGAGGTTTGCCGGGTAGAAATATACTGTAGGTTTTACTGTACACATAACACAAAACACTGTAGCATCACAAAAAAGGTTTGGGGAAAGCAATTTTGGGAAGCACTGCATGCTGAATGGCATGTACCACAAAGTTTGGCATTAGCAAAGTGCGGGAGCATATCCTGGTAAATGTAATATTTACTAATTTGGTTACTTAACATCGGAATCAAAAAAGGAAATGATACTAAACATGTTGCTATACTTAAAAGTCACCTAAAATGTGTGGAATGAAAATTGATTCCCAGATCACCATTTTCTCTCACATAATTTAAAAATATTTTTCAGCTAATTATCCCTACCAAACAATATTTATGTTATTGATACCTTAACTTATAGTCATTCTTATTCTAACCCTATATCAAATTTATACCGATTATCATTACGGACAACAAACCAAACGGCACCTTAATGTTTATATTATTAATTATTTGGTTTGTGAGTGTGTTTGCGTGTAAGGTATTTAGTTGAATATGGTTTTATAAAAGCCGGAATTTTTAATAAATAAAAAAATGTGTTTAAAGGTGAAGTTGTGTGAGATAGGTGGGAGTGATAAGTGAGATAGTGGTGAAGGAGGGAGAAAGTTGATATATCGCTAAGATGAAAGATGAAGTGGGGTAAGGATTGAGAGTAGCCTTATAGAAAAACATTGTAGTAATCTTTATACATTTGATTTGTGTCTTTTTCTTATATATGTGTAATTTTTAAAAACCTTAAATACCCAAATTTATTGATGTAACATAAAAAACGGGTAAACATACTAGTTTTTCTTTGTTCAAGTTTGGGAATGCGTCTTCAACTCAGATGTACGCAACCTAATCCGAGTATATCGTGGTTGTTTAAATATGACACCTTTCTAATCCGAGTATATCGTGGTTGTTTAAATATGACACCTTTCTTTGAAAACTCTCAAAATGTATACTTAGTGATGTTTGAATTTTAGAAATCTTGTCATGAGATAATGTTGCCTAACCACTAGATCATATGTTTTTTTATACATGTAACATGCAATGATATTATGGACCTAGGGACCATGGATGCTAAAAGGATCAACCGTCTGTTTACTACAAAATATTAGAGAAACAATCTTAATTTCATTTCATATATCACGCGGATCATTTGGCTGTTTACTACAAGTGTGGGGATGGTGTATCCGGCCATTATCAGCTAAACCAATTTGGCGAATACTATGCATACACGTTTTAAGTTTTAACCCTTATGTATAACATGTGTGAAATGCAAATTTTCGTACTCTTTTTAAATATAATGGTCTCAACACGTTGGTCCTACTAATTCACGAGGTTAATGCAGAAATGCCCCTCAATATGAAGTAAACAAATGGCAACTCTTTTGTTAGCTGGATGGCAATGGGTGAGAATAAAAACCATGACCACAAATAATACCCGTATGTAATGTGTGGGTAAACACTTTCAGTTGTCAATGCATGTTATGTTTAAAAACTAAGCCTAGTGTAGTTTTTTCTTTTCGTTCAAAAAAAAGTGTAGTTTTTTCTTGCTCCAAGACAAGGGTATATTAAACCACTCACGAAATGATACCCTTTTGAGCTACTCGCAGGTTACCAAAATACACCAACCAATAATGCCCTTGTTGGATTTAGGTTTTAAAAAAAAGTTCATTCATGCTCAAGCTTTTATTCCATGTATCGACTTAGGAAATACTCGTATTATTTTCTTTTTCTTTTTTGCGAGCTTGTAAGTTATTAGTGGTTCAGGTCTAGCAGTAATATTCAATTGGGCAGTATGTTGACCCTGAGACCTATCTGCCACTCCTTTATCGCTTGAAGGGGTAAAAGTCTCGGGTGGACTCAAACTTGAGACCTCCCATAGCCAAACATCCCCTCTCCCGCGTTCTACTCTTTTATCGCCTGAAGGGGTAAAAGTCTTGGGTAAGACTCAAACTTGAGATCTCCCTTAGAGCACTTTCATCAGTAACCTAAGTTATAACTTAACTCAGTGTCATGTCAGCGCCACATCAGCCTTAACACTTTCACCTTAACTTACAAAAAAACACCCTCAACAATAACTCAGCTTTAACTCAAATATTTTCAAATTCAACCCTCAACTAAAACTAATATTTCATTTAATAACTAATAAAACACAACTTATATTAATACTTAAAATTTAAACACACATTAAACTTAAAACACGAACTACAGCAAACATGAAACATAAAACTACGAATCAATAAAATGAATCATCCGACAAATAGCCCTCGTGACTCGAATAGGAGGCACTCGAATCGTCCTCACTCGATGGCACACGTGGAAGTCCCATTTTCCATCGCCATTCTGCTGATATTTACTTGAATTTGCAACCTACACGTGAAGTCAATGGTCGTCTTCTCAATGCTATGAACGTTTTCAAAGAACGCTATGGTGGGCAAGGCTTCAAATACATGCACGTGTGGTTGATCTTGAAAAACATCCCCATATGGAATAGATATAGGAATTAACGTCCGTATTTGTATTTCCTTATCATGTGTATTTCTATTTCCGTGTCGTTTATGGTTGTATTTCTGTATCGTGTTTATCGTTTTCCCTATGTTGTACCGTCTAACGGCTAGTTTCAATATTAATAAAATTTGTAACGGCTAGTTTCCGTTACAATATCGTTTAACGGCTAGTTCCCCTATAAATACCACTTTAACAACACTTCATACTCTCACACAAACACTATGGCTAACGATCCATCTATGGTGCAAAGGAATATCCTTACACGATTACGAAATGAACAAGAAAAAGAGCTAAGACTGATTAACAATTTGCTAGGTGAGATAACAAGAATTATGTTGCAGAAAGAAGATCGTGCTCAAGAGATCGAAAGGTTGCGTGAGCTGCCTCAACAACATCCAGCTATCAGGATCGGTTTAGAAACTTTATTAAGGAAGCAACTCCATGTCACTTTGAAAATGGTTCGTGAACAAGTGTTGCAAGTGTGGGAAGAGAAGTCAAATCTAATCGACAATTACAAATCTATCTAAAAACCTTGTTATTTGAATCGTTTTTCTTACTTTGTATGTTTTTTCTTTTGTTGTATTGAATATTGAATTATGATTTTGGTTTTTTTTTATAAACTTTGAAATATAGGCGTTATTATTAAAGTTGAGGGGCTGGACGTGTTTTTTTTTTTTTTTTTTTTTTTAAATATAGCGGATACAAAGAGGGGGTAAAAGTGATTTTTTTTTTTTTAATTCAATATTGCCTTAACGAGGCGTTAAGGCAGTCACGCTGCATGTAACGCGAGTTTAACACAAACGAACACAATGGTAACTTCGGGTTTAACGCGCGTTAAACCCGGCTTAACGCCCCTCCCACGTTAGTGAAGTAAGTGTTCTTAGCCAAACATCTTCTCCCCAAAGCACTTTAAGGAAACATTTGTGATCAACTGAGCTATCTCAGTTGATTCGTATTATAGCAACAATAGTTTAAGCCTTTAAGGTGTGTATACATTAAAAAGAAAGAAAGAAGAACAACCTGAAAAATAACCTATACATAAAGTAGCTTCATGTGATACTACGAAGGACCATAGTCTAGCTAGTTGCTTCATGTCTCCAACATGAAACTTTCATTTCCATATTAACTTTTTACATACTTGAGTTTATCCAATTTTCTTGTGAAACACATATGTTTATTAGATAAGAAAATTGATAATCAAAGAATGCATTTCGAGTTTAAATATTCCTATGTTAGCATCTTCATGAAATCATAGACGGAACTTGAACATTTTTTTTAGAGGGGTCGAATTTATTTTGGGAGGCCGAATCGGAGATTTGTTTGTAACCTTAACTAAATTACCCTTAAAACCTAAATATTTACATTAGGTGCCGCAATTTTTGGGGGGAGGGGGCGGGACCCTCCCCTGCCCCTACATAGTTTCGTCCATGTATGAAATCTTGAATCTTCTTGATGTATGCATGTATATGAAGATTTCGGGGACGGAGCTAGTAGAGTGACTAGTGAGTGTTGATCACCCCTAATCAGAATATTTTGTTAAGTAGTTATTCCGCTCATAAGCTATTTTCTTAGTAGTTTTGGCCATTAGTGCACTTTATTAATATCGATATTTAAACAAAATTTCATAAACGAATAACCTAACTGATATAACACCAAAATAATTTGCTTCTCAATATATTCTATTTCAATTTAGTTTAATTCCTAATTATTATTATGTCAGGTTGAATGATTCATTAAATAACAATAGATTCATTTTTGTTTGATAAATATCGTTATAATTTTTGCATCAAGTTCGGGGCCCTTTAACTTATAATCCTAGCTCCGCCCGTGTGTCAAACACATAAAACGATACTTTCTTCGTTTCACGATAATTGTTCATCTAAATATTTAGTTTGTCCCAAGATATATTCACTTCAGAGTTTAAATCAATCGAAAAACTGCTAAAGAGTAAAAAAGAGACCTTATTGGTTACAGTGACTTTTATAAATGTATGTCACATTCATATTAGAGACACTTATTATGAGATAGAGAAAACACAACCCTATGGTTAAAAATCGTATAACGTGTTAGGGTATCACAGTAAATTTGGTATTTAACTAAGTTACTTCCCATTTGCAAAGTATCCTTACATGTGTATCTTCGTGATTATGTACGGGTTCTTTAATTCTTTATATGAACTTTAGAGACATAGAGGCATAGAGGCATAGAGTCTCATTCTCACATGAGGACATACTTTCAAACGTGACAACCTTAATAATAATCTTAGAGACATCGTCCTTTCTACATCCACGTCTACATCGATGTAACTACCTTATGTATTTGTGTGCTGGAGAGAGAACCAAGAGGCCCCAACCCAATCGATACCTACGACAGAAGACAATAAGTAATCTTCTCGTACCTAATTAGGGGTGGCCTAGTGATAAGAGATTGTAGTAGATGTTGAGAAGTCTCAAGTTTAATCATTTTAAGTGGTCACGCTAACCATCTTGAAATGGGAAGTGCTTTACACGGTTTGAATCTGTGTGGCTGTAAGTTTAAATCCCGTTGATTAGTCAGTCAAAATGTCAGAAACCATGATTACCAAAAAATAAAAAGTAGTGTAGTTGTAGAGGCAGGAATTGCGTATTCGTGTATCTATGTGTTCGAGCTAGTTATAATCTTATCTTGTACTATGACAACTGAATGATTGAGTTAACTGTGTTTAAATTAAAGATGTAACAATTTGTTAAATTCCTGAGATAAATGTGATTAATACATTAAATATGTAGCAACTCACAAATAAGTTATTTAGTTGTGTTTTTTTCTTTATGCAGAACACGCGACATTAAATGTTAAATTTAAGACAATTTGACTGTCTAATCTCTGCTATTTATAAAACTAGACGAATAGCTGTGCATAACAACGGAATTATATAGTGACAGATACTTATAGTGATATATTATTGGTTACTCAAAACACGTAACCAAAATATCACCATAACTATATTTTTTTGATAATGTGATAAAATAAGGTATAAGTAATACACTTTATGACTATTTTTGAGCTACTAAAACCATTTGACATGGGGGAAAATTCTAGCTAAAGAGACATATAATTTGTTTGAACTTAATTATACAGATGATTGAATAGTTTTCGCAGCAGTTTACTATTTTGATTCGGTATTTTCTTAAAACGGATTCAATTTTTCACTTTTCACTTAAAAGAAAATATGATTTTTCCATTATAGATTGTATAGATAGATTTAACTAATCTTGAAAAGTTGAAAATTTTCAAAAATGAGTAAAGTGGAATCCCCAAATACCTCTTTACTTAAATAATTATTTTTAAAATTTTTGGAGTCATTACACGGTTTAAACTTTGACCCAAAATTATCATTTATTATAATTTTGTATTGTTTTGAAAACCGGGTTTGAAATCGACCCAGTCGAATTACTGGGCACCGGGTCAACCGGTTCGACCGCCGGGTCAACTCGGTTTTCAATTTATTATTTTTTTATTTTTTCGACCCAGTTAACCGATTTGACCGACGGGTCAACCGGTTCGGCTACCAGGTCAACCAGGGTTTTTACTAAAAAATTTTGAAAAAATGAAACCCGGCCGTCGGCCGGGTTTCGAGAACCGGGTTGACCCGGGTCACTCAAAACCCGGCGAGTCTAACCGGTTAACCCGGTTTTAAAAACCCGAGTTTTTTTACCCGTTTTTTTTTTTCCGAAACTGGTCGAACAGGTGAACCCGGTCGGGTCGACCTGGGTTTCAAAACACCGCTTAAAATAAGTAACTTATGGAAACTTTAGAGTTAATACACGGTTAAAACTTTAGAGACATAAAATCTCTTAAATGTAAATTACAAATGGAAACCTTGGAGAAAATATTGGAGACATGTTACAATACACAATTCTTTTTAATATCCAATAATTTCTAAATTAATTTGACCTAAACACAACTATTTATTATCATAAGCTTGTGTTGTATGGAAATGAAAATTAAAAAAATAAAAAATAAAAATAAAAATAAACAAAATAAACTCTTAAGTGTTGTATCAAGAGTCACACCAGAACAACAAGTTTGCAAGTATAATTATTTGTTGCTATACACCGTTGCTTTGCGCGGATATTTGTCAAGTTATTTATTAAATCTTTTATTTATCATTTTCTTCGCTAGCAGTTCAAAATTTAAGCGATTTGTTGGTAAGCCGTGGTTTCATTTGTTTTCTTACAATAAGCACTTTTTCCTCTTTTCACTTTTTTTGTCTGCGGGAGGGCACAGGTTTATGTTTGTTTTTTTGCAAACATAAATGTGTTTTTCACTTCTTTTCTCTTCTAAATTTCAGACATTATCTTTTACTTTTTTTTTTTTTTTTTACATTTTCATCTTTTTTACGTTTCTCTTCTTATTTTTTTTACGTTTTAATCCGTTTTTTTACCTTTTTTTGTCCTTTTTCTTACGTTTTCTTATGTTAAATAACGTAAGAAAACGTACAATAACATACAAAAATGTACGAAAACATATGAAAATGGACAAAAACATAATAAAAAATGTCAATAAAGTAAAGAATAGACGAAAACATAAAAAACGGACGAATGTCTAAAAAAATATACATTGACGTAAAAAATGGTCGAAAACATAAAAGATGGACGAATACGTAAAAAAACATACGAAAATGTAAAATAACGGACGAAAACTTTAAAAAAAAACCGAAAAAAACATACAAAAACGGCCAAAATGTTAAAAAAAAATAAATAAATAAATAAACGGATCATAACGTAAACGTAAAAAACAGACGAAAACTTAAAAAAATAGACGAAACATAAAAAAACAGAAAAAAAAAAAAAAAAAAAAAAAAAAAAAAAAAAAAAAAAAAAAAAACTATTGAAAAAGGAAAAAAAAACTTCAATAGCACAAAAAATAGGGAAAATTGCATATATACCCACTAAAACTCAAAAACTTGCATATTTCCTCAAAATACAAATTTTCAATGCATGATGTACAATGCAAGTTAAGCATGTTTTGGGTATATATGCAAATATGTAAGTTTTAGTGGGTATATATGCAATTGTGCCCAAAATATACTAGTGAAAAAAAGAAATTAAAAAAAAAAATGAAAGAAGTTCTTCAGTAGCACAAGAAAACAAACGGTCTTCTTCTTGCCGATGAAGAGCTTAGATGTAAATCTTCTTTTGCAGACATGGTATGCAGATGAAAAGCTCTGGAAAAACAAACGACACCTTAGCAAGCCGTCTGATTGGGAACAAGTGAACAACACGAGCATTTATGAAAACTCAAAGTTTCATATTGAAATCGTGTTTTTAACCGAGAACATTTTAATTCTTGGATGTTAAAAAAACTTTTCTTTGATATAATGACTACGGATAAAAAAAGAGGTGAGATGATTGATCTTAATCAAATTTATCAACTTTTTTTTTTTTACATAATAAGTTATCTATTACGTAATTACCAGTAAAACCGGCCATTTTTCTTTAAAGAAACCTGCTAGTTGCATAATTTTGAACATTCTTTGTAGTTTAGTACCTTAAATTGACTAGAATAGAGTTTGATACCTCAATTGGATATTGAAAGTAAGTTGAATACCTTTTTATGCATTTTGTTCTTCTTTCTAATATCCAATAATTTCTAAATAATTTGGCCTAAACACAGTCATAAGTGTGTGTTGCATTAAAAAAAAAAAAAAAAAAAAAAAAAAAAAAAAAAAATCGTAAGTGTTACATCAAGAGTCACACCAGAACCACAAATTCGCAAGTATAATTATTAGCCGTTGTACACCGTTGTTTTGCACGGGTATTCGTATAGTTATTTATTTATCATTTTCTGCGCTAGCAGTTCAAAATTTAAGCGATCTGTTGGTAAGCCGTGTTAGCAAGCCGTCTGATTGGGAACAAGTGAACAACATGAGAATCTATGAAAACTCAAAAAGTTTCATATTGAAATCGTGTTTTTAAGTGAGAACGTTATAATTCTTGGATGTTTAAAAAAAAACTTTTCTTTGATATAATGACAACAGATAAAAAGAGGTAAGATGATTGATCTTAATCAAATTTATCAACTTATTTAATTTTTAATTTTTTTTTTTTAACATAATAAGTTATCTATTGTAATTAGTAGGGGTGTTGATCGGTTCGGTTTTCGGTTATTCGGTTAATTCGGTTCGGTTAATTCGGTTAAAAAAAAATTTAGGGTCAAATCGTGAACCAAACCAAACCGAATTCAAGTTCGGTTTTTGGTTCGGTTTAGTTAAATTCTAGTTCGGTTTGATTCGGTTCGCTTTTCGGTTTAACCAAATTACACATTTTATTTAAAAAAAAGAAAAATATACATATATATTTTGCCAAAAAAGTTATTTCAAACATAAAAAGTATTTTTTAATATTAAGATAGAATTTTTTTGTTATTTATATATATATAAATATAAATATAAATATATATATATATATATATATATATATATATATATATATATATATATATATATATATATATATATATATATATATATATATATATATATATATATATATAACGTTTTATTGATCTTTTTATATATATAAATATATAAAAAATATATAAATTTATATGAATTCGGTTTTCGGTTTTGATTACCAAAACCATATCCAAACTAAGAACCGAATTAAAAGTTCGGTTTGGTTCGGTTTTGGCAAATTCGGTTCGGTTATAAGCTCGATTCGGTTATTTTCGGTTCGGTTCGGTTTTGGTTTTCGGTTTATTCGGATATTTCGGTTTCTCTGCTCACCCCTAGTAATTAGCAAATTAATTTTCCCTCCATCAGCTGGGCTGGACTAGCTGAAGTGCAGTATAAACCTTGAATAGCATTGGGCCATTTGTCTAGCTCAGTAACGAATATTGGGCTAGTTCAAGATAGTTAGGTATTATATTAAAGCCCAGTTGTTTGTTGAGGACGGTGCTTTTGCAAAAATTTGTGATGTTTTATATGAACTATCTTCCTCAAGTGATGTTTTATTGATGGTACATCTATGATTAAAAAAAAAATGTATATTATGACTAGACTGGTTTCGAAATAAGAGACGTGTTGATGATGAATCCATAGTAAACACACAATAATTATAAAAAAAAATAAATAAAACAAAAAAATTATCTAGACCTAAGTATGATTTAACACCTTTAACAACGATGGCAACACCAATAATTTGAACACGATTTATGTTTAGCGTTTTAAGCAATAATATTTGCCTACTTTTAAAAGGTTGCTGTAATTTTCAACAACTTTAACTGGCTGACGCGGAATTATGCTATAGCCACTAGGTGATACGTAAACCGTTAAATGTTAACTTGAAAACAAGAACACTACATTTCAACATTGTAAATTTATTAACGGTCTTCTAACATATTTTTTGATCTTTTCATTAGGTTAATCTTTAGCAACGCCAAACAAAATACGAATTAGCTCTAAAGTTACACCGACTAGGTAGATTGTCAATTCTACACACGTCTCATTCAATCCTGAATTTAAAATTACGCAGATTATGTAATGAACACGTTGTCTACTTAGGTTGCTCATCACGTCACTAGTATCACATGAAATTAACATTTACTGTAACAAAAAGAAAATCAAATTAAAATTTATGTCCAATTATAAGAAAACGATTTGGCTACAAATCAAGGAAAATACTAGATCCATCTAAGGTTTACAAAATTTCAGCCACTCGCTGATGTGGCAGAGTGCTGATTGGTTGGTTTTCTGTGGGCCACAGAAAATCAACCAATCAGCACTCTGCCACGTCAGCGAGTGGCTGAAATTTTGTAAACCTTATGTGGGTGTAGCAAACCTCACAAATCAATCCTCGCAAGTCATATCCATACCCAAATAATTATTACCACCATTCACTAGTAAAAAAAATGTATTCGATTATAAGAAAATGATGCACAAATAATTACTATATATATTAAATCACATTTAAAACGTCGTCGTCTAATGTAGTGGGCTTCACGCTGTTTTTTTTGGCCTGCTATTTGAGCCCGATCCATCTGTACTTTTGCCCAGTTCTATTATAAGATGAAGAAGATAATTCAAGAGGCGGTTCACGAAGCTTCTTCCATTATATTATGAAGTAGAAAGAAGACCCTAGAACAACATGCCTCATATCTATCATATTGTGGAACAATCTAAACACACAAAAAAGCATATGGATTAAGGTTCGGTCGAGATCAAAAAGAGTTGGTTGACAAAGAAGAAGACGAGATGATGGCGCACGTTTATAGGTTAGTGTTCTCTTTTAATATTGGATTTTTACAACTCTTTTTGTGTTTGATTATTGATATGATTTGTGGTTGGATCATGGGATAGGGTAAATTTTTGTTCATATAACAAATCAGATTCAGGCGGTGTCATACGAGCTAATAGGGAAGAATCCGGTAAATTTTTGATTAGTACTTTGACTTGAGTTTATGTTTGTTTTGATAGGAATGGGCCGATGACTGCACCATGATGCGCCGGTGACAACAATCACCCCGGCTAAGACAACAGCCTGCCGTTCAATTGGTACTTTATTATTCTCATTTTCGCCCTAATTTAAGATCTAATAGTTTTTGTTCTGATGTGATTAGGCTTTGTTATACTTTTGTTTCTTCAAAAATTTAAAGCGATACATTTGTTGTGGTTGTTAGATTAGATGAGATATTTTGTTTGACTTTGTTATTATAAATTCTGATCTTTTTTTTCTCTAATAATATGTTTGTTGTGTCTCATAGTGAGACATGGAGATAAGAAAAAACCGATGACTAAATGCAAATGATAAGCTCCACGTTTTAAGGTAGGTTTTTTCTCAAACATGTTGTTATTTTTATTATTATTATTTTTTTTTGGTAGATGATCAAAAATCATATTAATAATCGTAATTTCAGGATTCCTTTTGTTTGTTGCTATAGGAATTCGGGTGACCTTTCAGGATGATTTTTTAGGGGCTGTTGTCATTATTAGCTAAAGGAGAGGCCGGACTGGTACGTTTTTATGTTCTATTTTTAAGGTTTGGAATTGAATTGATGTTATTGGATTGCATGAATTTGCTTTTGTTGTGTTTTACTTCGTAGGATTTTCGTTGGTGATACACAGCTGCAGAAGGTATGGTGGTGGTGATGGTGGTTTTAGAGGTTCGTTAAGGGGAAGGGACATGTTTAATAGCCAAAGTCACTATTAAAAGAACAAAAAATGTAGGTAACTTAAACGCTTTCTTTTTAATATGTAAGACAAGTAAGACAATTTCGCTTTACTTTTCAATGGTTTTAAAAATTGACCAAGTACATGTATGAATTTAGCCTCTTATTTAAAAAAATGTTACTCTTATTAGCAGCCCTTGCACCTAAGGAGAGATGATCAACATTTTTTAAGGTCATATTCGTGCGAATTTTCTGTTATTATCAACTATCTTTTACTTTACCTTCCAAGGCTTTTTTCTATTGCTTATACATTTTTTTTGTTTGCTCATAATTCAGTGAACAAGAAAATGAAAGCCTACTAGCTGCTGGATCTTCTTCTTTCACTGCGTGGGCTGTCACAACGCTTGCTTTTGGGTACATAACTATTTTCACCCCAAATTTAATTTGTATCCATTTAATAATGGGGTATTCGCGATAGCTTATTTACCTAGCTCACGAGATTATACAACTTTTAAAAAGGTGAGTGATTCACTTCTTCACATTATACGGTTTACTGAGTGATGCAACCTATTTACAAATTGTACTGGAATGTAACACACTACACTGCACCTATTTGCAAATTGAAAAACAAGTGCAAATTCTTATTCTTAGGTTTATAGGTCGTTTGCCGTTTGGAAGTGGTTATGTGATATGGGAAATTTGAAACAACAGACAATTACCTGAACGTAAAACCAATGCTAAACACTCCGTAAGTACGCGATATCTATTTATAAAAAGTGCATTTCATTTATGTAAAGTGTTAATATTCTTGATGTCACCTGAAATCTGTTTTTTGAATGAATTGCTATTGTAGGTAATACAGAACCATCGACTCCGTTACTTCCTGTGTAAGAACTACTAAAGCTAATTAGTACTTATGCACACAGCTAACGACCGTTGCTGATAACACGTTTTAATATGTTTCAGTTGCGATGTTTTGAGTGGAATTGCAAAAGAACGAGGAAAGGGTTATTGGAATTGGAGAAATGGATTGACAACACCGAAAGTAATTATGTTCTGGATGAGGTAAGATTCATATATTGAAAATTACCGTCTGTGCGTACTTTTCGGTATTTCCGTTTTGTACACGCGATTAACTAACTTATCAGTTGCATTCAAAACTTTCCTTCATATAAGGTGTAACAAATGTTTACCGTCATCTTAATTTTTTTTAACATGTTGTCACAGATATTACATGCGAGTGACAGAAACAACAGCTCAAATCCTAAAGGTAAATCAATCATTCAGTTGTTATGTTTTTTACTTGCTACAGACAACGTATGTTTGGTGCTTTCAGTTATACTAAAGGTTTTTGAAATACGGCTGCTATAGCTATTAACGAAGAACTAAATAAGAGTGACATGTGTCTCACTGAGTTTAAGGATGGATACATGGCATGTGTCTCTTAAATCCATGGCTTTTATGCAAGTATATAATGAATTTGTTTAATAATGACTAAGTTGGTTTTTGTAACCGTAAGTAATAAGAATTGGCCTTCTTTTGGTAAATGAAGGATGTCAATTTTGGTCTCAAACAAAGCAATTTGGCTTTAAGTTTTTGCTATACGTTTTGCTACTTTATGTGGCTGCCACGCCATGTGCGATTGTTCATGTCTCGAGAATCACAGTTACCATTAGTAATTTACTCACTAGGCAATTGATTGCGAGTGGGTCTATGCCACAAAAATGGATCTCAATTTGCCCCGCCGCAAAGCGTGAGCAATCAAATTTAAACCTCCAACGTATATTCATTGTGAAATTGATTTGCAGGAAAAAAAATGGCCCAGCAGCCCAGTCCAGTACGTAGCCATAACTTGGTTTCAGCAGGTCTGTTATCGGTTTCGGTATTTCTTTTCCCCTGTTGAAATGGAAACCATCATAATTTTTGTTGCTCATTTGTTTGCGAGGGCCTATGTTTTTAAAATTTTGGAACACGAATATTGCTGCATTCATTAACTGTGATAATTTGAGGCGGATAAAAAAAAACCTGGCGAGGATGATTGTGATATGAATGACGGTTTGCTAACAAGTACTGATGGGTTTGACAATGAAATGAGAGAAGATGACGAAGATGGTGACGAATTTGAAAGTCTCGGCCGTAAAAATTGGGTTGTACAGGTTTGTACAAGTTCAGTTATTTGACAATTGATTTTTTTTTTTTTTTTTTTTTTTTGTTCTGTGCTTCTATTAGTAAAGTTTTATGATGGTGTTAAGCTCAAGTAAGCAGCAATAACAACACTTTACTCTTGCACAGTGCAACACTTTTGTTTTTGCAACATCAGTTAATAATTATAGTTTGATACTTTTAGTCTTACATGTTCCTTTCATTTAGTTTCATGTATTTTTTTAGGACATGAAAGAGAAGGTCAAGAGTATAATGTTGGTATTAAGTACCTTTGGACCACACCTTATGAAGAGACGCAACCATTAACTCAAAGCACAAACCAAGTTTACTTACAAACAAAAACAATTCCATGTTTCAACTAACGCAAAGTTTTTACATCAATATTCTATGTTAAAATCTTAACGTAAATTCCCCGGCAACTACAATGCCCCGCCGCAACGCGGCGGACCGGCGCCCTACTCGTTGTAACCAATTTGTGTATATATCAACATAGCGACCCATCATCACACTTCGGATACCCCACTACGCATCAAAAAGATTATCTGCTAGCCATATGCCAACTCAGCAAACCACCTAAGTCATGTTCCTTCGCAAAAGAATAAACAATGGGAATTTTGCAAAACTAACATTAAAGATTACATTTATTTCTAAATAACTTAACTTTATTTCATATTGCTAAAATTATGATATTGAATCATGTTTTGTGGAGTTTGCGTTTCTGCACTCAATGCATATATTTCTCATATATTTATCATTTTATTTGATAATCACTATCTCTCACCCCAGCGTCACATAATCGGCTATATCTCCTTGCACGCACTTCTGTTATTCTCAAAAACTACACTGTCTTCACTGCCGTCTCATTTCGGTCATGATGATACTCGTCTTGTTTTCACGCATATCAGATTTCGACTAGATTGAAATCAAAGATGTTGTGATCCAATTAAGAAGTGAAGGTCACGTGATAAAGAAACGTGACTCGTTCTCACCCAATGGTTTCTACAAAGCAACCGACTACGATCCGATTACGATTGGTTCAATAGAACAATATGGGCCCCATGACATTGACACGGCTCGACTTCCCTATCATATTAAAACATTAAATTATAAGTTAGGACTTTAAAAGTGCACATTGTGAATTACCTATAAATATGTACTCGCCCAGTTTCAAATAATTTATACAACGAGACATTGTCTTCTCACCATGTTATTACAATAGATCATATCCCACTGTAGCAATATCTTCAACAACAATAAAATGTTGGATGTTTTTATCAAAGGTTAAAAATAGAGTTCAAATGACCCATAAGGATTCCGATGAATATGAATTATGTCCATCATTTTCTACATGGATTTCGTATCGATGCTTGTGTTCACTCACTTCTGATAGGAGTTCCAGCAGCACAAAATTACTTTATTTTTGGAGCACTAATTTACAACCAGGAGTTGGCTATTCACAAGTTAAACGATACTTCTTTTTGAGTTCTAACGTTTCTTTAACGGTGGTTTTGAAAAGATGTGAACGGTTTATGATGTTAAAGATGTAGATCAGGATGTTAGGGTAATTTTTTTTAATTAATTCGTATTGTGAATAAAGTGTGAGCCGATTGTTAAAGTATTGTGGATGTATTTAATTTACGTGCATTGAGAAATCGGTCTGTCAACTTGTAATTATTACCATTTATTAATATTTTTAAAAAAATTCGCCAGTATATTTTTGAAGGTGTTACGAAAGTGGGTAATTGCATAGATATCATTGGTACATATATACAATGCACGGGTACACTGATTTTTAGATTTTATATATGTTTTAAACGTATATACAATTTTGCATCTTTAGAGGGATATATATATGCAACTAACCCATTTTTTTGCCAATTTAGTTGTGAATGCGATGCGAATGCGCATCGACCCCTATAAATAGCTTCATACTAATCTGCTTTTCATATTGTAACATCCTTTCTATTGTGCTTTTTATATAACCGTACCATCATACTTGTGGAAATCGTAGAGGGGGGGGGGGGGGGTGAATACATTTTCCTTTAAAATCTTAAAATATTTTATATCAAATTACCGATTAAGTTAAACTCAACATGAGAAATGTGAATAATACATCTAAGTCCATTAGACAATATCATATAATTATACATCCTATCACAATATTAACTTCTATCTATAACATAATCAACATCAAAACAATATAAGCAACAACTAAAACACATATGTAAGGATATATATAAAGCGATAAATGCGAAGAGAAAGAAAATGCAAACCAGACACGATGATTTATAGTGGTTTGGCTACAAGGACACCTTCCTTGCCCTACTCCACTCCCTGAGTCACCTACTCGAGAGTTCACAACACTACTCAACAAGCTCCCTTTAGGCGGAGAAAACCGTACACACTTTTGCTTACACCAATTTAATGACACAAAGCTAAATGTCGAGTTCTAATCATAGCTAGAACCAATCTCACGACATGACTTCAATCACTACACAACTTCTACACACGACTTCTTCACACCACTACTTCTTCACAACTACACGACTTCTTCACACCACTACTTCTTCACAATTACACAACTTCTTCACACTACTACTTCTTCACACCTCTTCTTACACACCCATTGACTCACTACTAAGTAAGCTCATCTTGATCTACTTATTACATATTCTTACATGACTCATAACTTCACATCAACACTAACTAGACTCTAATACTTCCTTGACTTAATGATAGGAAGTATTCTTCTCTTGCACTTGTGGAATTAAGCTTGAATCACTTGGAAACAAAACTTTATGATTACATGATCAAAGGATTTAGAAAGAGGTTTAAGATAGATTTGGACATAAAGTTTTGAGTGCAAAAGGTTAAGAAAAAGGTTAGAATGGTCCAGTATTTATATGCAAAATTTAGATCTGGGTGAGCATGGGCTGTCCCTTTAATTGTGGCTGGCCTCCTTAATAATTAAAGGGACCGCCTAGTAACTTTAAGGGGGCCGTCCAAAAAAAATTTTCATAATTTTTGTCTTTTTGTAGGGAAGGTTTTTTTGGGTACAAAATTTGAATTCAAAATATTTATTTTGAATAAAATATTTTTTATAAATATAAAACATTTTGTATAAGTTTAAAAATGTTTGTCCCATTTTATAAAAAATGTAAGGTTTGTAAAAATAAAAATTTCATTGATCATTCAACAAAATAAAGTTTGTTTGTTCATACCTTTAGTGATTAATTGTTGGATGCAAACTTATTTGTTGTTGAAGCATACTTAGGACGTCGAGAGATGTTGTCGTATGAATGCATAGATGATTTTTGATCACGAGTAACCTAAGCATTTTACATTATATGTTGTAACTTACATCCTTGTCATCATCAAAACATGAAGAGGATATTTAGATTAAATATCGTAATATTTATGTCAACAATCTCCCTCTTTTTGATGATGACAAACTATATAAACTATAACTCATATTAAAATATATAAGTTACTTGTTTACACTTCTTCTCCCCCTTTTGTCGAAGCAAAAAGGTGGACTCCTAGACGAGACTTCAACTACACTTCAACCCTTGAAATAAAAAGGCGAGCTTGCATCATCGTAAGTGAAGCCTTGATCCTATCAACCTCTAAAACATTGACATCCATTGAAGCTTGACTCTAGTGGATCCATGGATCAAATAAATAGAAAACTTTAATCCTGCAACAAGAGTTAGTTTTGTGCAACAAAAACATATAAATAGGGATGAAATACATATAGCCAATGCTCCCTCTTTGTGTATGCTCTCTCTTGGTGTACACTCCCTCTTGATTGGGGCACCAAAAAATCAAGAAATAAAAGAGTTCTACAAGGCAAAGTTAGTAGAAAAGATGCACAAATACATAATGATGATGATAGATATATTTATGATGATGATATGGATGTCTAAGGTATATGGACTAAAAATATGACACATGCAATTATTGTTTTAAAAACAAAAACCTAAATCCCCCCCCCCCCCTCCCCAAAAAAAATACCATGACCAATGCTTAAGGCATGACAATGATTAGGACCTAATGCAAAGATTCGACCGAC
This sequence comes from Artemisia argyi, assembly GCA_030686995.1. Taxonomy (NCBI): domain Eukaryota; kingdom Viridiplantae; phylum Streptophyta; class Magnoliopsida; order Asterales; family Asteraceae; genus Artemisia; species Artemisia argyi. The sequence continues at coordinate 294,275,994 of CM060709.1, forward strand.
ATATTTTGGCAAAGAAAAATGCAAAATATATACTCCAAAAGAATTTAAAAAAATGAAGATGAGAATGGTACGTTCTTTTAAAAGCGTAGAAAAATGAAGAAGGATGAGCGTGAATGGAAAAGGAAGGTGATGACAAAAAATTGACAAGTATGGTTTAGATTAATATATCGTTGTGGGAATCATGGAATTTTTAGGTGTTTTGTTGGTTGACGACCGAAGGTGGACATGTGAAATGAGGTGGTAGTAATTTCATGTTTGCCTATTTTGGTGACTTGACAATACTTGAAGCTTGAATGTCTTCTTTGCGTTCTTCACTTGCTAGAAGGTGGAAATAAGGGATACGGCATTATGGTGACTCAACAACACTTGACGCATTTCATAAAGAAATTTACTTGACTTTTGACTACATATGCAAACATGTTTATGAGTGTATTGAGATGGGAAATGGGCATTGTGGAGATGATTAGGTGGAGTTATTGGTGAAGATTGAAAGAGCGATGTTCAAAGAGGGAATTCTTGGGTAGGAGGTGGTTGTGATACTTTTGGTGGTGGAGACAATTGTGAGTTGAGATATCCATTGATGGATGGAGATTAAGATATGGTGGAGGGTGTTTTAGATGGTACGTTAGGTGCACTAGGAGATGAAATTTGAGGTTGAGGTGATGAAGTTTTAGTGTTTTCTTGTGTTAAATCAATGAGGAGTGGTTTAGGAGGTATGATATTGAATCTTGGTTTCTTTGAAGGCATGGAAATGGTGGATGACTCGAGATTGGTAGTACAAAGGATGACTCATTTTTTTATTTCACATTGGTGGTTTGAGGATGTACTAAAACTATTTATCATTGACAAAAGTGACGAATGGTTATGAGGTTTAAGTGTGAGGTAGAAGGATATATGTGAGTGAATGTGTTTTCCCTTCCCATTAAATTCATGCTCATCCGGATATAAAATGTGACAAAAACAAAAAAAAAATCAACACGAAAGCAATAAGATTGACAATGACATGAAGGATGAGTGACATTTTAATTTGCATTACGCTAATTAAAAATGCTTAAACATTTTGGACGAAATGTTTAAGTTGTCACATCTACTTAGAGAGGTATTAGATTAGTATCTAACTATTTCTTGACAAAAGAGTGGATTGTTTGGAAGGAAACAAGATGATGAATAAGAAAGTGAGTATGCATGGAGACTCTAGAACACTTAAGAAAATTTTGAGACTATTATGATCTATCGAATAGTGACACTAAGGTTCTCATGAAATAAGGGTATAAAATCTAAAGACAAGAAATATATACCTAGATGAATAAGATATATAGAGTAAAGCATGTAAAAGCATTTAAGCATGTATTAAAAATATAAACTAAAATATATCATATTGGAATAGTTTGATAAAGACAAAAACTTTTATAATAAACATGCATTTAATAACCAAGCAAATAATTACGGAGGCATATATGCGAGATGCCTTAAATCTAGGAATGAAAAACTCTAATGAAAAACAAAGTTCATAAAAGTAAACTAGTGTTAGGTATATTTAGGAAGAACAATTTAATCAAGTTGGAGAATGAGTATGAGACTATTACTAGTGGTGCTCAATTCAGGCTAAACACGACCATTTTTACGGGTTACACACACCCAACTTCTCACATAGAAGCCATTCAACCGTTAGGTTAAATTGAATTTCTAGTCAATAGATTCTCCAGTAGTCATTCTCTTTTTAGAAGAAATTGAGTTCCTAAATTTAACTATCGAAGAGTATCAAATATGAAGTTTGCTTGGTTCACTAAACTTGGCTTAATGTGACTCAAATATAATGTTTTTATGATGGTAAATCTATATGATATATTTTAATTACTATCCCAATAAAGATGTGTTGAATGTTTAGACAAGAGTAAGTAAAGTGTTTTAATTGTTTGTTCATGATTTACCGATTATTTGGTTTTGATGGCATATTACTTGAATTAATAAATGTGTTTGATTTAAGAATGCTCCTTAGAATATCTTGTAAAATGAATCTCATTAAGATTATTTATCTTAAATGAGTTTGTGATTCTTAAATTATATTAAAACGAGACATTTTTATATTCATAAACAAATCAATGATTTTCTATCATTTTTGCCAATGTTATATACCATAATTTAACAAGTATTGAATAAATTAATTTTACTTGTTTATGCATTGTAACAAGTTATTTTTCTATTCTAATGACTTATATTTCTTTCAAAAAGAAATGTGTAGTGTATTATTTTGTAACATAACCATTCATGCTACGAAAAAAATAAAATTGATAGAATATATAGTGTGTATTATTCTTAAATGTGTATTTTAGCTTTGAGTTGTGATATTGAGTAGTGTGAGCAAAGTTTACATATGTTCTTAATTTGCTCATGTTTGGTTTTTCGGAGATGACACATTTATCCATTGCATTGCAATGTATAGGGCTGTAAATGAACCGGACGAACACGAATGGAGCCCTGTTCATGTTCGTTCATTTAGTTTTAACCGAACAAATAAACGGACACGGACGCTTAAACGGACAAATTTTCTTGTTCATGTTCGTTTATTAAGAAAATGAGTTGTTCATGTTCGTTTATGTTCGTTCATTAAGCACTAAACGAATGGTAAACGAACATAAACGATCGAACATAAATCAAAATAGATGAATAAACATAAACTTTATTGAATTCTTCACAATATTATGTTTTATAAGTGTTGTTTTGTTTAAACAAACCAATTTTTTTAATTATAAAATTAAAAGCTATGATATATGAACATTAATAGATTAATAAACCTAAATGAACGTTAACAAACGCATAACCGGACGTTCACGAACATAAATGAACGGACGAGACATAAATACTTAATTTTTCAAAGATAAACCAATTAGGAATAGCTGACTCGAAGGAAAAGGTAAAATACAAGTTTTACGTCAAAATGAAACATAAATTTTTGACCACCGTGTAGTATTTTGACTTTCTAAATTATTTATTTTTAATAGTTACTTGTAAGTATTTTTAAATGAAATTATACTTAATTATCTTTAAAACGCCGGGTGGCATGACTTCTACGGAATTACGGTTAACCTTATATGATTTTTCAAAGTTTCTGAAAAACTGCGAACACACAGACGAACCCCATAAATATTTAAGGGGACCGCCCAGTATTTAAGGGGGCCGCCCATATAACCGCCCATCTGGTACTTAAAATCGGTTTTTTTTTTCCTTTTTTTTTTTTTTTTTTTTTTGTAAAAAATTGTTTTCTGACTTTGTAAAAAGGTGTGAAACTTTCTGAATTTAATACCGAACATATAACACTGGTTTTAAACATAATTTTATCTCGAGCTAGTATAAGTAGTGTATATAACATTAAAACTAATATAAGTTAATCAATAAAACACTTTTAATATTTAATTCTCCTTAATGGCTAATTTGATACATAGATCGTACTCAATTTTTAAAACCATTTGTTTTAAAAATTATAGCGATGTGGCTCCTAATACCAATTGTGGAAATCGTAGGGGGGGGGGGGGGTGAATACGTTTTCCTTTTAAAATCTTAAAATATTTTGTATCAAATTATCGATTAAGTTAAACTCAACATGAGAAGTGTGAATAATACATCTGATGAAGCGAAAAGTGTACTGCTTTTGTGGGGTCATTTAAGGCCAAAGTCAAGATTATTTGATCAAATATTGCCCTAAATCGTTCCTTTTGTCATTTTAGGTACTTTTGAGAGGAATTTTACAAAAGGAAGCATTTTGGACGTTTTTGAAGTGAAAAAGTGAAGAAAACGACAAAGTCTCAAAAGCATGCTGGAAATTGCACTTGACGGCGTCACATATTGCTAGTGACGGCGTCATGAGTTGACAAAAGGGTGGATAAATCAAATACACGTGACGCGCCAGAATGTTTTGTGAAGGGTTTGTGATGGCGTCACGTATAAAATTGTCAAGGCCATCAAGAGTTAATGCAAAGAGTGACGGCCCAGAACCCATAAAGAGTGACGGCGTCAGAAGTGGATCTAGGCAATACGAGTTTGTTTTGGCGGCGAGTTGACGGCCTTATACATTACTCTTAACGCCGTCAGAAGACAAAATCTATATATAGTTTTCTAGTTTTCATTCATTGTGTGCAACTTTAAGGGAGTAAACCCTAGACGAATTTTACAGCTTTTTCAAGGGTTTCAACCCTTTGTTTCTTCCATGCTTAATTGAAGATAAGTCCTTTATCAAATCATTCAATATGTCTATGTATTGTTTGATTATATCTTACACTTGTCTTCTCTTTAACATGCTAGGCTAGGTTTTCTTCGTGTTTGCTTAGATGTAATGAAACTTAGATATTGATTATGGGTTGGTTGCTTGTTTATAATTGTTGTGGATGAATGAATTCAATGTTAGGCTTAAGAAAACTGGCAGACTTCCAATTGATAACTTGCTTGAACGTCTTAAAAAACATGATCGGAGGTGTACTACGATATATTGGTTGTATTTAATGCGTAGGTAACTACTAATGAGGCCATGTTAGGAGCTAGTAGTCGGCTCGACATAGGAAGAGGTAGAAGCTTACAGAGTTAGGGAAGATCGTACACGGCCTTACGAATGGTATTAAGGAATATAACCCGTCATCCATGCAATTGTAACAAGCTAACAAACCTGTAAAAGATAGATAAGGAGTAGTGAAATCTAAGTAAACATAATTTTCTCTCATTATTGTTTACACCGCAAATTATTTTAAGTTTAGTTTATTTTATTTTGATTGCATCTTTAGTTAATTGGGTTAGTTGACTAGCAACTAATTCCGCCCACTCTTTCCTAAAACCGAGATTTTACTTGCTTTCCTTAAAATATAAAAATACAGAAAGAATCATCCCTCACCTCTAGACCTAGTTTTAGTGAGTTTTAACCCTAGCGAACACTATTCTTTGAGTTAAAGGATCAATCTCCCGGTACTTGTCACTATACTATACTACAACGAACAGGTACACTGTCTGGTGGGGATTGCAAGTTTCTCAAGATCCCTTGAGAGGTAAAACCTTTTGCGAGGGCGCAATTCCACGCATCAAGTTTTTGGCGCCGCGGCCCGAGGAATAGTTATTATCTAGGTTAAAATTTCTCTTTATTCAGTCTACTTTCTAGATTCCTTTCTAGTAAGATTTTTATTTTATTTTTATAGGTTTCTTTAGTCTATCTTATTTCTTTGTTTCCTTTGTTCGTAAACTATCTCAATGGATAACAATAGCATTGATCGTTTGATTTCTGTTATTCGTGTCTTTCGTCGTAGGAATTTCCAACTACCCGTCCCGATCCCTTTAGTGGAAAATGAGAACCCACCTAATCTCTCGCCTGACCATCACTTTGACAATAATTCTGAGATGGAGGAGTCTGACCATGATAATGACCATAGGGCTAGTCCTTTTTACTATTAGGACTCCGATGAGGACCTAGATGATGGTGATGTAATCAATGATGATAGGGTGGAAGATGAGATGAACCCTCTTAGGTATGTCGACCCTAGGACAAGGATTGAGAATGACAGCTCATTTAATATGCAGTTTCCTTGTAAGATTGGATTTAGGAGCTTTGATGCCTACCTTAACTCATCTCTACCAATGAACATAATCTCACGTAGTGAATACAATAAAATTATGGTAAATGAGTTAGAATACAAAGGAAATAATATTGTTGCTAGGGTAAGGACATTGCATGTGTTTGTAGGAAGCCTTGTTTATTTGGTTGAGTTTATGGTTATGGAGAATCTAGGAGAATTTATCGATAATAACTTAACCCAAGTTATGTTTGGGAAAACCTTCAAAAGGTTAACCAACCTAGATGAAAAACTTATAGAAGGGTTAATTACATTCTCGGACGGTGATGAAGATTTTGTTTACCAAATGCCCCGAGCACACCCTAGGTTCAAGGATTTTTCTATTGAGAAATGTAATAGGTATCCACCTCTCGATATGCTAAGTGAGAATGATAAAAGGAAAGGGCTTTAAATATCCTCATGAAAAGAACAAAAGGTATTATCACGGATGTTTAGAGCTAAGTTATGACTATAAGAAAGATGAGGCAACTATTAGATGGCTCACACTTGGGTATGTGAGCATAAGCGACACACGATAGCCCATGACTTTGAGTCTAGCTACAAGACTCGTAAATAAAGAAAAGCGCTTCTTGGGAGGCAACCCATGTTTTATTTATTTTGTTTGTTTGTTTGTTTGATTTTATTTACTTCCGTGTGCATGCTTGATTTTTATTGTTTGTGGATCATGTTTCATACTAAATTGTGAAAATGCTTTACTTTGTTGTTTGTCTTAACTTCATAAAAGGTATTTCGCAAAAGATAAGTATAAGGGAAATCTTAATTTGTTTTTAAGAACGGAATTGAACATGACCCATAACAATATTAAATGAACATGTATATTAGTAGTTGTTTGAGTCAAATGCTTGTATCGAGTCATAATGATGTTTTGCAGAAAATTCCAGGAATTAAGGCATAGATTTTTCCAGAAATTTTTCGGAAACTTAACATGAGATTTCTGTCAGAACACTCTGACGACGTCAGGATTAACACCTGACGGCGTCAGGTGTAAAAATCTGGAAATTTTGCAAGTTTTGCTTTTCTAACGGAGTCTTAAAGTTTTTGTTAATTCTTTAGTTTTATAAATTCCAGAAAATCTACAAACATTCATTCCACAAGCATTATATCCTTATATATATAGATTGCCGCCGATTTTACGCGAGGTTGCTATGATTGTTTTCTCATGTTTAACAAGTTATATTGGACAAGAAGATGATTTATTATTTCAGAAGGGAAGCTTTCAGCATTCATTTTCTTGGAGGAGGATTTAACTATGTTAACAATTTATCCACACAGAACGAATCAGGAGAGTATTTGTTTTCATTCTTTTACCTTATTTAATTTTACATCTTTTTATTAAACATTGGGGACAATGTTCAGCCTAAGTGTAAGGGGGTAGGGTAAATGATGATACTTTAGAGAATGCAATTGCACTTGAGTTTGTTTGTTTAATAGTAGGTGTGTAATAAAACTAAGAGAAATACTTGTTAGGGCAATTTTAGCGTCAAATTTAATTTTTTTTACAACATTTAGGAGTGAAGCTTTAGCCTTAATGAGCGTCTCATGGATAAGAGTTGTATGACCAACACAAAAACCGTACCACTCAAAAAAAAAAATCACCCAAATATGTGAGGTTCGCCTTTAGATTTGTTAGGAAAAGCATTCACTATTAGTGTTTATGAGTGTACCGGTAGTACTTAGATTCTAGAACTTGCATTAGCGATGCATCCCGAGACCGCTAGTGAGACTACATTCGTGTAGTAGGATTTACTACATGATAAGAGGCATTAGGATCACCCTTGTGTTAAACCCATATCATAGTTACTTGACCATTTAAGTCAATTACCTTGACTAGTAAAGTCAATTAATTTTTCCCACACCTTTGCGTTGTACTCATTTTTAGTATACGATACCCCTAGTACACCCCCTCCGAGCCTATTTTTTCGTTTCTAACTTTAAGAATTTTACTTAAGGGAAGAATTTGTTAACAATCCACCCCAAATGTGCAAAAAAATCGCCTTAGCCTTCCATGTATGCACTCATCTTTAGTGCATTATTGTTATTTGTTAAAACCCTTAGTTAATTGTCTAATTGATTACATGGTTGCTAAGTCGAGTCATATCTTGTACATATTATTTTGGGACGATTGGGACTCATGGGTAAAGTAGTAGTGTTCTGGAGTATTGGGGAAGAACATCATATATTACCCCCATATGCGCGTTAATCTTAAAAGTACTCCAAGTGTTTTGATTATCTTAATTCGAGTCATTAGAATAGTTAATTGTAAAGTATGTAAAAGTTCAAGTGCAAGGGGAATGCAAATCCCCTATGATGTATCATTTTGGATGGTAGGGCAAGAGTGTATGGAAAAAAAATCAAAAAATCAAGAAAAAGAAAAAAAAATAGAAAAAGAAAAAGAGAAAAAAAAAAAACATATGGACTACCATCCCGTTTCATTCTATGTTTGTTTTATATTTTTGTTAGTTTTTTATTAGCTTAAGTCGAGTCGAGTCTTGGCTTAGCAATGCCACATTGTACATGTAATTGACCAAGATGATTAACTCGCCACCAGTAAATATTGCATTTATCCAACAAAACCGTGTTTATCATATCCCTACACCTCACGTTATAACCATTTAAAAGACCTCTTTGATAGCTTATCCTAGGTGCTTACGCCAAGTGGTGGAGGTATGATCATTTTCCAAGCCAATGGTAATCTATTTGCTATGACACGTAGTGAGAGATGTTTTTCATTTCCATATTGTGATATATACTTTATTACACCCGAGAGATGTGAGTATCTAAACACTATTTGTGAGGTGCTAGTGTATAATTTCCGTGCTTGTTTTGGTTGAAATGGAACGATTATTTGTTGTAATTACTTTTATATTAGTGATAAATGACCACTAACTTGTAATTTTATTAGAATAAAAGTGCATTTGCTTCAGGACAAGCAAATCTCAAGTGTAAGGGTATTTGATGAAGCGAAAAGTGTACCGCTTTTGGGGGGTCATTTAAGGCCAAAGTCGAGATTATTTGATCAAATATTGCCCTAAATCGTTCCTTTCATTTTAGGTACTTTTGAGAGGAATTTTACAAAAAAAAAAAAAAAAAAAAAAAAAAAAAAAAAAAAAAAAAAAAAAAAAAAAACATTTTGGACGTTTTTAGAGCGAAAAAGTAAAGAAAACGACAAAGTCTCAAAAGCATGCTGAAAATTGCACTTGACGGCGTCACATATTGCTAGTGACGGCGTCATGAGTTGACAAAAGGGTGGATAAATCAAATACACGTGACGCGCCAGAATGTTTTGTGAAGGGGTCGTGACGGCGTCACGTATAAAATTGTCAAGGCCATCAAGAGTTAATGCAAAGAGTGACGACCCAGAACCCATAAAGAGTGACGGCGTCAGAAGTGAGTCTAGGCAATACGAGTTTGTTTTGGCGGCGAGTTGACGGCGTCACACATTACTCTTGACGCCGTCAGAAGACAAAATCTATATCTAGTTTTCTAGTTTTCATTCATTGTGTGCAACTTTAAAGGAGTAAACCCTAGACGAATTTTACATCTTTTTCAAGGGTTTCAACCCTTTGTTTCTTCCATGCTTAATTGAAGATAAGTCTTTTATCAAATCATTCAATATGTCTATGTGTTGTTTGATTATATCTTACGCTTGTCTTCTCTTTAACATGCTAGGCTAGGTTTTCTTCGTGTTTGCTTAGATGTAATGAAACTTAGATATTGATTATGGGTTGGTTGTTTGTTTAAAATTATTGTGGATGAATGAATTCGATGTTAGGCTTAAGAAAACTGGCAGACTTTCAATTGGTAACTTGCTTGAACGTCTTAAGAAACATGATCGGAGGTGTACTACGATATATTGGTTATATTTAATGCGTAGGTAACTACTAATGAGGCCATGTTAGGAGCTAGTAGTCGGCTTGACATAGGAAGAGGTAGAAGCTTACAGAGTTAGGTAAGATCGTACACGGACCTACGAATGGTATTAAGGAATATAACCCGTCATCTATGCAATTGTAACAAGCTAATCAACCTGTAAAAGATAGCTAAGGAGTAGTGAAATCTAAGTAAACACAATTTTCTCTCATTATTGTTTACACCACAAATTAGTTTAAGTTTAGTTTATTTTATTTTGATTGCATCTTTAGTTAATTGGGTTAGTTGACTAGCAACTAATTCCGCCCACTCTTTCCAAAAACCGATATTTTACTTGCTTTCCTTAAAATATAAAAATACAAAAAGAATCATCCCTCACCTCTAGACCTAGTTTTAGTGAGTTTTAACCCTAGTGAACACTATTCTTTGAGTTGAACGATCAATCCCCCGGTACTTGCACTATAATATACTACAACGAACAGGTACACTGCCTGGTGGGAATTGCAAACTTCTCAAGATCCCTTGAGAGGTAAAACCTTTTGCGAGGGCGCAATTCCACGCATCAACATCTAAGTCCATTAGACCATATCATATAATTATACATCCTATCACAATGTTAACTTCTATCTATAAAATAATCAACATCAAAACAATATAAGCAACAACTAAGACACATATGCAAGGATAGATACAAAATGATAAATGCGAGAATAAATGAAAATAGATAAGAGAAAGGAAATGCAAACCGGACATGATGATTTATAGTGGTTCGGTTACAAGGACACCTTCTTTGCCCTACTCCACTCCCCGAGTCATCTACTCGAGAGTTCACAACACTACTCAACAAGCTCCCTTTAGGCGGAGAAAATCGTACACACTTTTGCTTACACCAATTTAACGACACAAAGCTTAATGTCGATTTTTAATCGTAGCTAGAACAATCTCACGACATGACTTCGATCACTACAAAACTTCTACACACGACTTCTTCACACCACTACTTCTTCACAACTACACGACTTATTCACACCACTACTTCTTCATAACTACACAACTTCTTCACACCACTACTTCTTCACAACTACATGACTTCTTCATGCCACTAATTCTTCACTACTAAATGACTTATTCACACTACTACTTCTTCACACCTCTTTTTACACACCCATTGACTCACTGCTAAGTAAGATTATTTTGATCTACTTATTACATATTCTTACATGACTCACAACTTCACAGCAACACTAACTAGACTCTAATACTTCCTTGACTTGATGATAGGAAGTATTCTTCTCTTGCACTTATGGAATTAAGCTTGAATCACTTGAAAACAAAATTTTATGATTACATGATCAAAGGATTTAGAAAGAGGTTTAAGATAGATTTGGACAGAAAGTTTTGAGTGCAAAAGGTTAGGAAAAAGGGTTAGAATGGTCCAATATTTATAGGCAAAATTTAGAGCTGGAGAAGCATAGCCGGTCCCTTAATTATGGCCGCCTCCTTAATAATTAAGGGGACCGTCTAGTAACTTTAAGGGGGCCTCCCAATTTTTTTTTCATAATTTTTGTCTTTTTGTGGGGAAGATTTTTCTTGAAGATTATAGCCGTTTTTTGGTTAAAAATTTTGAATTCAAAATATTTATTTTGAATAAAACATTTCTTATAAATATAAAAATATTTTGTATAAGTTTAAAAATGTTTGTCCCATTTTATATAAAGTGTAATGTTTGTAAAAATAAGAATTCCTTTGATCATTCAACAAAATAAAGTTTGTTTGTTAATACCTTTTGTGATTAATTTTTGGATGCAGACTTATTTGTTGTTGAGGCATACTTGAGATGTCGAGAGATGTTGTCGTATGAATGCATAGATGATTTGTGATCACGAGTAACTTTAGCATTTTACGTTATGTGTTGCAATTTACATATTTGTCATCATCAAAACATGAAGAGGATGCTTAGATTGAATATCGTAATATTTATGTCAACAATACTCATCCATTTTCTTTCCAAAATAATGGTTGCACCCTCTTCTCCACCCCCTTCACGCCCCCATCTCCATCGCTCTCACCCAACATCTAGAAAAATATACTTGAGTGACACGATGCACATACTCATTGAGTTTGTTGTTCCTCTTTATTTGATTACAAAAGATAAACTAAGTTTAACTAATCAACATTCATGTCTTAACAATATATGTTTAACAATAAAAAGATAAATAAACGTATAAGTAAAACACAAAGATATTTTTTCAACATTTAAATTCTTATTAGAAGTATATCAAATAAATTACTTAAGATTTTTTGCAGAATAACAATCTAAGTTGAATGACAATATGTGGGGATCTCCTCACTAAACTTAAACAAAAATGTTAATTAATGTTTAAGTAAGAACTGTGTGTTTGACCAATTGAATACTCAAGGACTTAGTTCTATTTCAAAGAGTAAATGTGCTCTTGAAAGTGTATCACTTTAATTGCAAGAGATGAGCATTTACTCCTTTACAACATTCCTATTTATAAGCGATATCAATGTGGATACCCGTGGGGTAATAGGTACGTGCAAAACATTTACTTGTGAAGTACAATGCTTCTATTCTAGGACATGTCCAACCATGCTTTAAGGAACAATGTTGACAATTGTTTGTATCGTTTTACCAACTATAGTACTTTATTGACTTTTTGATAAGTGCTTTACACTTATCTTCCCAAGAAAGTTCCCACTTGTCTATTCAGTGACTTAGTTACTTTTCATAAGTATCTAAGTCTCAAAATGTCTTGTGTTGTTGAGGAAATCTTTAGGGAGTCAGTTAGTTATTGTCATCACTAGTTATGGTTCTTATTACTTATGAACTTTACTCACTGAGTTCCGCCTCAGGTAGTGTTGAGTCTTTTATTAGACTCTGGAGATGACTCTGTGAATGCTTTCTTCCATTCAGGGACTTCATTTACACTTCGAGTTTTGTTATTCAAATCCTAGTCGAATATTATTGGGCATTAAATTTGCCCAATAGAGTTGCATATTAGTCGAATTAACAGACTAAAAGGCAAGATGGAAGTTCTGCTTCAAGACTATCGATTACGTATGGTATAAATCGATACAAGGAGCAAACAATTCCAAATTGCTGAAGATGAACGTGAGACTATTTTGCAAAATTTTAAAAGGAATCAAAAAAAGAATTGAGTACAAGGAACATATTGAATATACGATGTGTCTCGCGACTACTAGTTTTAAATTTATAACACGAATTACCGGATAAAGCTAAGAACACACGTGCAAGTATGACCCTTTCGTATGTAGTTAGTTTTGGTTGGTAAGCCGAGGTCGTTCACTAGGATTTGGGTGTTTTCAATTGTGAAGAATCTATGTAATAGTAAGCAATAAGAAGATGGTAATAGGTTGTCACGATCCAAAATACCATATAAGCAATAAGTAACACGAAAATGATGATTATGTGAATTCAATAAGATTAAAAACTACACTTGCTTAGACTAGTTTACATCCTTGATAAGCATGATTGTGATAACTCTTCTTAACATGTTGGTTATGATGATTAGTTGGTGTCTAATCAATTGTTCTTACAAATTAAACCTTGGCTAAAATCTTAGTTTATAAAAACAAGCTTTAGGTGTAAACCAATCAATTCAAGATCCATCCAAGGTTCATAAGGTATGGTGAATATCTTAAACACAAGAACAAACTCTTATTATAAATCAAATACTCTTAGGAAATGGTCATTACAAAAGGTAACCCATTCATAGACAAAAAGGTTACAACTGTTTATAAACATCTAAACTTTCGTCCAACTAAAGGTTTACAAACAATCTGATTTGATGTTATAAAAGCATTCTCATTACAATCATACTTCTTGTTCCTTTGTTTAGTCAAGAATAGTTATGGTGAAAAATAATCATTCATAGACAAATGATTATAACTAGTTGAATAATAACAAATCTTTCGACCCTTGAAACTGTTATCAATTAGTTAACCTTGGCTCAACAAATGTCACTATGAAACTTAAGGTACAATTGGTTCTTAGGATTGACTTGAAATTGAATTAAAACATGTTATCACAATCATAACTATCACTAAGCATAAAACATCATCTAAGCAAGTGCACAAAGGCACTAGCCACTCATAGCAAACATGAACATAAACTCAGAATTTTGAACATTAGAAATCATAATTAAAAGTCTTACAATGATTGAAATAAGATAACAAATGGTGTAGTAATGATGCCTCAAGTATTGGTGATGACTTCTTGATGTTTTGACCTTCAAATGATGACTTCTTGGACCTCCAAAGTTTCCTGGGATTTTATGGACGAATTTTGGTATGAGAGGGAGTAATGGTGGTAAGAGAAGTGTTCTCTCAAGTTGAGATAGAGAGAAATGGTAAGGTATATTAGAAAAGCTTGCAAAGTTCTCTATTTATACTCCTATCAAGGCCTAGGGGTCATCAATGCTCAACTTGGTGACCAAGTAGTTTAGAAAGAACTAGAATACCAAAAAGAAGAGCTTAGAATCGAGCCAAATTAGATCTCCAAAATCTGTACGAGGGCTCCATCCGTTCGGATGGTCATCCATCCGATCGGTTGGGCAAATGTCATAAGCACAAAAGTTGTAGATCTTTCTCTTAGCTTTCCGTGTCCATGAACGGGGGGTCAAACGGAGTTCGTATGCTCAAGTTATGGCCAAAATGGTGAAGGTGTGTCGGGAACAACGAGTCTTCCATTAATTCTTCGTTCGAGCTTCTTTTCTTTATTTCTTTTCTCGTTTTCCCTCTTGTACTTTATTCTTGAGTGTTTTGAGTGACAACTTCATGACTTTTATCTTCTCGAACATACTCCAAGAGACTTTCATTTGTCGGGAATTCTTCGTACATTCATAAATCTTAGTTTTTGTTCATTTCTTCGTCTTTTTCTTGGTTTTCTTTGTCATGAACCTAAAATAGAGAATATACTTCATTAAGTACCATAAGTTCATAAAAGTGACCAAAATATATGTATAAAATTCACAATAACGCTCCTAAAAACATGTTAATTGCGTTGTCAAATCCCCCACACTTAAACTTTGCTTGCCCTCAAGCAAATCTAGGAAAAGAAAAATCGAAACCATACCTAAATAATGAAAAAAAAAATTGAAAACTATACAAGCGAAAATGAGATAATATCACAAACAAGCGAAAATGAGATAAATAAACGAAAATAAGCGCAAACTCCCCCACACTTAAGGGTTTGCTTGTCCTCAAGCAAAAATTAAGTAAAATAGATCCACATGGTGCACAAGTATGTTTAGAAAAATGTGATGCAAATCTACCAAGCACAAGTACAAGATACGATTCATCGTTTTAAGCTTTAGTGGTGAAAAATCGAGATGTTTGACAATACCCAATGATTTTCTTGCTCGATTGACATTTCTAAACACCTCACGAAAAAAAAGAATCAAATATAATTCACTCAACACTCATTTTTTTTAGGTAGTGGGGTATATGTTATATAAAGCACACTCATTGCTCAGTCATGATTTGTTTATTACCATAGGCTTGTACAAGAAACAAAACTCCACCGACATGGCGTAAGCACCAAGTGTAAACATCTAAAGAGGTCTTTTATTCGGGTTGTAATGTAAGGCTAAAGGGTTTATACCAGGCTTATATTCAAACATCTCATACAAAAATATAATAGATCGCTGGCGCGAATTCTTGATTACTCAAAAACCGGATGGTCACCAAAATATTCATGCACTTGATATTCTCACAAAGCCATTACAATATCCGTAGAGACAAAGTAATTTGCTAAGGGTAGGGATAAGGCATGGGAATACTTATGAAAATTGGTTTTAAAAGAAAAATAAAGTCAAGTCTAAGTCCTATTGTTGCTAGTCACCGAACAAACCGCAAACCCAAAAATGATTATAGTTAACTTCCTCCTCTTCAAACTTTCACATATCGATACATTGATTTGCTATAATAATATTCTTCATACATAGCACATCGGCTAACAACATATCACATAACTTCATCTTCACATATAGCACATTTGCTATAATTGTCACCTTATAGTTGCGATGACTTATTTTCACTTTTTTTTTTCAAACTCAGATCTCCCCCACACTTCGCATAAGCATACACCACAAAAAATACAAATAAGAAGGTGCACTATTCGTCTTTGTTGGAATGACACACACAAATCACAAAGTGTGGCTAACTAATAATCATCAAAAACAATCCAACATACCAAGCAACTAGCAACCCACCGTTTAGACTTTGACAAGGGTAAGGCTAAGGTTTAAAGTGTAAAATATTTTTGTATTTTTCTGGATGTAACAAAAACAAAAAGAATGGCTCGGAGGGTGTAACTAGAGGTATCTAGCGCTAAAGATAAACGCTAACAAATGGGTTCCAAATACGAGGGTAACTAACCGATGTGGTTAGCAAAAATTATTTTATAAACGGATGGCCATTTGGTTTAATTCCTAAGGTTGCCTCTTTATCACACGAATACACTTATATCACACGAATGCGATCTTACTGCGGTCTGGTAATGATTTACAAGTACAAGTTCTAGAATAAATAAAATCACCGGCACACTCATAACAAAAGATCCAAGCATAAAAGGTGTATGCTATATATGAAATAGGCTCAAATCCTCACAATTTAGTGGAAAGGGCTATAAAATGTGCTAGCAAATGTTATCGATCCCAGAATGGATTGCAATATTAATCGGGACACATCTCAAATTTTTCAAAAATTACCGATTTCACCAGTGGATTGATCCAGTTATTCTAATATATTTTTCTAAAAGCGTGAAAACAACTAGATCACAAGGGCAAACAAGTATACATACATTTTTTTATTAGCCCAAAAATTATAAGTTAAAAATGAGTTTCGTTTTCCACTATTTTACTTTCTCCCACACGTAAGTTAAGCATTGTACTAAATGTGAATAATAAACTTCAAAGCATGTGAAATAGGGAAAAATAAATAAATAGATAGTCCAAGAGAAACGAAACTTCCCGGGCCGTAGAAATCGCGATCAAACTCCAAATGATAAGATGCTAAGCATGTGAGATCAATCGATTTCGCTTCCAACAAAACATCAATACACCAAGTACAATGTCACCAATAATCCAATCTCCAAGAGCTTATTAAATCTGCAAAAACAAACTAAACTACAAAAACGCGTAAAATCCTAAAACTCACTTTCGTAGGCATCACGGTTGCATTTAGCATATGCAACAAGCCTTTTAAACCCCTCGGTGGCCCGAGTGGACGAGTGAAGTCTCGTGAGGGTTTCCAGTGAACATACCCACAAAGTTCAAAACTTTTATTTAAAAACAAAACACGTACTTATTTATTCACAACGTACTAAAAATTACAAATGGAAAAACCGAGTTTAAGAAATGAGATTGAGAGAATTGCAAAAATCGTCCTTAAAGTTTGGCCAAATTGCACGTTTCATCCCTAAAGTTTGGAAAGTGCAAGGATCGTCCCTGTGGAGAAAAATTTGGTGCAAATATCGTCCCCACAGGGACGATTCTTGCACCAAAGGTTTCCCCCAAAAGGACGATACTTGCACCAAAAGTTTCTCTACAGGGACGATCCTTGCACTTTCCAAACTTTAGGGATGAAACGTGCAATTTGGCCAAACTTTAAGGACGATTTTTGCAATTCTCTCAATGAGATTCTTGCAAAAACAAAAAGACATTTAAACTTACTCGATCTAAACACAAAAATACGAAAAATATATATATATATATATATATATATATATATATATATATATATATATATATATATATATATATATATATATATATATATATATATATATATATATATATATATATATATGTACTTTTTATAAAAGGGTTACATGTTTATTTAAAACAAATATAAGCAAACAATTAAAAGCTCGGGTTGCCTCCCGAGAAGCGCTTAATTTATTACTGAGTCATTAGCTAGACTCTTCCCCGGATCAGGATACTTTGACGGTACGGTTCAAATGAGGAATTTCAGTTCTTAACCGTTGAGGGTATGGGATCTCTGGTATGTACTTCACAAGTGATGGACATTCTTTCGATTTGACAATGTGATAATCCCTTTTCGTTATTTTGAACGGTTCATCGAGTTTATTAGAAACGAAGACAGGTGGTGAATCTTTTTGATTTTTCAAAGGTTCATAAGACTTTCCACTCTTAGTGAATACGTCATTCACGTTCTCAATGTGAGCTGGAGGTGGTGGGTTAGTCATACCATTTTGTTTTGAAGAAACTGGATTTTGCGGCTTAGACCATTCGTCTATCTCCCTTTCCCATTCTCCATTCCTTGTGGGTACCTTTGACACTTCTTTCTCCTGCTTCTTAATCTCTTTTTCTTTCAAGACTTCCTTTTCAACGTCTCCAATTGCATTGAGTTCCTTGTTACCAACATGATTTGACAATTCATCGTGTGTAAACATCTTCTCTTTCACCAAGAGTTTATTGGACGGGATGTGCACGATGCAATCCTCAAAGGTGAAACGATTGGTGAACTAGTAATGATTGGGGTTGGCATGGTTGTAATAGATTCAGTTTCATCCTCCTCGATAAATTCAACATCACCCTTATCATGTTCATTTTGGATTGAGGGTGGTTTGTAGACAAATTCATTTCCTGGATTGGAATCTGTTGTTTGAGGAAATGATTCGGTATGATGGACTTCTTTCTTTTCACCCAACTTCGTTTCCACCACATGGTTTTTCATACTCTCATTTTCTTCCATCCATTCTATCATCATCTCCTCCGGTGAGGTTTTGGAATATTGTGATGGATGTGGCATTTCATCTTGGGAATGATTTGCGTTGTGGCTTGAATAGGAGTATGAGTTTCTGGAATTTTGGTTGTGATATCCGTCGTGATATCTTGCTTCATTAGGTTCAAGCATCAGCATGTCATCATCCATGTGGTATTCTGAAGCATTGGCATCTTCACCATCTCTACGAGCATCTCGTAACTTCTTTTGCTCTCCTCTTATGTTCTTGAATTCAACGTCAATATGTCTGGTGAGAGCTTCTAATTTCTCAATCAATATGGAATGATCGGCATTGATGTTGCTTCCACCGGCAGAAACAACGGTTTTTGGTTTGGGCACAATTAGAGAATTTTTCGAGAAATCAAGCTTGAGTTGGACCTTGTCCTCAAGGATTTTGAATGCTTCGTTGGGAGTATTGTAGAGGAATATTCCTCCGGCATCGAGAATTTCTTGAGTTGGATTGTCTAAACCATGATAAAATGTTTGAATGATTGCTCCTTTGGTTAGACCATGTCCATGACAAGTGCGAAGCATATCTTTCATACGGAGCCAAGCATCAATGAGAGTTTCGTGATCGAATTGTTGAAAGTTGTGAATGTCATTTAGGAGACATTTAAACTTTGCGAGAGAAAAGTATCGGCTAACAAAAGCTTCTCTCATCTCTTCCCACGTAGTAATTGTTCCTTCATTTAATTCATTCAACCAAATCTTGGCTTCTACGGACAATGAGAAAGGAAAAGTCCTCAATTTAACCGCTTCCTCTTGATTTTCACCATAATGGAATAGGTTACTAATCTCAAGAAAATCAGCTATGTGTCGGTGAGGATCGGATCGGATTCTCCCATCGAATTGATTCTCCCGAATCATTTGCATGTGGGTACCCTTGATATGGAAATTGTTTGAAAAAGGGCGTTGAATAATAGCGGAACTAGGTGTTGGTGCAACGGTCCTAGTGCTTGACCACATGGGTTGGTCATCGGGATAAACGACGGTTACAGGTAGGGAATCGGGTTGAGTTTCAACTTTCTCTTCGATTATGTCGATTACCACAAAAAGTTCCTCGATGAATGGTGATTTTGGATAAAGTTCGGTTGATTCGATCTTTAAGGGTAAGATTGGTGTCTTATCGGGTTTACGAGTCCTCTTTTTGATTTTACGTTTAAGCTCGTAAAGTGGACTAACAAGTTGTTTACCCCATGAGTGTGAGTTTATACAAACCTGGAGCGATTCTTAAATTATCACAAAAAGTAAAAATAAAAAAATAATGAAAACGAACACTAAGAAAAATCTTTTTTTTTTTTGTATATTTTTATTAAGTTGAAGTAAACAAAAATAAGCTTAACTAAGATAAGAAAATCGTTACTATTATAACTACTAGAAGTTTAAGAAAAATAAACTAATTACGACAAAACTTTTTAATAGACTTTTATTTAAAAGACATTCAAAAATCTATAAAGACAATTTTATAAAATAATTTACTAAAGAAACAAATAAGAAAAGAAAATAACAAGAACACAAGAAAAATAAATCACTCCTAAGGGTGGGTTGGGTGCTGTTTGTTTCGAACTAAGGTGAAAAGGTAAAAATGGGTTTTGAAAAAAATTGTTTTGTAAAAAGAAAAGGCTCAGCCGATCGGTTTGGTGGACAAGCCGATCGGTTGGATTGGGTTATTGGTCTAACCGAATCGGATACGGGTTCGTACCGATCGGTTGGATTGGACTTTTGGGTCTAACCGATCAGTTGAATATCATCTAAGCAAGTGCACAAAGGCACTAGCCACTCATAGCAAACATGAACATAAACTCAGAATTTTGAACATTAGAAATCATAATTAAAAGTCTTACTATGATTGAAATAAGATAACAAATGATGTAGTAATGATGCCTCAAGTATTGGTGATGACTTCTTGATGTTTTGACCTTCAAATGATGACTTCTTGGACCTCCAAAGTTTCCTGGGATTTTATGGACGAATTTTGGTATGAGAGGGAGTAATGGTGGAGAGAAGTGTTCTCTCAAGTTGAGATAGAGAGAAATGGTAAGGTATATTAGAAAAGCTTGCAAAGTTCTCTATTTATACTCCTCTCAAGGCCTAGGGGTCATCAATGCTCAACTTGGTGATCAAGTAGTTTAGAAAGAACTAGAATACCAAAAAGAAGAGCCTAGAATCGAGCTAAATTAGATCTCCAAAATCTGTACGAGGGCTCCATCCGTTCGGATGGTCATCCATCCCATCGGTTGGGCAAATGTCATAAACACAAAAGTTGTAGATCTTTCTCTTAGCTTTCTGTGGCCGTGAACGGGGGGTCAAACGGAGTTTGTATGCTCAAGTTATGGCCAAAATTGTGAAGGTGTGTCGGGAACAACGAGTCTTCCATTAATTCTTCGTTCGAGCTTCTTTTCTTCATTTCTTTTCTCGTTTTCCCTCTTGTACTTTTTTCTTGAGTCTTTTGAGTGACAACTTCATGACTTTTATCTTCTCGAACATACTCCAAGAGACTTTCATTTGTCGGGAATTCTTCGTACATTCATAAATCTTAGTTTTTGTTCATTTCTTCGTCTTTTTCTTGGTTTTCTTTGTCATGAACCTAAAATAGAGAATATATTTCATTAAGTACCATAAGTTCATAAAAGTGACCAAAATATATGCATAAAATCCATAATAACGCTCCTAAAAACATGTTAATTTTGAGCGTTATCAATATATTAGAAAAAATAGTAATTTGTGTGGTATCTTCTTTTGTACGACCCATGTTAATGTAGTTATAATGGCTAACATCAACTTTTGTGGTATCTTCTATTGTACGACCTCTGTTTTGTGTATACACACATTTCGATTTCTTTTGCAAATTCCCTTATAAAACTTACAACGATTGACTGCTGTTGATAAACTAATGTAATGTGACAGTTAGCATGCTAGAAGTCATTTTTCTATATTTCTTTTGGGGAATTGTAAAAGGCAGGACAATTCATATAAGAACGAATGAAATACGCAATATATTCATAGTGCATCAATACCTGCCTTGATTTATACGAGAAGGGAACTTGCATGACGTTTATGGGGTCGTTGTTATTACTTGGCTATAAATTCAAAGGTATGGAAATGGGATGAGGATACATTTGAGAAACTTTGTTTTCCATATCTTTTTGTAATCATTAATTTTCATACGAAATAGCATCTTCAAAAAATCCATCCAATATCCCATCAACCAAAATCTATTTAGACAAATAAATGGATGATCTAAGCGTCCTCATTTCCTGAGATATGGAATATATCAAAAGGTGTTAGTATTAGAAGTGTTGATCATTTATGTAATCAAAGAGAGATCTCAATGATCTTCCCTTAGGGGGATATTGTTAGGATTAAAAGTGACGATAATTATTGAGTCAAATAGTTAGTTAAATATATTCATGTAATAGTTAGTAAAATGCTAGTTTATTAAGTTTAAGTAAAAGCCTTAATGGCTTGGCCCAAAAGAAGGCCCATGAGAAAGCCCATGGAGGCTAATGTAAAAAGTATAAATACCATCCTAAGCTTGTTAGGAGTGGTGGGAGTTTATGCTTATTCAAGGTTTTATTTCAAAAAAAAAAAAAAAAAAAAAAAAAAAAAAAAAAAAAAAAAAAACTTGTAAGACCATAGATCTAGCTTTAATCACCTAAGAATATGATGTTAGAGAAAGATGGAAGAGCTAGAGAGAGAAAGTAGAGAGAGAGAGAGGTGGAGAGCACTATGTGAAAATAAACCTTTGATAAGCATGAACTCCCACCCTTCCTAACAAGCTTAGGAGGGGTATTTATAGTTTTACATTAGCCATTATGGGCTTTCTCATGGGCCTTCTTTTGGGCCAAGCCATTAAGGCTTTTACTTAAACTTAATAAACTAGCATTTTACTAACTATTACATGAATATATTTAACTAACTATTTGACTCAATAATGATCGTCATTTTTAATCCTAACAATCTCCCCCTAAGGGACGATCATTGAGATCTCTCTTTGATTACATAAATGATCAACACTTCTAATGCTAACAATCTCCCCCTAAGGGTGATCATTGAGATCTCTCTTTTGTGACCTTGATCTTTGATCGTTGAAGCTTGTTCTCTTTAAACTTTGAGTCTTTGTGTAATAGTTTTGCTAGTTCCTTTGTTCCAATCATGCTTTGTGATCTTTCTTGCCTTTGATCAACATCTTTACTCTGTTGTCTTTACTTCTTTTCCAACATGCTCATACTTTGTTTGACTTTGAATCTTTGAGAAGTTCTCTTTTCTTTGACTTTAATCTTTGTTTCTTTAGTTTGTAGATTCTTTGACTTTAACTTAGAAACGTTATGAGCTTTGCTTTGCTTTGATCTTTGAAGAGAGCTTTGCAGGGTACGAGCATGTGGATCTTTGAGTGATGGTAATAGTCTTTCTCCAAGGAACATTCATTAGTACCTGCATAAAATAGTTAGCAATAAAGTATCCGGTACTTACAGGTTCGGAATTAGAGATCGTTAACAGCATAATGTGAAAACTCCTTCTAACCCTTACCAAGGCCGTTCCTGAATCAGATACCCCTGAGAGGGCTTACTAGATCCACCGAAGTACATCAATGATTTAGGTGAGTTGCTGGAGATCACCCCACAACTATAGACCGTTTGAGACATAGTAACCATCATAATAGATAAGGCAAGATCCGTAGATCTCATAAAGACTCTTACAACTTGTGTCCTTTTTGGCAAACACAAGTGTATTCATAGGAAGTGTATCCTAAGAGATCTTTTAATGTAGCTCATGGCTCTAGACTCGATAAGTGCATAATTTGGTTTTCCTATGCGGAGACTAGGGAGGGGTCTCCTGCTTCAATATCAACCATCTCTAAGAGATAAGTCGATAGATTACACCGGTTCCCCGTGAGAATGAAACAAGCTCTTTTAAGAGAACTTGAGTGGCTTAGAAGGTTAAGTGCAATGCGTCACTGGGTCCATGACGTCTTGTCTTCAATACCGGTGTCACCTTAGTAACAACCAGTAGCATATGAGTTGAACCCGGTTTCTGCCCTAAGGTTGAACATTTGGAGGGCTATTTCTTTTCACCCTTTCATTTGCTTTTCTTTTTAATTCTTCAACCCCTTCTTTCTCCTTTCATTCTTTTCTCCTTTTTTCAAATCATACCTAAGGACTTCTAATTTTAATCTATTGGAATTGTCCTTGGGTAGATCCCTTCGGCTCTGGCAGATCATAGGACGGTTTTTCCTAACCTTAATCACCTTATAACTCCATGACTATCCTATAATTGCCATGAAACCATTTATGAAAATCTCTCAAAGTGTTTATGATAAAAAAACATACTTTGTTAACACTTCGAGAGTTTTGCATTTCATTTGAAGGACTCCCCCTTCACATGTGCTCATGTATATTTTAGGAAATTTGCGCATACGGGAGGAGTTTGCACTTTTGAATTGATCTACTTTCAATGAACACAACCGATTTGAGACACGCTTACATCACTAATTAGACTAGCTTGAAGTTATTACCCGGCCTGGTCAAGTCCACAGAAAGTTTCTCGAAACGGTACATTTCTACTAAGATAAATCCTTTTCGAGACACGCTTACGTGGCTAGTTAAAGAGTTCCATTGTCAGCTTTTAGGTGACAACTAGCTTTAGTAACTAACTTGATGTTATTACCCGTCAAGGATAAGTCTTTTCGATTACTAACTTTTGTTGTTTCGTCAATTCTTGGGTCATTTCTGAGTCGAGCTCGCATGAGATTCAGCCACAATCTTAAACACATTGATCACATTAATCACATTTCTCCCCCTCAAAAATAGCATATCCATGGTATTTTTGATATCAATTGATTAAAACCTTTTCTATTTGGATAGGATATGGGAGAAACGGATGTTTGTAATTCCGTATAAGTTTCCTTTAAGCATGATCATTTTGGAACATCATTTTATTACTCCCCCTCAAAAGTAGAACATTTTGAGTAAATATTTGCTTTGAAGGATTTGAGGGCGTAATATCTTGAGCTACATCATGAAAAGTTTTGAAAACCTTTTGAAACATTTTTCAACATTTTGCTCAAAAAATTAAGAAGACTTTGATAAGCTTTTCGGTGAGAAGTCTTCTTATCTTTTAGGATTGTCGCACAGAAATGTACAACAGGGTCCTTTCTTTGAAAATCGCGGGTTATACACTGTTATGTGTGCATAAGCCATCATGTTTTTAGGATAAGTGCATGGAAAATATTTAAACCTTTGATAGATTAAGCACTTTCCTTTATTTCAAGAACGAGTCCTTAGCAGAAGTACTAAGAAGTCATTATGTTGAAGTACGAGTTCTTAGCAGAAGTACTAAGAGGTCATTATTTTGAAGTTCGAGTCCTTAGCAGAGGTACTAAGAAGTCATAATGTTGAAGTCCGAGTTCTTAGCAGAAGTACTAAGAAG
Source organism: Artemisia argyi (assembly GCA_030686995.1). NCBI lineage: Eukaryota > Viridiplantae > Streptophyta > Magnoliopsida > Asterales > Asteraceae > Artemisia > Artemisia argyi. Next base: position 294,300,692 of record CM060709.1, read on the forward strand.
TCATTTTGTTTTTGGATTAGACAACAACTTTTGGAACCCATTTAAGCACGGCGCCAACGGGTTTACCATATTTTGAAATCCATTTGAAAGTTGTGTCAATCCGAGACAAAGAAGTTGAATTCCAATGAGGACTGAAAACCGGTGTTTCATTTTGAAATAAAGCTCGTGGAATCAACGGTGATTTAAAACTCTTTTGCTTTTGAAACTTGTTTGAGAAACTCGGTGTTTCTCTTGGAGTTTTAAAACTTGAAGAAGAAGTTCTCCATCCATTGTTGAAACTCGGCGTTTCATTTCGAAAATTCATTTTTGAGATGAATGGAAACCTTCCAGAATTGGGATTTTTCAAAGCATGGCCATTCTTTTGTTGTAGCGGAAGCATTTCAGAGTATGTATATTTCAAATGTTTTGAACGGCTTTGCTTTGGTTTCCACACTGGCTTTACCGGAGTAAAACGAGAGTATGGAGTTTGAAAACCTTGATTCTTTTCTTTATTAGCACTTGCATTTGAAACCGTTTGAGGAGTAAACGTTTCAGAAAAATTTGGTCTCTTTGAAAACTTCCTTCCTTTTTGCAAAGAATAGGTGGTAAATTGAGAAACCCTTTTTGAAAATGGTTTTGAAGATTCACCCGTGTAAACCTTTTCTGAAACACTTACTTGTGGTTTAGACTCGTTTGAAACTTGAGATTTTTCTTTTGACCGGTTAAGAACATCAAACTTTGCTTTTAAGGCATTGTATGAAGTTCTCAAATCATTGTATTCTTTTTGAAGAGAAGATGATCTGATGATGCCAGTTTTTCTTGCAAAGAAGCATTTTGATTTTCAAGATGTGCAAAATATTTTTCATATTTGTCTGTTTCGATTGAAAAATCATTTTTGGCATCACCAAAATCCTTGGTTTGTTGTGCAATCTTCTTTTCCAATTCAACAATTTTCTTTTGAAGCACAAACTTTTCTTTTTCAAAAAGATGATTTTGTGTGATCTGAGAGTCAGATTTGTTAGAGAGAGATGGAAGAGCTAGAGGGAGAAAGTAGAGAGAGAGAGGTGGAGAGCACTATGTGAAAATAAACCTTTGATAAGCATGGACTCCCACCCTTCCTAACAAGCTTAGGAGGGGTATTTATAGTTTTACATTAGCCACTATGGGCTTTCTCATGGGCCTTCTTTTGGGCCAAACCATTAAGGCTTTTACTTAAACTTAATAAACTAGCATTTTACTAACTATTACATGAATATATTTAACTAACTATTTGACTCAATAATGATCGTCACTTTTAATCCTAACAAAAGGTTGTACGAGCAAGTAGAAAATCTAAAAGGTTTGATTGAATGCAAAAACTTTCACATCAAAAAATACGTGAAGAGTTGTTGTCAAATACAACAGGCCATTGTAAACATCATTTCAAGCTTATCAGCTTTTTGTATGAAGACATTGAGAGAGATTTGGAGCTTGTAGGCAGCTACGTTCGACAAATAAAGAAGTTTGAAGAGAGTTTACGCTAAAAAATATGTGTCAAAAAATATGCCTAGAAAGTATGGTAACTAGGATCTGTTGTCTTTAGCTTGTTGTCAATGCAACTTTCGTATTATAATAATAAATTTTTAAGTTTAACTGCCTATACGTTTTTGCAAACAATTCGCAATAAATTGTACACAAAAAATGCTACATTTACGTGTGCTTCCCCGTAAACTTTACGCCTATAAATAAATGGAGAAATATAACCCGAACATATCATCCCTTCCAATGCAAACTTACGTATAAAGTCTGCATAAAATAAGCATAGTTCTTAAAAATATATGTTACCACATAGGTTAACGACAGAGTTAAAAAAAAACCACAAAGATCAACGACATTGTTCGTGTTTTCCGTTGATCTAAATTGTGGTTCAAGTGCAATGTCGGTGGCCAGATAGATCGACTATGGTCTACCAATGTTGGTTGTAGCTGCAGCAAAAAGATCAAAGATAGAGCTAGTCATTATTTCTGATTTTCCAGCTTGCCAACAATAGGACAATATGTAATAATACCTTATGTAGTGTTAGAGTCACAAGCAACGGTGGTTTTATTATGCTTATATGCTAATGCCATTGGACCGATATTATGACATTTATGTTTATGTTGGAACCATCATCCATGGTCATCAAGGTGAGCAAATGCTACCACATCGCTATTTCACATTTTTTATGTGTAGCACTATCCGGACAACTGCAAAAGATAAGATTCTCTCTTTGGACTTGGCGGAAACACTTTTTGATATGTAGTCTTTAACCATGACAACACTTGTTTCAGCGAGTATACTCGAACAATGTATACAAAAATGTAAAGTTTACAGTTAGAATGTATAGGAATCGTAAACCTTGTCGTATTGTTTCGTAATCAATTATTTCACATTTGTTACATTCGCTATTTGTTGTAATTTGTTTAGAATAGAACAAACTTGTTATATCTTTAATGTAATCGCAATAATGTTGTACAAGTTTTGTAACAACTTACACCATTTCCATAGATGTCAGGTGAAAAGACATGTTATGTATCATTATATATTACAAATAATGATGCAATGTGTGAATCAACATAAAAAAAAAAAAAGCTACATATACACACATACGAAATAATGTCCCCTTTTATACAAATCAAGCATCAAAAGCCTCAACATGATATATGTTTCACAACTGTTTAGATCTTAACCACAAAGTTTTTTCCATGTATAAGTTCAATGAAAACCCACCATACGCAAAGGTTAACGACAAAATTCGAGATCTACACAAGGATTGAATGTGAAACAAATGGGGAGAAAGACCCTATGAACACCTTCAATATGGTTATTTGTATTTTCCTTCCCCAATTCCATGCTAAAATACACTAAATCCGGTTAAAGTATTGAATTTTATCAATAAAAATAGCAAACGATCTCGCAAAAGCATGTGGCATTTTTTTTCCTGGAAATTTTCTTGTAATTGCATTTAAACAAGTTGTATGTTGTAATTGTATTTGTCTTGATTATTCAGTGTTGAAGAAAGTTTGTTTGTAACCATTGGGAACATCAACTACAATTAAAATCATTCTGAAATCAGTGTCACAACAAATAATATCGTAAAAAAGTGAAATGTTAGTGAAAAATATCCTTACCCATACCATATTTGGCTAAACTTAGATCTATAAACAAAGTCCAACAACTTTCTTAAGCATCAATTGAAAAATAAAGAACAGAAAAATAAGTCTTCCCCGTATTCACAAAAACAACCTAATTCACCAAACGCACCGGATGACAACGATTCAGTTCTGCTACTTGAAGTCACGAAAAGAGTTGTTTCGTTATTTTCAGCTGCTTTAAACGATCTCATAACAAAATGGAGGCGGCCTATGGAGGAAGTCCAACGTCTAAATAAGGAGATCGAGAAGAAGGAAAAACTGGTTATATTGTATGTTAGAAAAGCCAAGATTTAGTGTATATACTGTATATTTTTATTCTACAACTTTGTTGTTATATTACTTATTTAATAAGTAAGTATTGAATAATCTTTGTGCTTGTGTTGTTTCAAAGCACATCTGTTGTATCTGTGCTATTAGTAGTTCGACCTACATATTGTTGTTGGTAAATTTTGGTTGATTTCAATTAAAAAGCTATATTTTAAATTATTTGCAACTCCTTCGTATCTAGCAAGCAAACAGATTGAGTCAGTAATTAACACAGACCGATCTATTATATGTGTACGTCTTTTGTGTCGAATTCATATAGTATCTGTAATATCAACGCAATATATTGCATTCATCGTTTTTGCTTTGGAATGATACTCGAGATGAAAAAGATTAGATTTGGTAACTTATGGGTAGCTGCAGAAGCTACAAACGTAGCTGCAATTAGGCATCATATATCAAACAGACGTTTTTAATATATTAAATCACAAAATAATTAAGATAATCTCAGAATATTAAAAAAAGAAAATCATAATTAAAAAAATATTGACAAAATTGAGTTAAGTTTAAAGTAATGGTCATCTTATATAACAACCTTTTTATGTATTCAAAAGCGCAACATTTTATTTTGAACTTAAAAGAGTTTCATGAGTGTGGATGTTTGTTTCCCGAAAATTATTTTTCTTGTCTCTTGTGTTTGTAGTCAACCAGACGGCTATGCCAAGTAACGTTTAATTATTATTTTTTATGAATGCAGAAAGGCATGCATATTTATGAACAAAAATATTTTGATTTTTCTTTCATGTTTGCGGATGCACGTACTTAAGCATTTGTTATCGTAAAACATAATAGATAAAGACTTTTGTTCACCTTCAATCTAGAAGATCTTTGAAAATCCGTGTGCCACTTTTTTTCTTATCTCAAAATCCATTTGCAAATTCACGACTTCAAATTCATCTCGACTTTTGAAAACGTAATTTCATACTACCAATCGAATAAAAGTCATATTACACGGGAAGTTATTTGCATACATAAGTTTTTTTATTTGCATACACCAATGTAAAAGTAATAAAAAAAGACTAAGTAAAATATAGCTAGGATATGTTTGGCGAAATGGGTTATAGTTGAGATTAGTGCAGATGCTTATATTATAAGGCGAAATTAAACTTGTTATTATCATAAACTTGTTTGGCAAATTAGCTTAAGCTTGAGCTTATAATTACTAATTTACTAAAAAAGACATAATTAAATAAACATTTAATATTTGTTCGATATTTTTGTGAATAAATAATTAATTAATAATTTAAAAGCCTTGATCTAAAATTTTTAGCCTCTTTGATTGGGCTGAGGCTTAGGTTATGTTTGACAAAAGTAGATGTGAGCATTAGTAGTGAGCTGTAGCCACAACTCACTGCTCACCGCTCACAGCTTCTTAAAGAAGTAATAGAAAAATGAGCTTTCCAAAAAAAAATAGCAAAACTCACTGCTATTTTGTCAAACGAACACTTATAATTTTAAAAGTACGAAGCTTTGATGCCAAACAAGACCTATACAAGTCAGTTTATTTTAAAAGTTTAAGCCCACGTAAACACACCCAAATGATGTCTACAATAAAAAATAAACATTTCCAAATCGATTTATATAAAATAAACATGACCATAGGTACACATGAAACAACAACATTTGTATGTATTCAAAAGAGTAACATGTTTATATGTCATTTTAAAAAGTGTAAATAACAAAATTTGTATTTATTCAGAAAAAAACAGGAGAGAGAAATAATGTGTCTGCTAGTGTGTGTGTTTTAGTGACTCTACGCAGAAAAAAAAAGGAATCTTTTTTTTATCATTTTTAGTGTGTTCTTGAGGTATGATTTAATCTCACCCATCTTTAATTTGAACTAAAGTTTGAATCTTTTTTGTATATTTGATATGGGTTTTGCTTAAAATGAAATCTTGATCTTGCTTTTTGTGTTTTTAGTAGACATTTTAGATGCCATTGTTTGATTTTGTTTGCTAGGGTTAGTTGTAGTTAGTTTTAGTTAAAGATTGTTTTGTTTAGGGTTTTTAGTTTTGCTGCCTTAGTGAGCTTATCTAGTTGTGTTTTTGGTTTGGATAAAAAGGGTAACATAAGTTAAAAAAAAAAAAAAAAAGGTCAAAGTGGTAGGTATGCTATTTGTGTACTGCTGAAAATTAGGGTTTTTTTGAGTTTGATTTTTTGGATTGTGTAATTCATGGTAAAATTTAATTATATGGTATGATCTGAAGTAATTGGTTTTTTTTAGTAATTAGGTTCATTTCAGTTGATGCCCTAATTTTTTTTTGAGAATATGGAATTTAGCTAAAACTTGAGGAAATTTGTCGGAAAATGTGAAAAAGTGAAGAAATTATATGGGCAGTTGAGTGGCGTAAAAAAGTTGAAAACTTGTTGAGCTTACATCACATTTGCTATATTTAGCTGCAGGGTTTCATTAGTTTGTGGGGGCGGAAATTGGACATGAGTATGCTGGTGGGGGGACATGCTCCATCCAAAGGAAACTGATTTAACCGCCCTATTTTTGGTGTTCGTTGTGCTACCGATTATTGCTTACATTGTATTAGGAAAATGGAGTGAGGTATCAAGCAAGAAAGATAAGATAAGGGTGCTTGCACAAATCGCTGCAGAAGAGTCGTTTCGAGCTGAGGCTATGGTTGTTGCTGCTGTTCCGGCTACTGTTGTGCCTCTTGTATCTATTCCAAAGGTTAACACTGGTTTCCATGAATGTGCAAGATGCTTTAGTCCAGCTACTACTCGATGCTCACGCTGCAAAACTGTACGATATTGGTACGTGTAATGTTAGTTGCAATTATCTATGGTCAACATAATTAGGTTTGGAGAAACATGTAAGAAGATTTTCCAAGAAACCTGATCATTGACATAAGTGTAGATTTACCTGCGTATTACTAGCTTTAGGGAGTGTTTGGATGTGCTATTTGAAAGTGATTATCTAAATATTGTGATTTTTAAGTAGCAATCACCAGTTTCTAGTGTTTGGTTAAAATTGTCCTGCTTATATGTATCTTTAATCAGTTTGGATAATTAGCCAATCAGGTTGATACTAGATGCAACAAAACTTATTATCAAAATATAGAGAAAACATACTTATCTGCCCTTATATTTCATAATATTGTTGCAGTTCTGGCAAGTGTCAGATACTTCATTGGAGGTTAGTTCATAAGCATGAGTGTCAACTTTTGGAGTACAACAGTAGCTGCTCATCTCCTAAGTCTGCTTCAAATGAAGAATTTGTATCCGTTCATGAACCAGTATCGTTCAGCGAAAACCTGGAAGCCCAGTGCTTTGAATCCAATATCGAGCAAAATGAGCATGAAAAAGCTGATTTAGACGATTCACCTGATTCGTCTTCTGGAGTTGTGTCTGAAAGAAGATCTGATAAACGCACTCGTTGCAAATCTAAAAGGGATGCAGTAAATTCATCAGCAGATGCCTGTTCGACCTCATACGATAATGCTCCATCAAAGGAAACTTTCATCAGACATAAGGTTCTTATCCACTTTATTTCTTAGTTTTCCCTTTCTTTCTTATGATAACTTATAATACTCAAATTTTTAACTCTAGACCAAACGGAGTCATGTTGTGGTCTCTAAAGAAGTTATTCCCGAGATAAAGAGTGCTGATATTGTTGGTTCACATTCTGCAACATACGAGGGTCTAAATGCGAACAGTCCACATGACTCAATAACATCGGCTCAAGATGGGGCAAATTTATCAAACATGGAAACGGAGAGATGCCCACCTAGGAAGAGTCACATGCTAAAATCAAAATCACATTCTTCTGGAAGCAAATCACATAAATTACCAAAATCAACTGTTGAAGTCTCGAGAGATCAAACATGTTCAGAAACTGAAAACACAGGCCAAGTTGCTGACGAGTTGGGTAGGTTTCAGGGAAATATTTCAATTTTAATTTTATTTTTCTAGAGCAAACGTGTCTTACGAGGTGCTTATAACTTTATATGACTCGTCTTGATGTAGATGTTTCAAGAGTGAAGGATGTCAAAGGCAGTAGCATCATAAATAAGGGATTTATGAAGATGATTGGTTTAAAGAAGTCATCAAAGCATGGCAAAGTGGAAGTTTCAGAAGTCAACGGTGACAAGCACAAGAGAATAAAAGTGAGTTATTAGCGTCAAGATTCAAGACATTAAATAACATTATATGGAAATTAAGTTTATTTTTTTCTTTTCTTAACATCTTTATCAATAGTATTATCAACATTTCGGCTTTGGGAGTTATATAAAATGTTCCTAAAGTGATGATTAATCAATTTCAGATGCTTTTTCCATATGAAGAATTTTTGAAGTACTTCCAGTATGAAGTTTTTGACTTCTCGCCAAGGGGACTTGTAAATTGTGGAAATAGGTACGTTATCATACTACATTATTTTTGGCAGTGTGGCTTAGTAATTTTACATTTATTAACATATTTTATCGTTTTCTCGTGCTTTTTCTGCAGCTGCTATGCAAATGCCGTATTGCAGTGCTTGACGTCTACGAAACCTTTGACTATCTATTTGCTTCATAGATCACATTCTAGAAAATGTAATTAACACATTTCATTCTTTCATTTTGATTACTTGTGGACTGTAACCTTATTGCTTATAGCTATCTATATTTTTGCTAATACTAGGTCGTGCAAAGAGTTGGTGCTTAATGTGTGAACTGGAGCAGTATGTAATGCTGTTACGTGAAAGTGGAGAGCCATTGTCTCTTAGTAGCATTCTTTTGCATATGCGCAGTGTTAATAGCCAAATTGGTGATGGTAGTCAAGAAGATGCTCACGAATTCTTAAGGTTGGTCAACTTGGAATATTAGAGTTGTCTTGACTTTCAAACAAAAGTTGCATACTGATATTGGTTTGTATTTTTTGTTTTTCGTCTTTTAGGCTTTTGATCACCTCGATGCAGTCTATATGTTTAGAAGGTTTGGGCGGGGAAGCTGTAGTTGATCCTAAATTGCAAGAAACAACCTTTATTCAACATACTTTTGGAGGTCAACTGCGGTCAAAGGTGAAGATTCTCTTTCATTTCTTAATTAACAAAAAAAAAACCTTTTAATATACTTTTTATCAGTTGACTAAACAACAAATTTTTATGAATCCCAGGTCAAATGTCTAAGATGTCATCATGAATCAGATAGGTACGAAAACTTCATGGATCTTACACTAGAGATATTTGGGCGGGTTGAGTCTTTAGAAGATGCATTAGCCCAATTCACAAGCCCTGAAAATTTGGAAGGAGAAAATATGTATCGATGTGGAAGGTTTGTTTTTATTAATATTCAAAATTGAATATATATTTATCGGTTATGTATGTATGTATATATAAACATTAAAAGTTATGATCTAATAAAGTATTTCATATTAAAGGTGTGCTACGTATGTTCGAGCACGGAAGCAATTGGCTATACAGGAGGCTCCAAATATTTTGACAATTGTATTAAAAAGATTTCAGGTAAACAAAAACAAATAAACAATGATAGCTAGCCTAGTTCTTTGTTGATTTTTTTGCATGCCATTAACAGATTTAATGTTTTGGTTGTTATCAGGAGGGCAGTTATGGAAAGTTAAATAAATGTATTACTTATCCTGAAATGTTGGACATGATACCATTTATGACGGGAAAAGATGACATTCCTCCGTTGTACATGCTTTATGGTGTTGTGGTGCATTTAGACACAATGAATGCATCGTTTTCTGGTCACTATATATCTTATGTGAAAGACCTTCAAGGCAACTGGTCCAGAATAGATGATTCTCAGGTAACCAACCTCAACTGTGTAGCATATTATTATTGGAATAACTTATTATCTGATCCAGATATTCGACTCACAGTAATCCTCACAGTAATCACTTTCAATACGAACATCCAACACCCCCTAAGTACAGTTATTCCATTTCTTGAATTGCAGGTTTACCAAGTGCCTTTGAGCCAAGTGATGTCAGAAGGTGCATACATATTGTTTTACATGAGGTAAATAATCTCATTTGCAGTTTGCTACTCCATTTGCAATTTAGCGGTGACGGTACTATTAACCCATTTATTCACGAATGGGTCAGTTCAGGTCATGGTCAAGTCTTGCAAACTGTATTTTCAATGCATAAAACATCTAAACTTATTTTATTCAATATTTAGATTATTAATGTAATAATAATAATTTTGTAAACATGTTCTATATACCAAGGTCTTTGATGTTCTCACTTGAAAGTTATTAATGTTTCTTGTAGATCATCCCCGCGTCCCCCAAGAAGTTACTCAGCAAAACCCTCCAAAGCTTCTGTCTTCTCAAAGTCAAAACCGCCAAAGTCAACCTCAGATCACCATCAAGAATCCAATAATTACAATGGGAACCGTCACCATTACACAAAACCATCAAATGTAGACTTTTCAGACGCTGCATCTAGCGACTGGTCAATATTCACAAGCTCAGATGACGCATCTTTCACAACTGAAAGCACCCGTGACTCATTCAGCACCGTTGATTATACTGATAACTACACTGATCCATTTTCCTCAATCTTTAACACCCTTTACACTCCTCAGGATTACCACTCGCGTAACACAGTCTCGTGTAACAGAGTTTCAAGAAGTAGGCCTCACACAAGATTCATGGAGGAAGAGGAGGAGAAAAGGTCCGTTTTGAGATCATATGAAGCAAGTAACCCGCCTTACAGATTATCCTAACACCGAAAAGGCTTAATTGTTCTTCAAATGAAGCTTTTTCCTGTAGTAGTAGTGGTAGCAGCAATTATTGTGGTTTATACAGATAGATGGTATGTAGAAGTCGTTTAAATTGTTGAAAGATTTTGGATAGGGGTAGGAATTGGTGCCTCAAAATTTTCCAATTGTTATGTACATGAGGCACTAGAATTTTAGCGTAATTTCCATTGTATTGAAGTTGGTAATATTAGTATCATTATTTCTTCTGAATCTTGAGATAAAGATTTATATACCCACAGATTGGTCGCAGCAAGATTGTTTTCTCTCTCTGCATATTTATTTTTCTCTCTCTCTGCAAAAAGTCAACTCCCACCATTTACATTGCTTTTACAATTAAACCCAACCAACAGCTCCTCCACACTCTCCGAACGTCACATCTCGAACAGGACAACCACCGGACCACCGACGCGCCCCCACGCGCCGCCTCTGTGTGGCGGTCATAACTTGATTTTTCCGGCGACTCCAGGCTGCCACGACCACCACCGACCGCGAGTGGAGACTCCCATCCTTTTTCCGAGGTGAATCCAGGCTTTCTCTACCACCCAGCCAGCGACGGTCGCCGGAATCCGTCATCTCTGTCACCGGAATCCTATTTTCCGGCCACCGGAATTTTTTTTCCGGCCCAGCTGAGTTTTTTCCTTTAACTCTATTACATATCTGCTTTTCTCTTTAATTTTTTTGCACTTGTTTTTTTCCTTTTGTTTTCTCTCTCTTTTGCTGTTGTTCTTTTTCTGTGGTGTGGTATTGTTTTTTTGTGCCTGACTTTTGGTTTGTATTGTACTGTTTTGTTTTGTTTGTTTTGTTCACCTGCTCCTTGTAGTTTCTTGGTGTTAGCATAGACCCCTTGGTTAGTGATGGTCACCTGAGGTCGTGTCTTTCCGGTGTGGGAGGGGTAGGAGGGGTAGGCGAGGTAGGAGGGGCTAGCGGGTCTAGGGTGGGTAGAGGTTTTGCTAGGGTTCGCACTTCTCGTAGGATTAGGGTAGGATGTTGGAACGTTGGATCGTTGACCGGTAAGCTCTTCGAGCTTGCTGATGCGTTAAGGAGACATAAGGTAGACATAGCGTGCTTCCAAGAGACGAAATGGAAGGGATCCAGCACGAGGGAGGGTAACGGCTACAGGCTTTGGTACTCTGGCTCTAGGACGGCGAGAAACGGAGTTGGAGTTATTTTGGCGGCTGGTCTCAAAGATAACGTAGTGCAAGTGATCCGGAGGAGCGATAGGATTATGATGATCACTTTGGTTATTGATGAGGAGACCGTTAACGTAATCAGTGCTTACGCACCCCAAGTGGGCCGAAGTGAAGAAGAGAAGAAGAATTTCTGGGACTCTCTCGACGTGCTTGTTAGAGAGTGCCGTTTGGATCAACGATTGATTATTGGAGGTGACTTGAATGGTCATATTGGAGCGGCGGCGGATGGTTACGCGGGGGTCCATGGAGGTTTTGGTTTTGGAGTTAGGAACGACGAAGGTCGTACGATTTTAGAGTTTGCGACGGCTCACGACTTAGTAGTGGCGAACTCTTTCTTCAAGAAGAGAGATGTTCACTTGATCACTTTCCAGAGTGGGGGTCACAACACCCAGATTGACTATCTGCTGGTGAGAAGGAGTGATCTTAGAGCATGTAGGGACTGCAGGGTGTTCCCTGGCGAGACATGTTCATCCCAACACAAATTGTTAGCTTTGGATACACTCTTCGAAAGGCTTCGACCGAGGAGAGTAGCGAACAGTGTGCCAAAGATCCTATGGAAGAATCTGAACGGCGAGGCGGCCGAGGCGTTTAAAGCGAAAGTCTTAGAGGGACTTTTTACGCAGTCGGAGGATATGTCTGCTAGAGACGCGGACCAGATGTGGAACTCCATTGCCAACATCATTAAGGAAGCAGCAAAGGATTCCCTTGGTGTGGCTAGCGGGACAGCGAGGACCAAACTGCACAACAGGGAATCTTGGTGGTTTAGCGAGGAGGTGCAATCCAAAGTAGCAGCGAAACAATCTAGGTTCAGAGAGCTTTTATTGTGCCGAGAGGGCCACCAAGCTGATATCACAGCCGCAGAAGAGAGGTATAAATCAGCTAAAAGAGAAGCGAAGAAGGCGGTAGCGCAGGCGAAGGACAAGGCGTACGAAGAGTTGTATAAGAAATTGGACTCCAAAGAAGGGGCTAATGATATTTTCAGGATTGCTAAAGCCCGAGAGAGAAGAAGGAGGGATTTAGGTACAGTTAAATATATCAAGGATGAAGGCGGACGGACCATTGTGAATGAAGAGGATATTAGGAAAAGATGGGGAGAGTATTTCTCCTCTCTTTTCAACGTGGGAGATACCGAAGGAAGCGGGGTAGAAGAGAACCCTTGCCGACGGCCAGAGTGCTACTATTCGAGGATTAGCCAACCAGAGGTAAAGGTTGCACTAAAGAAGATGGGAAGAAACAAAGCAGTAGGGCCGGACCAAATTCCTATAGAAGCTTGGAGGTGCCTGGGAGATGAGGGGGTAGAATGGCTGACTTGCCTCTTCAACAAGATCTTCTCCGGTGCTAGGATGCCAGAAGAATGGAGATTCAGCGAAGTCATCCCCATCTACAAGAACAAGGGGGATGTGCAGGTGTGTTGCAACTATAGGGGCATTAAGCTTCTTAGCCACACCATGAAGCTCTGGGAGAGAGTTATTGAGAGAAGGTTAAGAAGGGAGACGAGGGTGGCGGAGAACCAATTTGGCTTTATGCCAGGTAGGTCATCGATCGAGGCTATTCACCTTCTCAGGAGTCTCATGGAGAAGTATAGAGAAAGACAAAAGGATTTGCATATGGCGTTTCTTGACCTTGAAAAGGCATATGATAGTGTTCCACGCGAGTTGATTTGGAGAACTCTAGTGGAGAAAGGGATCCCAAGGAGATATGTGAGGGTCATCAAGGATATGTACGAGGGGGCTAAGACCCGGGTTCGGTCCACAGTGGGGATCTCTGAGTTTTTCCCTGTGGAAGTAGGGCTACACCAAGGATCTGCCATTAGTCCTTACCTCTTCGCCCTGATTCTAGATGAGTTAGCTCGTGGAATACAAGAGGGCATCCCGTGGAGCATGATTTTTGCCGACGACATTGTGTTAGTGGCTGAAACGGCGGAAGGGTTAAACAGCAGACTTGAGCAATGGAGGGCGGCTCTGGAAGACAACGGTCTTCGAGTAAGTAGAGAGAAGACTGAATACATGAGATGCGATTTTGGGAGGATCGAGGCAGGCCACCACGAAGGAATTGATATTCGTTTAGGTGACCAGATCCTGTCACCTAAGGTATCCTTTAGATACCTTGGATCGATGATTCACAAATCAGGGGGGATAGATGAGGACGTTACCCATCGGATTAGAGCAGGTTGGACTAAATGGAGGGCGGCGTCGGGAGTCCTCTGCGACAGGAACGTCCCTTTAAAGTTAAAGGGAAAATTTTATAGGGTGGCGATTAGACCGGCTATGATGTACGGGTCTGAGTGTTGGCCCATATCCAAGGCCCTTGCTAACAGGGTAGAGGTAGCAGAACTGAGAATGCTAAGATGGATTTGTGGTAAAACCTTGCTTGACATGATCCCGAACGGAGTTTTCAGAGCAAAGCTCGAGGTCGAAAATATTATCTCGAAGATGAGAGAAGGTAGGTTAAGGTGGTTCGGTCATGTCAGAAGAAGGCCACAATCAGCGCCGGTAAGAAGAGTCGAGGCGCTAGTAGTTGAAGGTGTGAGAAGGAGGGGTAGACCCAAACTCAGATGGGAGGATAGAGTTAAGCTCGACATGAAGGAGCTTCTCTTGACCGAGGACATGACCTCAGATAGGAAGGTGTGGAGAGATAGAATTAGGATTTGCGGGTAGTTTCGGCTAGGTGCCTTGCTTTTGCTTTGTGTTTTTGCCCGTGCGTTGCTTTGCCTTGCTTTAGCTTTAGGCCCCGTGCGTTGCTTTGCTTTAGGTTTTAGTGCCCTTTTTTGCTTTGCCTTAGCATTAGGCCCCTTGCATCGCTTTGCTCTGCTTTGTTTTTGCTCCCTTAGGTTTGTTTTTTTTCCGGGTGCTGTGTCTGTTTGTTTTTGTTTTGTACTCTTTTGCTTGTGTTTTGTTTGTGCCCCCTTGCCTGTGCGTGTGTGCGGTTGCCTTGGTTGTTCCCCTGGTTTGTTTGCTTGTTCTTTTTATTTATTTATTTATTTATTTTTTGCTTGCTTGTTGGTGTTTGCCTTTTGTTCTTTATGCTCGCTTTTTCGTTCACCTCACCCGCACACCTGCACTTGCCGGAGGTCTTGTTGGAAGCAGTCTCTCTACTCCCAGGTTTACCCTGGGGTAGAGGTAGGATCTGTCTACAGTTTACCTCCCCCATACCCCGCCCCCGGCGGGATTGGGTTTGTTGTTGTTGTTGTTGTTGTTTAGATTGGTCGCAGCATGAATTTACATACATGGAGAATGATCCGTGCAGGGATCAAGCGTGTTGCTGCCTGGAAGATGGTCCAAAGTAAGCATGAAATTAGTTATATGGCTGACTGCTATTTCTATGATCAACATGGCCCTGTATAGGTTTCGTTTTAGATTTATTTATTTATTAATTTTTGCCAAAAAAGGATCAGTATCAAAAACGGATGTCCTAGTATAGCTTATTCTGGTTAGGGGAAACGTACTTTGCGATGTTTGACATGTTCGATATTACAAGAGTTAAAGGTAAGATGCATGATATAGCGCAAACCGTAAAACTGTAGTTCTGGACAAGGCATGAATAAAACGATTACTGAATTAGCTATAACTTTGAGACTGTTGTCACGGACAGGGTTAAACTATGACCAGTATTTTACTCACGTTTACTAAAATTCTTGCATAAGAAAAAGCTTGAGATGTTAAAACTTAATTTTACTCATCTGAGCTCTCTACTTCTTATACTCCTTATGTGGTGAATATCTACTACAGATTTTGGTACAAACCATTTTATTTAGAATATAGTATGGCTGAGTATATGCAACAACAGACATTATAAATGTTCATCAGTATCAAACACATGTCATTATGGTTTTGCTCATGACAAAAACCTCACTATTTGTGCCAACGCCTTATTCTCCTTACCCGCTGATTGTCATCTCTCTCCCTTCGGCTTATTTACATATCAAACTTGAACCAAATCTCATTGACTCTGTTGTCAAACTCGAATGGAGAATTGTATTGTGCAACAGTGTATACTGTCGTGATCTCACCAGCATGACTTTTCTTTATAGCATCCGACCAAATGGTGCCCGAGAGACTGGTTGACAAGGCTGCAGCTTCAACACCGACATCTGAGTCCTTAATAAATCCACCAAATTGGCGTACTGCTACATAAGTAGGTCCCCATTTTTGGACAGTGATTCCGGTTGCTGGAGGTGGATTAGCTTGGTTCTTTTTCGGGACATAGAAACTCACTACAAATGAGGACTCACAAAAGGGTCCGTCGCTTGGGACAATCTCGGTTAGAACTGGAGCTGTCATTTCTATTTGTTGTTTGTAGTTGTTTTGCCCTTGGATGTAGTTGAATAACCTAAATCCAACATAACTAATCATAAGTCGTGACTATAAAACTAATCATCACCTTTTTTTCCCCACAATTTGAGTAGTCTATTAATTTACTGATAGTGGGATCACACAATTGAAGTTTAAAGGTGAAACATATCATCTACGGGTTGCTGGGAATTGCATATTTAAGTGCTTAATAATTTGTTGCTTATTACTCATACATAACCATTTTTTCTTTGTGTAGCGTCAGACTATTGCTAAGTGGTTATTGGCTTATAATAATTTGATAAAAAGGATCACTTAAATTAAGCACACAGGGAATTGCTTATTATAGAGGATGTTGGGATTGCGTTTTGGACGATATTTAATACTTGGCAAACCGTTTAAACGAAGTGAATATCTGCGTTTCTTAGAGAAAACACACTTTCGCAAACACATAATCTGTTTTGAAAACGCAATCCCAAACACCCCTTAAAATGCCAATAAGCCATAAGCATAAGCAAACAATAATCAAATTACAAACACCTTTTAGTGACTAACGCTTTCGCCATTAAGACATTAGTCACAAACCTCTTAAACAAATCACTTAGTGATGAGTTCCATGGCTGTTTGTCACTATAACTACCTATATGATAAATGTGGTCATCACTTTATATAAATTTAGTGACACATCTAAGTTAATAAAACATTTAATCTGGTAATCAACTATGCTAGTCTACTACTCACACAGAAAATAAGTTCAAAGACTATCTAGCACATGTAGCGGACACTTATTATAAAACGTAAACAATAACATGTTTATTACTCCCTCCATCCCAAATTTATTGTCCACGATTCTTTCTGGGAGCTAAATTAATTGTCCACTACTAAAAAGTATAAAGGAAATTTTGATCGAGTTTACCATGTTACCCTCATTTGATGTTATTATTCCAAACTTTAAAGAAAAAAATAATTAATTAGTTAAGAGTAAAACTGTCATTCTACAAAAGGTAAGAATGAGAAGTATGTAATAGTTATGTTTCATTAAACTCCTTTTTTTTTTTTTTTTTTTTTTTTTTTTTTTTGTGGACAATATATTTTAGGAGGAGGGAGTAATGGAGATAGGGGTGTTTGTTTAAGCTTGTATGTTGGCTTATTAGCTTATTTGATTTCGGCTTATATTTCGTAAGCCCCAATTTTCTGGCTTATTTTATGAGCTTATCTAAGTTTATCGTATCATAATAAACTTATGTAAACCCACAACTCCACAAGTCTCAAAATAACTTATATAAGACCGCAAGTCTCAAAATAAGCCGGAAATTTGGAGGTTATAAAATATAAACCGAAATACAAATAAGCTCATAAGCCACATATAAGCTTAAAAAACACCCCTGGGTGTTAGACAACGCAGTTTAAAACTTATTATATCACACAGTAAAATAGTTATGTGGACACGTAACAATAGTATATTTGTAACGGAAATGAATGAAAGAAAGATAATCATACTGTAAAAATCCGGTACGAGTGCCATCAACAAAAGAAATATCATCTATAGGCTCAGTAGTAGCCCACATGCTAGAATTATAAACACGTATCTCGTACCCATCACCAGACTCAACAACATCGTACGTTGGACACTCTATACGGCTACACTGTGCTGGAAACCCGACAGATATGGTTTCTTTAGTTGTCAATGTTCCAGACTTCAGGTTGGATAGTAAGGTTAGTAGCATTGATACCTTGAACATGTTATAAAATGCCATTTTTTTTTATGGTGTAAAGTGGTTTGGTGAATAATAATGAGTTGAGGTTCGTGTGTGTATTAATATGGTGATAAAAGTGTGAAATGATGGTGTTGTATATTCGCCACACGTTTGAGGATTGATTAAAGGGGTTTGTTTTGGGGTTTAAGAGGGTGATAGTGTTACACGTGTAGATGTTGCTTCCGGTAATTTATGGGCTGTCGTATAGTTAGAGTTCATTTGGGCTTTGCTTAGGGGTCACAACTCACAAGTCGTGTAATAGTGTAATACAATGGCTCGATATGAAAGCTCTACAACTTTTAGTGCCATATTTTCCAAAATCAAGTCGTGTACCAGGTTCTAGCCTCAGATAGCCAAGCTAGGTGTAGCAGGAAGGAAGATAAGCATCCTAATCCTAGTCTCTATGACTCAAAACCCCCCACATGAACCGAAAACCGAAACCGAATAAAACCGAACCAAACTTGAAACCGAATCAAATTTGAAGAAACTGAACCGAATCAATTATTCGGTTTTCGGCAAAATAAAAACTGAACCGAAAACCGAAATCATTTTTTATATAATTTATATGAAAAACTCAATTAAACTCTTTCCTAATATAAATATAACAATTTTTAAGTTTGAAATTATTTTTAGTACTAAAAAAGTAAAAATCCATATAACTAAATGAAATATATATATATATATATATATATATATATATATATATATATATATATATATATATATATATATATATATATATATATATATATATATATGGCCATTCTTGTGAGAAGTCCATTTTTTGTGAGAACGCAAGAAGAGATCCTAGCCATCCATCTAGTCCCTCCTTTTTTTAGATCTAATGGCTAGATTAGCTTCAAAATTACACTAATCAAAGGCATTATTGTAATTACCAAGCAAATATCTAATATATAAACAAAAATCTCACACCTCGATTAAATTGTAGGTGAAAACACACACAGTTCTCTCAACTGACCTAACTAACTCCGATCAATATACCACCATCAACGTCCATTAAACCACCATTAAAACGCCGTTAAACCGTCGTTAAACCTCCGATCTAACATCAACAGCTCCATAAACTACAGTTAACCGGCGAATCGATCATCTTCATCTTCATCCGCAGATCAAATCATCTCCTTCAACTAAAACCGCCATCAAATCATCATGCCACCGCCGTTAACCCACTCTAAGTCACCATCTGTCAACCAAATCAATCAACGGAATATAATTGAAGAAGATATCAATACATATGATTCTGAATCGGATGGAGATGATGTCACGATAATCAACGGAACATCACCAGAAAGCACAGAGATATCAAGTATAAATATAATTTTATTTTAATTTACTAATTTTTTAAATAATTGTTTAGAATTGATAGTGTAATTTACTTTCACATGTGAACTTAATTAATTAGGTTATTTTAGTGCAAATAAGTCTAGTTATAGTATCTTCAATTAGGCGATTTAAGCTTTCGTTGAGTTTTCTTCACTTGTAAAGAAAATCAGAATGTATAGGATTTTTGAGCTTATAAGCGTTAATAAATGTAAAAATAGTTTCAGCACATGTGAAGATAATCATTAAGCGATTGAACTTTTGATGAAATTAGGCGATTTAAGCTTTCGTTGAGTTTTCTTCACTTGTGAAGAAAATCAGAACGTATATGATTTTTGAGGTTATAAGAATAAAAGAGTGTAATTATAGTTTCGGCACATGTGGAGATAATCATTAAGCAGATGAACTTTTGCTGAAATTAGGCGATTTAAGCTTTCGTTGAGTTTTCTTCACTTGTGAAGAAAATAAGAATATATAGGATTTTTGAGGTTATAAGCATACAACAGTGTAATTATAATTTCAGCACATGTGAAGATAATCATTAAGCGAATGAACTTTTGATGAAATTAGTCGATTTAAGCTTTCGTTGAGTTTTCTTCACTTGTGAAGAAAATCAGAATGTATATGATTTTTGAGGTTATAAGCATAAAAGAGTGTAATTATAGTTTCAGCACATGTGGAGATAATCATTAAGCAGATGAACTTTTGCTGAAATTAGGCGATTTAAGCTTTAGTAGACTTTTCTTCACTTGTGAAGAAAATAAGAATATATAGGATTTTTGAGATTATAAGCATAAAAGAGTGTAATTATAGTTTCAGCACATGTGAAGATAATCATTAAGCGAATGAACTTTTGATGAAATTAGGAGATTTAAGCTTTCGTTTAGTTTTCTTCACTTGTGAAGAAAATCAGAATTTATAGTATTTTTAGCATAAAAGAGTGTAATTATAGTTACAGCACATGTGGAGATGATCATTAAGAAGATGAACTTTTGCTGAAATTAGGCGATTTAAGCTTTAGTAGACTTTTCTTCACTTGTGAAGAAAATAAGAATATATAGGATTTTTTAGGTTATAAGCATAAAAGAGTGTAATTATAGTTTCAGCACATGTGAAGATAATCATTAAGAGAATGAACTTTTGATAAAATTAGGAGATTTAAGCTTTTGTTTAGTTTTCTTCACTTGTGAAGAAAATCAGAATTTATAGTATTTTTGAGCTTATAAGCGTAAATAATTGTAAATATACTTTCAGCACATGTGAAGATAATTATTAAGCGGATGAACTTTTGATGAAATTAGGCAATTTAAGCTTTCATTGAATTTTCTTCACTTGTGAATAAAATCAGAATGTATAGGATTTTTGAGGTTATAAGCATAAAAGAGTGTAATTATAGTTTCAGCACATGTGAATATAATCATTAAGTGGATGAACTTTTGATGAAATTAGGCGATTTAGGCTTTCGTTGAGTTTTCCTCACTTGTGAAGAAAATAAAAATGTATAGGATTTTTTATGTTATAAGCATAAAAAAGTGTAATTATAGTTTCAGCACATGTGAATATAATCATTAAGTGGATGAAGTTTTTGTTATATGCTTCTATAAATAATAATTTACATGTGTATAAACTTTAATTTGTTTTTGTTATATGCTTCTATAAATAATAATTTAATGTTATATGCTTCTATAAATAATAATTTACATGTGTATAAACTTTAATTTGTTTTTGTTAAACAGCTTGCAGAAGAAAAAATAGAATCAGAAATATTCTTGTTGATTGAAGAGAAGAAAAAGTTGAACGAGTTTTTAAATGAATCAATAAAAAAGTTTCCTGACAATGAAAACATAAAGGAATTGAAAGGAAAATTTGATGATATCTTTTGTAATGATGTGAATAATAAAGGTTAGTAATATATCCATTTTAAATATTTTTTAAAACTAGAGTACATTTTGTATATTGATATTTAAAAATGTTCACATGATTTAATGAAAACAGATAATCAAAATGATGATGAAACAGACGAACAAAATGATGTAAATGATGACGTTGCTGAAGATGAAAACAACACAGGTAAAAATGCTTGAGTATTCTGTCTATTATGCTTGAGTATTAAGAAAAAAAAATTTCACATGTGAAAAATTTTTATACTTTTACATGTGAAAAAATTTTGTAATACTTTCACATGTGAAAAACAATTACTTGCACATGATAAAAATTATTACTTATGTTGGCTTATTTAGTTATATAAAATACTTCATTAATTATAAAAATGAATATGAAAAAGTATTTTATATTTATCTACAAAATTTTAATTTTTTTCAGAAATCAGAAGTCAAGATTGTGGGAGAGAAACAGATGGTTTAAGCGTTAATAATAATGAAGAAAATGTTGAAAACATTGAGAATGAAAATCCAATACCTGAAGTTGTTTGCACATTTGGAAATGATGTAAATGATGTTGCTGAAGATGAAACTCTGGCTGCTGCAAATAATGATGTTGGTGAACATGCAAACAATACAGGTAAAGATGCTGCTACTGCTTCAACTATTTTCATAATTAAGGAGATTCTGTACATAATTTAACTTACATATGTTGCTTTTTTAGTTACATAAAAATTTTGTATGAAATTGAATCTAAAAAAGAATTTTATATTTATATATAAAATTTTAAATTGTTTCAGAAACAGATGATGTCAACATTCAGAATATAGAAGAAAATGTTAACAACATTGAAAATGAAAATCCAATGTCTGAAGATGTTTCAACTAAAAAACGTACTACAAGATCATCAATTAGAGAACAAAAAGGAATTACAAAGGATCAAAATGCTGATCAAAAAATCAACAAAAGGGGGAAGAAAAGAGGTAGAAAAGAAACAGGTAAAGATGCTGCTTCTTCAGCTAAATATGGTAATCAAAATGTTGATGCTGAGTATACAAATGTTGATGAAAGTATAAGGAAAAAAGGGAAAAAAAAAACAGGTAACAAAGCTGCTAAAGAAACAGTGGTTCGTGAAACAGCACTTGGTTGTAAGGGGAGAAAAAGGGGTGGACAACATAACGATAAAGATGCTGCTCCTACAGGTATATTAATAATTGAGCAGTCACTAATTTAAAAAAAAACTAAAAAATATTGCACTAGAGATTGATTTATATAATTTTGCTCTTGATAATTGAAACTCGTATCAAAGATAATATTGTTTAAACTAATGTGTATCACATTAAGGATAATATTTGTTGAGTATTAGCAAATCAAATCAATCATCTAGATCCCCCTAATGTTTGAAGTTACAGAAGAAAAACAAAATGTTGGTGAGACAAGTGAAGTAATGAAACGTAAAAGACGTAGACCGAGAAAGAATTCAGCTTATGCTTCTTCAAAAAGTATAGAACCACTACGAACTATACTGCCAGATGAGGTGAATATTATAACAAAAAGTTTATTTTCTATTTTTTTAATATAAGTTAATTGTAGCTTATTTCATCTGCTGATAACTAAATTCTTATTGAAATGCAACATTTTTTCAGAACTTCTAGAAGTCGTTCAACAGATGAAGGGAAAAAAGAATATGCAGGAGCGGATAGTCCTTTATATGATCATTTTGCCAATATCCTTATGTTATGTTACGTTAAGATCTGTTGCTTTGTATTAATTAAATTTAAGAACAAAATTATGGTAGGATGTTAAATGCTATGATTGCATTTGCTACTAGATCAAGGTGTAACTAAATATTAGATGGTTGTGTTCAATTATCTAACTTCCACCTCTTCCTATAATTTAATTATCCCGAGAGCCATGAAGCATTTGTTTTGATGTTAACCAAACCACAATACTGATACTTTTATTCATCAACATAATATATTACAATCGACAATATCAAAATCCAAACCACAGCACACACACCAGTTACACTAAACAAAGTTCGAAACATACAGCAAAACACATCAACCATGCTGCTCCATTGTAGACACATGCCCAAGCCTATCTTCTCTCGCTTCACGTGCCAATTCAAGCAGATCATTCAAAGCATTCAGCAATAGACCATCCTTATACTGTCCCTCCGAAGTGCATCGTAACCCATCAGCAGCAGCAGTATCAAACCTGCTAAGCAATCTTCCTTCTTGAAGTAAACGTCGATATTTAACCATCCTCATACGCACAGCCTCACATTCTGCCTCCAAACGCGCAATAAACAACTCAATTTGAGCACCATCTTGCATAAACAAAAACCGGAAACAATGCTCCGTTCTATCAGAGTTACAAGCAAATTTAATCTGATCCAACGTAGGAGTCGCCGACATTTTGTTTCACAAATTCTTCTAATAAAACTAAAGAGATATAGATGGGCAAAAAAAAAAGGATCCATAGGCATGTCCTTATATACCCAAAAAATCCATAGACAGTAAACAAAACTATTAAAAAGCTGCTTCTATAAAAGCTGTCACATAAATACAAAATTGCATATTATTATGCCACTATTACTTGGTAAATACAATTATCACAAAACAAACAAAAATTTACACAGTAAAAAAAAACACTTTTATTCATACCAACTTCTTTAGAAACACACACTAACAAAGCTTAAACACCATAGACATAATTAAACATACAATGAGTTTATTTGTCGAGCCATTTGAATATCTTCCATTGACGCTTCATGACAATAAAAGGCCAACATCTCTGGCCAATTACTAGAATTGGAATCGTTCCTGAGCTTCGCACATTTAGGCCGCCTTGCATTTTCTTTTCCTACTAATTCTGCAGACCTCAACACCTACTCTTAAAAACAGTAAGCTCCAAATAACATCTTCTAAATAGTTTTAAAATAATACGAATAAAACTGGCCCTTCATTTCCACATATGAAAGCTATGACTATAAAAAAAACAAATGACATGCACATACTGTTACTGCATTCAAATAATGCACACCAACAGCCAAGAAAAAAAAGACAACCACTTAACTATTTCTCCACTGCCTTTCAATTACACCCACACATTTCCACTAGATTTGCTTTTCCTGCTTACAATCCCTCACGAGAATTACTGTTTCCCAAAAATCCTCAGATCTTCATTCATTCATCCATAGAAAATAGCAAAAAACAATGTTGCTTTATGTATTTTTTTTTTTTTTTTTTTTGCATTTCAAACTTGCAGCCAATATGTGTTTAACCATCAAACAAAGCACTATTTTTTAAAACTCAGTTATTGCATGTTAGACAATAGTAACTGCCTTATTCAATTATCCAAAGCTAAGTGCCACCTTTTTTTTTATTATGTTTATGCAGCACCGCTCAAAGCTTCAGCTACAATCAGAGGAAGACCAAAATCTGCAAGAAAGAACAAAGAAGACTAGGCATTAGCTCAGCTATGTAAATATTAAGATGGCTGTTTGCCATTAAAATATGCCATGTTTTGCACCATATTTGTATTTTTTCACATGTGAAAAATATTAATAAAAGTTGACAATATTTTCACATGTGAAAAAATACAAATTACCTTACTAACTATGATTAATGTCCAGCTACTCCATCAATTCTAGGTTGATACTAGCATTAGCAAAGAAAATGGTTTTAAGATTGATGAAGCTAACATTGTTGTTATGGCTAATGAATTAAAAGGTTTTAGATTAAAATAGCATAATATTTATGAATGTGTTTATTGAATCAAAATTCTAGATTATTTATGAGAGTAATAAATTGTAATTTAAAGTTAATATAAAATGGACTTAAGTAGGGCATTTTTTCAAATTTCATCCCTTTTTTCAGCCCAACAAAAACCAAGCCCATGAGATTATAACACTATAAATACAATGTCATTAAATCTTCATTTTCATATGCAGAAACCCTAGTTTGCTTAATCTTCATTTTCATTTTCAATCAGTTGTGATTAAAAATTGTTATTAATGGCTTCCAAAGTTTTTTTTTTTCTTTTTTTTTTTTTTTTTTTTTTTTTTTTTTTTTTAATATTTATTGTAATCTATTTATATTTTTTGCTGTTATTTGAATATTTCTAATTCTTTGTTCTATGAAGTATTTTTTAAGTTTATAGTTTTTCATATTGTTATACGAATTTTCGAAAATAAATTTTCTGTTAAATTTGGTTATTAATGGTTTTCTTTAGAAATCTAAACAAATTATAATTTTTGTTATTTAATTTTCTAAAGTATTTTTATTAAATAATTTTCTGGTAATTATCTTTGAATAAATTGATTTGAATAATATATTTTTGTTGTAAAGAATTTATACTCAGTTCAAAAAATTTAATGTTACTAAGGTTTTGAGTGGAAAAACTATTTTTTCACATGTGAAAATGTCATTCTATATGTTTGTACTTTAAACAATATTCATATTTTAATAAAAAACACTATAATTAACATTTTATATTATTGTTATTGTAGATACAACTAGTAAAGCCAATGAATCAGGTGAACATGGTATGTTATATATAGTTTATTTAATATATTTATTTAATACTATTATTCTGAAGTTTTATATAATTTTATAGTTTAAAATGAGAGACAAATAGCAAGGAGGTGTAAGGATAAAAATCCAATTTGTGAAGATATGCGGCCATATCTTTGTATGCATATTCCTTCTATATTCACATGTGAAAATTTTAATACGATTTTTTTTTGTTAGTGAAAATAATATTTATATTTTAATAAAACAGGTTCAAAAACACATTCTGATGCTGGTTTCTGGGAAGTTTATTGTGATGTTTCTGATTTTAAAGAAACTTCAAAACATGATGATGTTATTATAGGTTAGAAAAATGTATCGAAAAAATAAAGTTTTTCTTTTTAATAATTTATAATTAAAAACTTGAATTAACTAATATTTTTAATGATTTATTGGAAACAGATGAAGATAGTGATAATGATCATTCATTGGAAACAGTAGTATGTGATGTTTCCAAGTATAATGAAGCATCCAAAGTTCACTTCTTTAAAGGTTAGAAAAATTATAAATATAATTTTCAGACACAAGTATTAATTAATAAAATTTTCCAAAAAAATTTTTATTTTTTCAGTGAATGAAGATATTCTTCCAGGGTTTCAATATTCTGACAATGAAGAAAAAAAAGGTAAATTGAATATACAGTTAGTTTTACTTTCTTTTTCTTTTTTTTAAGCATTTATAATAAAAAAATTTAATTAACTAATATTATCATGACATATTATCATTTTTTAATTAACACAGGTGAAAAAGCTAATAAAGATAAGGATTTTATTGTAATATCATCAGGTTAGAAATAATGTTATGTTAAAACATTATATATTTATATTGAAGAAATTAATGTTCAGCCATTATTAAATATTTTTATTTTTATGTGAAGATTATTATTTTTATGTTTTGATTTGTATTTAATTTAATTATTAAAATATTTTTTGTTTTTTATATTTTTAGATGACGAAGAAAATTGAAGTTAACTAGAACTGCAGTAGTTGATGATATGGTTTATTCTTGGCAAAAACTAATGCCGATAAACTCCTGTTTTGTTTAATTTCAATGAACTTTTACTATGTTTTATTAACAGCTAGTTTAATTGCTGGATAACTTTAATTATTTGTTTTATCTTATGATGTTTTTTAAATATTTTGTAATTTGATTTGTTTAATTCTATTTTGTTGCTGATATGTTTCATTATTTACTTTTTCTTGATATGTGAAAAAATTCACATATCATTTTTTTTCTTTGCATGTAAAAAATTCCTTCACTAGTAAAACATTTACATTATAAATGAGATTTATTTTTTTACATGTTAAAGTATTTTTCACTTGTGAAAAAAAAATATAGCACATTTTTTCACATGTTAAAATGTTTTCACTTGTGAAAAAAAAATTAGAAACATTAATACTATTTTTTTAGAATTAGAATATTAAAACTTTAAAACAGATTATGTGATAATAACATTTTTTAATACAATAGACAGTCATAAAATAAAAAACATGTAAAAAACCAATGATATTACTAAAACATAAAATATTTCAAAAGCCATTCAATTAAAAAAAACAAAAAAAAATACATAATGTTGATCTGTAATATTTCAAGCAAAATTTAAAAAATTAATCCATATTGTCGCACAAAAGATAATAATATAACTTATTTTTTTAATGGACAGTTTCTTGCATCATGATACACATATTCTCCACAGATTGAACACCTCCTTTTTCCATCACTAGCCATTTGAACAGTTTAGAATACCAGTTTTGTGTTTCTAAGAGATAGGAACAGGCCACAGCTGTAACAATTGCTATTAATATTTTTTTTTATCACTAAGATATAGTGCACTTGAAAACCCAAAATTTTCAAATACATATCTACATTTACCAATGTACATTTGAACTCAAGGAATATTGTTAAAAGTTCAAGAATTGCAAAAAATTTACTTACATTATTTCAAACAGCTTGTCTAACAGATGAAAGAAATGATCTGTACAAAATAACAACATGGTCGAAAATGCTATTATTATTTTTTTAATTCCAAAATGTTGCAGAATGCCTACCTCAACTGATACTACCAGAAATTATTTGGATGATAATTCAAAACTAATTGCAAACTAATAAGCCATCTTAATCAGCAGAACATATAGAAAAATTACATCCATTAACTTATTTTCTTTTGTGATCCATAGGTCAATGTTGTTTCATTTACTCATAACATTTTGACTTAATTTAAAGCAACAAAAAATTATATACAATAAGTTATGACCTTAATGAGGATACAAATACAATAAAAATATACATGGCTCTCACTCATCATAAAGGAAAACAAAAAGTTGCAACTCATCCCAATCTATTTCTTATAATTCAGAGCAAAAACAATAGATTCATTTCCTATCTCACGATATCTACATAGTAAACAGTTCTAAGTGTCATGGTTTGATTGCATTCCTACTAGTGATGCTTGACAATAGAAACTCAATTAGAGATGAAAGAAAACATTTGGATAAAAGTCATGCTCTAACTTAAAAGTGTCATTATTAACAAATATATACTTTACGTCACAATGCTTCCAGACAGTTAACTTAAGAGAAATCAGATGTGTATTTAAGACTAAAAGATTGAACTTACAGTTGAAACTTACCATAAGTCTAGGATCGAAATATTAACTTACAAATTTTGTAAAATAAGTGAAGCATATAAATGTAGTTATATTATATTAACAACATATACAATTTCCAAGTACTACATACCAAACTTCTACAAGTAACACTACTATATTAGTTATTATAACCATCGCTTTCTTAAATCACATGAATGAAAGATATAAACATGAAATAAATTTGCAGTAAATGAGCCCTGAATAAGATTTAACTATGTAATTGAAATTATTCCCTAGGAATGGAAACTGAAAACTGTGAGATGCTTTTTGAAGCTCATGAATTAGTTAAATCATACAAACATCTCCCAACAACTAGATGTTAAAGATTATATATATATATATATATATATATATATATATATATATATATATATATATATATATATATATATATATATATATATATATATATATATATATATATATATATATATATATATATATATTCAATTAATCATCTAGTTGTGAGAGATGTTTGTATGTTTGAACTGTTTCAATAGATTAATAAGCTAATCAATAGTATCCACCTTCAATACAAGGAGAAGCATTTAAACATAGAAATATGAATAAGATATTAATTGAACATAAGAAAAATATATGGCTGTGTGTGTTGAATTAGAATCTGTAATGATGATATGCATATTTAATGATAAGAAATGGATAAGAATTTGTAATGTGGATGGATTTAAAGATAAGAAAGATATAAAAAATGTGTGAGGTGGATGGATAATTGAAATATATGAAAGTATTTGAAGATAAGAAATATTATAACAATGTACAAAGCCTGCAATTATAACAGGGTCCTATGGGTCCATCTCATACAATAAGAAGCTAAAAATATCAAAGTGAGATTTGGTAATGTATGGTTTAGAATGCTTACCAACATATATATAACAAAAAACCACATCGACAAAACAACATGAAAACAGCAGCCCTTGCAGCAGAATTTTTGAGACATGCGACAACCCCTAATTCTAACTAAGAAACCATTCTTACAGGCCCTACAATAGCGTATTGAAACTAACAATTAACTAGCAAGTTCCAAAGTTAAACCAATAGAATTACAATCAAAGTAAAGTAAAAGTATGCAAGTCGATGAGTATTGTAAACCTAGATGGTAGCCAACAAAATAATGGTTAAATCAGTTTTGTTGACCTGAAACTTTTTTGAGTCAACCACATATAACATATTTGAATGAACTTAAAATAGAAAATGATGGTCAAATAGCAGGGTCATTTAAAATATCAATCTTACAACAAGTAATATTCAGATTAGTGCTTAATAACAGATAAATATAAAAAATTTCAAAATCATCATGACTTGGTTTAAGCTGATAAATATAAAAATTAACTTCTTCAATAGGTCTTCTAGAATGATGTATATAATTCCAAATCAGTATAAACTTATGCCTGCTGTTGAAACTTACTATAAGGGCATATAATCGACATCTATGTTTAGTATACACCTGCTATTGAAACTTACACAGCAGATAAAATTTACCATTAATACATTCCAAACATTTTAACACCTTTAACCAGATGTAATAAGCTATGAAACTGCTTATCCAAATTGTTTAATAATAAGAAAAACTTGACCAAACAGTACCAACTTTGACAAGATGTATTTTTTACTTAAATAAGCTTAATAGAACAGTACTAAAGCCAATGGAAACCCAGAAACACAGATAAAGGCAAAAACAAATAGAATAAGCAATATAGAGATAAGCAATAAGCCAAGCAGTTAATCAAGAAGCCAAATATAAACTGAAACAATTACTAAAAGCAATATTAAGCTCAGGTAAACCAATAAACTCAATGCATGATCAATCTTAGGCACATGCAGCCCTACTTATGAAAACTAGATGAACCAAATAAGCTGATCAAATAAGCTTAGAGATGCAAGCTTATGGGGGCAAACTACTCACTAACAATCTGAGAACACAAAATCACCTTGAAAACAGATACTAGATCCAATTCTCTTAACTAAAAGTAGCCTAGAAATTTGGTCAATAGCTGAAGTGCAGAGCACTAGTTTGCCCAAACAGTCAACTTCAAAAGTCTTTTTCAATAAGCAAATAAGTTCCAAATTTGAAATTTCTTTTAGATGTGTATTATCTGAGTGCTAAACATATCAAAACAACAAACCAAAACAATTTCCAACAAAAATTGAATCCTACAGCCTCTCAAAAAGTTTAGCCTAAAATCTGAATTTCAAATATGTTTGACTTTTGATTTAGACAGAAATGTTGACTAAAATGGATTTTGATTATGCAAATTTGACTGAAAATGTTTTGTTAAGCTGCTTTTTAAATGAAATAAATTATAACTAATACTTATACAATAACTTTATGAGATTATGCAACCTAAGACTAAGCCTACTAACTGTGATGATCAATGAAAAGGTATTTAGACTTTTTATTTTATGACTAACTGATTTTATGCTTAACTAAGCCTTAGTGTAGACTAAGTGAGATGACTAAACCAGCAATACTCTCTGAAACAAACAAAGAGACAAACAAACCACACTGATCCAAACACTGCATTTGTTGACTGTCTCAACCAAAACACTACTCAAATCTGATCCAACTAAATTCAAACCAACTTTTATATGCTCAATATGATTGCAACTACCTAATGAACTCAAAAAAACAGATCTCAAATATACTACTACTCAGAAACCACAAATATAACAACATACATTACCCTGGCAAACTTAACCACACTTATAACAACCACAACAACCACACTTATAACAACCACAACAACCAGCATAACAACTACAGTCCTTGGCTAAATGCCAATTCTCACCACACTTAAAACAACTACAATCCTTAACTAAATGAAATAACAACATACATTACCCTGGCAAAGACATGTTTTACGGTCCTTTCTTTGGATTCTTCCATACGCTTATTTAACCATGCTATAGAGTTTTTATCATGTTTTGATGGCCTTTTATTGCTTTCAAAACTATTTTATTAACTTCTGATTTTGATATATCAAAATTTTTGGCAGCTTAACCTATTCCCTTATACAAAACAGTTTGAATAATATCATTAACTAATGAAAATTTTGCTGATAAACTCGATCATTATTATCATTTTTCAAAAATTTTGGCGAAGATACTCTAACTAAACTTAAATAATCCAAAAATCTGCTAATAACCTAAAAGCATCATTACTTAATGATATTCTTCACTCGTGAAGATAATTTTAATAAACTTAAACCTCTAATAACCTAAAAGCATCATTACTTAATGATATTCTTCACTCGTGAAGATAATTTTACTAAAACTTAAACATCTAATAACCTCAAAACTTCATTACTTAATGATATTCTTCACTCGTGAAGATAATTTTACTAAACTTAAACCTCTAATAACCTAAAAGCATCATTACTTAATGATATTATTCACTCGTGAAGAAAATTTTACTAAACTTAAACCTCTAATAACCTCAAAACTTCATTACTTAATGATATTCTTCACTCGTGAAGAAAATTTTACTACACTTAAACCTCTAATAATATCAAAACTTCATTACTTAATGATATTCTTCACTCGTGAAGATAATTTTTAAAAACTTACATAAACAAATAATCGCTAATATCAATCTTCTTCAAACGAACATAATTTCATATCTAAAAATGAAAAACACCTAATCCGTAAACTATAATAATCTGCATAAGTGCAAAAAATAAAAATAATCTTCACAATAATCTTCACATGTGCAAAAAAAATAAATGTGCAAAAAAATAATCTTCACAATAAAAAAAAGTAACTAATAAAACAATAATCTTCACATGTGCAAAAAATTAGATGTGTAATAAATCAAATAAATCAATTAAAAAATAAATGATATAGTCAACGCCGGAATCAACGCCGGAAAAAACAGTTGTTAATCATTTAATCACGAAATTATGTAACCGAAAAGAAATTAGAGATAACGGAGTCAATACCGGAGATGACGGAGATTAAACGCAGTAATGGAGATGACAGAGATAAAGGAGATGCAGTGACGGAGATGACGGAGATGAAGGAGATGACGGAGAAACGCCGGAGATGAAGGCGGATGACAGATCTATTTTGTGTCGTGTGATAATTGTAAAGTGGGAGAGAAAAATGGGATAAAGTTTAGGGGTGTGGAAACAAATGAGGATAATACACTTTGACCCCTAAAAATTTCGTTCAATATTTACAAAAATGCCATTCCGCCCAAAATCAGATTAACTTGATCCTATGGTCCAGATCTCTTCTCGCGTTCTCACAAAAATTAGACTTCTCATTTGAACGCTTGTCTATATATATATATATATATATATATATATATATATATATATATATATATATATATATATATATATATATATATATATATATATATATTATGTAATTCAGGTTATTCGGGTCAACACAAAAACTAAACCAAATTCAAATTCGGTTTTCAGTTCGGTTTAATCCAATCTAAATTTAGTTCCATTCGATTTTACTAGAAAAAAATTTAATCTAACTAACCAAATCGAACAACTCGATAACCGCCGATGAAAACCCCTAGGCTTGCTTAGGCCCATTAGGACTAAAGAGTTGAGTCGGCATAGGGATCAACATTTCTATGAGGGGTGTTGATTTGAGTTGAGCTTGTTTGCTCGGATTATTAGCTTATTGAACATTAGTAAGCTTATTTATTTTGTTTTATGCGCTAATCAACTTAAAGTTATCAACTTTTGTATGCAATAAGGTCAAATTCATAAGCCTTAAAAACTGAGTTTTAAACATGTACTATAACTTTAACAGGTTTATGGATACTTTGGTTGCAACATATTTTACGAAGTAAAGGTATAAATTTATATTTGGGGTTGTTATCATCCAACTCCCAACTCGAAAACAAACAAATATAACCCGCCTCTTAATCTATTCAACTCAAATAAGTATAACCCGCGTAACATATACACATGTGCATATAAAACAAGTTGGAGTTAAAAGATATATGTTCAGTTTGCCAAATGGTTCTAAATAATCCACATAGGTCATTTAACCCTTAACAGTATTACGCGATTCGCCTCTCACATGTTTGTCATGCAACATATGAATTTCACATCTAGCATAAATGTCTTCAGCTAAGTATATAAAATATAAACATATGGTCCTAATAACCAAATTCAAACTCAATCCAATCAAATCACAAAATTCACGTTTTGATTTTTGACTTAGTTCTGAAAATCAAAATGTGAATTAAAAAAGTCGTGTTCATACCAAAAATCTAACATCCCATTATTTTTAGGTCACAAATGTCATATTTAAAAAAGTATTGGGTCCTAGAGTGACAGTCTGAATGACTTGAGGGTGAATTAAGACAAAATCTACCTGGCTTAAACCCTAAATCATTTTGACCTTCTTATTAAGAAGCACAACATTGATGCAGTTTAATGTGTTGTAATGTAGGATTTCATTCAGGGGGTGTTTGTTTAAGCTTATATGTGGGCTTATGAGCTTATTTGATTTTGGCTTATGTTTCATAAGCTCCAATTTTTCGGCTTATTTTGTGACTTGTGGGTTAATTTAAGTTCATAAGTCTCAAAATAAGCAGAAAAACAATTAATATATAAGCTAAAACAAACAGCCCCTCACATTATGCAAAGGAGTAATGTTTAAATAAGTAGCTTGTTATTTTAACAAATCATATTTGATTTTGAATAGTAGCCAAATGACAATGAGGATGAAAGGTTAATGATTCTGTGCCTAATGTTTGATTTATTATTGCCCGGCTTATAAACCGCAGGCGGTTTTATATCGTATGGCTTGATTTGATTATATAATAATAATCCTTACTCATCTGAGTCTTTTAGGAACAACCCTTTAGTTTTAAAGTTGAATTTCTAGTTTTTGAAAGTGCTTATCTGCTTATTGTGTTTGTTTTCAGTGTTTGGATAAGCAAACTGCTTTTGATTATCTGCTTATTTGAGGGTGAAATATGCGGATTGGGAGTTACTTATTGAAATTGCTTATTTCGCACACTTAATTGCTGCGTTCTAATGAGTTTCGGTGCATTAGTGTGGGTATGAGTTATTGCACATGAAAACTGTTTTTTTTTTTTTTTTTTTTGGGTAAAGGGGTTTTAACCCGGTAAATATTGCACATGTTAAACAATCAACCAACAGATGTTTCGGTTTGTGTTTTCAACGGAAGCAGATATAAATACTATTTTCTGAATTGTTTTTTTGTTACAACTGATTATTTGATTCTGCTTATCTAAAAAGGCATAAGTAGATTTAGTTTCGATCATGTTTGCAGAAACAGAAAGCAATTTTTTTATATAAGAACATGACTTTGATCTATGACAGAATGGAAGATGATGAAATATAGCAGGTACTTACGAGGTGTTATAGCTTTAGATGTTCTCCTGGTGCAACTGTTGTAGTTGTGCCGAGAGTGTCTGAGTGGTATGCCAAATGATTATTTATGAATTGCTTGCTGATTCCCTTCTGTCAAATGTTATATATGGCTTCTTCATAAATTTTATGTGGCAAAAGATACACATTTAGATTCTTGAATGTTGAAATCAAACTATCATATGTTTATGGGGTGTTTGTGATTGCTTATTTTATCTGCTTTTCTACTTATCTGCTTATTTTAAGCAGAAACAAGCTATCCAAACTGCTTCAGCTTATCTGCTTATTTTGAGGTTAAACAAGCAGGTATGGAGGTGCTTATTTGAGATGAAACTAAGAGTATTGTTGTAATTTTTTGCTAATTAAGCAAATTCAAACACTATTTCCTTAATTGTTTATTTTGAAGCAGTTTATAAGTACTTATTTATATGTAAAAGCGTAAGCAGAAAAACAAGCAATCCCAAACACCCTCGTTTACTGCCTAACTTTCAGCTGCAGGCGGTGCTAAATCATATGGCCAGATGTGATGATATATGCTTACTCATCTGAGTCTTCTATGGGTGTTTGGGATTGCTTATTAAATCTGCTTTATTGTGTTTTGATATGTCAGATAAGCAGTTTTGAGTGTTTGGATAAGTGGACTGCTTATGATTATTGCTATTCTGCTTATTGAGGGTGAAAAAAGCTGTTTGGGAGTTGCTTATTTGATTATTTTACATTTTAAATAAGAAAAGTTGGCAAACAATCTTTTCTGGGTAAAGGCTTTAAAAATGGTTAAGAGTTACTCTTGCCCAAGCACGCATCCGGTGTTTTAGTGCTGGTATGATGTTACCCGAAAATTGCCAAACAGATGTTTGGGTTATTGCGTTTTGTTAGCAGAATCAATTCAAACACTTCTGCAATATGATTTGTTTCAATTGATTATCTGATTCTGCTTTCATAAAGCATAATCAGCTTCAATAAGCAATCACAATTTTCATTTGGGGCATGAAAAAAGTCTTCAAATTTATGGCAGAATGGAAGATGATGAAAAATAGCAGGTACTTATGAGGTGTCATAGCTTTAGATGTTCTCCTGGTGCAGCTGTTGTAGTTGTGCCGAGAGTGTCTGAGTGGTATGCCAAATGATTAAATATCAATTGTTTGCTGATTCCTTCTGTCAAATAGTAACATAAGGCTTCATCTTGTTGATTTATTGCTCAATGAGGATGAAAGGTTACTGTTTCTGTGCTGAATATATATCACTGTCCGGCGTAAAAACTAGAGGCGGTTTTAGATTCAACAACAACAACATACCCAATCCCCCCGGGGCGGGTATGGGCGAGGTAGAATGTATACAGATCCTACCCCTACCTCAGGATAAACCTGAAAGTAGTGAGTCCAGGAGGGCCTCTGGCAAGTGAATGTGTGTGGGTGGATGTGCTCACATATAAGTTCATTTGTGCGGTTTTAGATTGTATGGCTATATTTAATTATTGGTTACTCTTACTCATCTGAGTCTTCTAGGGGTGTTTGGGATTTGCTTATTAAATCATATAATCACTTGTTACAACTGATTATCTGATTCTGCTTATATTAAAAAAGCATAAGCAGCTTTAATAAGCAGTCATATTTAAATTTGGTTGCTCAGGAGGGTGGAAATTTAGGATTAAAAGAAATGCAAATTCTTTATTTTATTTTATTTTTTTCCATAGATAAAAGACTTGAAATGATGACAGAATGGAAGATGATGAAGTATGGCAGGTACTTACGAGGTGCCACAGCTTAGGATGTTCTCCTGGTGCAGCCATTGAAGTTGTGCCGAGAGTGTCTGAGTTGTATGCCAAATGATCATTTATCAATGCTTGCTGAATTCCTTCTGTCACATATTAACATGATGCTTGATCATGAATTTTGTACCACAATATAAATCAATTTTAAACTGTGTAATGTCGAAATCCAACATTAAGTATGGTCACTTTTGTTTTACTGTTTTAGTGTTGAAATCAGGCTATTGTTTTATTAATGGCCAGAACAATCCTTACGAATTTTTACAGGAGAAAAGAACTCATTTCACATTGATGAGCGGAGTGAGTAAAATGCCTTGGAGATTATAGTTGCTGGCACTTATCTTGACCTCTAATCTATACACCGGTTAAAGTGAAGTGTGATCTCGGGTTGTTGCTTCTTCAAACTGTTACCAGTTTGGATGGTAGTACAGTAGTAACTCTTCAGGGCCTAAGAGGATGGTAAAGGAAATGATTTAGTTATTACTTTGCATTTTATTTTATACATTTGATTATGTATGATATTAGAAGTCAACTGACAACTACCTTAGAATTAATCAACTCATATGATATCTATATTTGTATCCCCACTTTCAGTAACATAATGATTATAAAAAGGATAACAAGGGTTTTTTTTTTGTTGATGTATTTAGAGAAAAATGAGCACACCAGGTGTTGTTCTCATGATCGTAGCTTTTGCTGCAGAACTGATTAGCTTGTTGGCTTGGTGTACTACATGTTGTATTCATTGTTTTAGGCATATGCAAATCGATCCAAAAGAAGCATCAGGAATTGCAGATGCTGCTGCTTCTGTAGCAGTAATTAATGTTATTGGTGGTGCTGGGGATGCGGGTGGTGCTGGATGCGCTGGCGGATGCGGTGGTCATGGAGGCGCTGGCGGATGCGGTGGTCATGGAGGAGGTTAATTGAGGTTTAATCGCTATCTTTTTCCAGAAAGAATCTACACTGGTTTAATGAATTTTCTCTTTCAAATCATCATGAAAAGTCCTCTCATGTATACGACGTGTCAAATGTGTTTTTTTCCTTCCTGTACTGTGTTTTTGTTGTAAATATAGTGATGATGATTAATACAAGAAGATATGCACTTGCTACGGTTTTAAGCAAGCTCGTTCGTTACAAGTCTTTATTCTTTCTACCAATACAGTGTTACTTTGACAAGTCTTTAACAGATGAATCCTGAAACATGGAATTTGTTTATGTGTTTTATTAGACATGACATTAGCTCTCACACATGAATACTTAAATGGGATCGTGCTTCAGTGCTGGTATGATCGCACCTGAAAATTGTCAAACAAACACTAGCATTGTATTTTGTTACAACGGATTATCTGATTAAATTTGTTTGTGAGGTTATGATAAGTCTGTCATTTTTAACATAGGTAAGAGACTTGAAATAATGATAGAATGAAAGAAAGATGATGAATTATAGCAGGTACTTAGGAGGTGTCATAGCATTAGAGCGTCTGAGTTGTATGCCAAATGATTATATATCATTTGCTTGCTGATTCCGTCAAATAGTAACATAAGGCATCATCATGAAATTTGTACCACAATAAAAATCTATTTCAAAGTGTGTAATGTCGAAATCAGACATTCAGGTATTGTCTCTTTTGGTTTACTGTTTCAAACTCTGCTATATTATACTAGTATAGATTATGTATAATCACACTATTTTTTTCATTAATGGCCAGAACAGCAAAATGGGTAAAAACCATAAAAAAATCTTGGGAGGTTGTATTTGCTGGTACTTATCTTAACCCTATCTATACATTGGTTTAAAGTGAACCGTTATCTCAGGGTTGGTTTGTTGCTTCTACAAGACTGTTACCAGTTTGGATGGTACTAGCTATTCAAGGCAAAAACACATGGTAAACGTAAGTAATTTCTTGATTTTGTTTCATTTTATACCTTCGTTATTTTGAAGAAACAGTATTATAGCGGTGACAAGAAAAGGTCTTGTAATTAAACTCGTATTAAATTTCAAATTCTTTACTAGGTCGATTAGAGAACATGTAGAGCTCAAAATTAGCCGGAGAATATTATAAATCAACTGGCATAACTACCATAAAATAATATTAGAAGTCAACTGACATAACTCCAAGCGACCTGATGATATAAAAAGGGATAACACCTGATAATATTTAAAACAATATTTAGAGAAAAATGAACACACCTGATATTGTTCTCATGACCGCAGGTCTTGTTGGTGCAGCACTGATTATCTTGTTGATTTGGTGTACTATATGTTATTATTATCTTGTTGATTTGGCATATGGAAACTGATCCTTACACAAAAGAAGTACTGGGAATAGCGATGCTGCTGCTTCTGTAGCTGCGGCTGTTAATGTTATCGGTGGTGGATGCAGTGATTGTGGAGGCTATGGAGTTTGCTTGAGGTTTAATCGATATCTTTTTCCAGAAAGAAGCTGCAGCGGTTTAATGAATGTTCTCTTTCAATCATTATGACAGTCCTCTCATGTGTACGATGTGTGAAATGTTTTTTTTTTTTTTTTTTCCTGTACAGTGTTCTGATTGTAGAATAATGATGATGATTAATGAAACAAGAATTGCATTTGCTTCTGTTTTAAGCAACCTCATTCGTTACAAGTCTTTAGTCTTTTCTACCAAGTATGTAGTGTCACAAGCCAACATTTTATTTTCATGTATATACAGAAAGATGGCACTTGCTTTAGTTCTCATAATATGTGGTTCTTTGGCTGCAGGGCTGTTTGTCTAAATAAAATTGGTAAAGAAACAGCCGAATGTGACCTTATTCTAGGAGTTACTGATACTTCTGTAGTGGTAGTTGCTATTGATGGTGGTGGTGGATGCAGTGGTGGCGGCGGATGTGGAGGCGGTGGAGGTGGTGGAGATTGAGTAAGGTTTGATAACTCTTGAACCAGAAATAAGCTACTACGATTTTATGGTCTTTCCGTCATTGTACAGTCATCTCAGTGTACATGTTGTGTGAATTTTTTTTTCTTATACAATATTCCAGTGTTTTGAATGGTAATTATGATGATGGTGAATTAAAACAGAAAACAATATATGATATACAGCAAATGTTCTAACTACAGTTCAATGATATCTTCTCCCTTAACAAAAAAAAAAAAAAAAAAGTATTTAGCTTGTCCATTTTTGTTGTTCTATGTAGTCTTATTTTTTTTGGCGATTAAAACACAAAGGTTTAAAATTTTGACTTTTATTTTTGTGTATTTTTGTGACCATTCTACCCTCACTTTTTTTAACCACACATCAAAGGGTAAAATGGTCATTGTATATGAACAAAATACACACAAAGTCAAAATTTGAAAGGTTTGTATTTTAATACCAAAAAAAAAAAAAAAAAAAAAAAAAAAAAAAAACCCTACTATGCAGAACAACGAAAATGGACAAGTTAGATACAATTTTTTTTGTTATTATCCTCACAGAATATGCCGCCATGCTTGATAAGTAGTCGACTGTTTGATTGATATAAACTGTCAACTACACATTGTTTCTATAACATAGGAAATGTTATATTACGTATGCAAGCCAAAGTCAAATTACAGGTGAACATATAATAGTGATAGGATGATTGACTTATACAAGTCTCATTGCCTACAATTCTTTATTCATTTCCACCAAAAATGGAGCTTCACTTTGAGTCTTCTAAAGATGATATCTGTTTATTATTTTTTATTTTATTTTTATTTTTTTTTCCTTCAAAAGGCGTAAGCAACTTCAGTCACAACTCACAAGTCATAGATTTAATAATATGGGGTGCTTAAATTGAAAAGAAGGAAATAACCTGTACATTTCAAAGCCTTCAAATTTGTGACAGAATGGAAGATTATCAAATATAGCAGGTACTTATGAGTTGTCATAGCTTTATATGTTCTGCTGGAGCTGTTGTAGTGCCGAGAGCGTCCGAGTTGTATGCCAAATGATAATATATCAGTTGCTTGCTGATTCCCTTCTGTCAAATAGTATCATAAGGCTTCATAGTGAATTTTGTACCACAATAAAAAAACAATTTCAAAGTGTGTAATGTCAAAATCAGACATTGAGTATGTTCTCTTTTGTTTTACTGTTTCAAACTCTGCAACATTATATGGATTATTATAATCACGTAATTTTTCATGAATGGCCAGAACAATTCTTATTGATTTTTACAGGAGAAAAGAACTCGTTTCACATTGACGAGCACAAATGCACAATGGGTAAAAACCATAAAAAAAAATCATGGAGACTGAATTTGCTGGCGCTTACTCAAAACTGTTACTGCTTTGGATGGTACTAGCTCTTCAAGGCTTAAAAACATGGTAAATGACGTACTTTCTAAATTTTGTTTCATTTTATACCTTCATTATTTTGAAGAAAGAGCAGTATCTATGACAGGAAAAGGTCTTGTAATTAAACATGTCTTGAATTATAAGCTTTTTATTAGGTCGATTAGAGAACATGTAGAGCTCAAAATTAGCCATATAATATTTGTAGTCAACTGACATAACCACCTTAGATATAATCAACTTATAAAATAACCTATGTTTGTAGCCCGAAACTCCAAGCAACCTAATAATAAAAAGGATAACAAGGCAACATTTTAATGTATTCAGAGAAAAATGAACACACCTGGTTTTGTTCTCATGACCGTAGGTATTATTGCTGCAGTAGGTCTTGTTGCTGCAGCTAGGGCTGTAAGCGAACCGGACGAACACGAACGGAGCCCTGTTCATGTTCGTTCATTTAATTTTAACCGAACAAATAAACGGACACGGACACTTAAACGGACAAATTTTCTTGTTCATGTTCGTTTATTAAGAAAATGAGTTGTTCATGTTCGTTTATGTTCGTTTATTAAGACACTAAACGAACAATAAACGAACATAAACGATCCAATACAAATGAAAATAGACAAACAAACATAAACTTTATTGAATTCTTCACAATCTATTGTTTTATAAATGTTGTTTTGTTTAAACAAACTAGTTTTTAAAATTATAAAATTAAAAAATATGATATATGAACATAAATAGATAAATAAACATAAACGAACTTTAACGAACGCATAATCGGACGTTCATGAACATAAATGAACGGACGAGACTTTTGTTCATGTTCGTTCATTTAACTAAACGAACGTAAAATATTGTTCATGTTCGTGCATTTAACTAAACGAACGTAAAATATTGTTCATGTTCGTGCATTTAATAAACGAACAAACATAAACGAACTTTTTATCGAACGGTTCATGAAATGTTCGCTGAACGTTCAGTTCGTTTACAGCCCTAGCTGCAGCACTGATGGTTTTGTGTACTAAATGTTGTGGGCATATTCCAATTGATCCTTACACAAAAGAAGAATTAGGACATGCAGTCGTCGGTTCTATTGATGCTATTGGTGCTATTGCTGGTGGTGGAGATGGGGGCGATGGCGGTGGATGCGGTGGTTGTGGAGGCTGTGGAGGTTGATTGAGGTTTGATCACTTTTTTGTTCCAGAAAGAAGCTACACTAATTTGATGAATGGTCTCGTTCAATCAATATGAAAGTCGTCTCAGAGGACACGATGTGTGAAATGTGTGTGTGTTTTTTTCCTTGTACAGTGTTTCAATTGTAAATATACATATATGTGATGGTGAATCATGGAAGAAGGAATGCACTTCTTACAGTTTCAAGCAATCTCATTCGCTCCAAGTACTCTTGATTCTCTACACCAGAGTAGCTTCACTTTGACAGTTCTTCAGCGGATGATCCCTGAAACATGGAATTTGTTTATGTGTTTATTGGACATGACTTTAGTAGGAGAAACCTAAAAGTCAACTTTAAAAAATTCTGTTCAGGATATTATGATTTGTAGGCTTGTAGCTATCCCCAAAGATCAGGTCTTATCTAGTTGGTTGTGATTTGGTGTAATTCAAAACTTTCCTCCTTCATGTATCACAAATTCAAAATTCATGCATTGGATCAATTGGCAGTGTTGAAACTTGCATTCTTCTTGGGAGGGGGGCTTTTTTCGGTAGGGGCTGAATCTATATGTGATGAACTTGTTTGAGAAATAGAATAAGAGGAAAACCGAAGCAGAGGAACATCCAGGTTAGACGTATCACAGGGGAGGAAAATTGAAACAAGGGATGGGAGGAGAAAGGGCAGATTTGGCACTACAAACGTAAAACACATCGCTTATATCAGATTGACAATTTTCTTAACTGGCGGAATGGGGAGGGCAAAGGTCAACCTAGTAAAATCTTTCAGTTTGGTCAGTTTACTCGGTTTGACTAGAGCTGCTTACCATAGGTCATATGAATTCATTTGGCTACCATATCTTCATATCAGGCAGACTAGAACTGCCAATGATATGACCAAAAATAATGGCAACAAAATATGTCTTATCTGCAAACATGCAATCTTGTTACTGAATTTCACATAGATATAAATTGAAATGCATACGTGACACAATATACTTGAAACACGGTGCATAGAGAATGAACGTGAAGTGCATTGAAAAGTGATAGAAACCTCTTAGCGCTGCGGTTTACCATGATTTATACATCATGCGTTTCAAAGTGAAGTATGATTGTGGGACGTGGAATTTGTTTGTTGCTTTATAAAGAATGTTACCCGTTTGGATGGTAGAAGTCAACTGACATAACTATCGTGAATATAAATCAACTCTTAAGATAATATTCTTAGCATTTCTCCTTCATTTCAACTGCTTGACAGAGTCTTACTCGTATTAGATTTAAACTTATTTTTATTATGTCTGTTAGACAAAATATAGGCTTAAATGAGCCATATAATATTAGAAGTCTACTCAAATAACTATCTGAAAGATACATTAACTCATAAGATAACCAAATGTTGTAGTATAAAGGATAACAAGCCAGCATTTTATGTTCACGTATTTAGAGAAGGATGGACTTATTAGGTGGTATCATTCTCCTATTCTTTTTATTATCAGTGATTCTTTTGGTCGTGTGTTTTTGTTGTCGTAAGGAAACTGATCCATCCACAGAAAAAGAATTGGGAATGACAGAACTTGCTGCTTCTGCAGCTGCAACGGCTGCAGTCGTTAGTGCTATCAGTGACACTGGATGTGATGGTGGTGGATGCGGTGGTTGTGGAGGTTGTGGAGGATGATAAAGGTTTAATCACTCTCTTCTTCGAGCAAGAAGCTACTACGGTTTAATGAAGGGTCTTTTCAATCATCATGACAGTCATCTCAGTGTATTACGTTGTTTGAAATGTGTTTT
The DNA here is from genome assembly GCA_030686995.1 of Artemisia argyi. NCBI lineage: Eukaryota > Viridiplantae > Streptophyta > Magnoliopsida > Asterales > Asteraceae > Artemisia > Artemisia argyi. Next base: position 294,343,971 of record CM060709.1, read on the forward strand.
TTACTTCTTGTACAAATGTTTAAATGCAAATATAATGATATATGATTATTTGATCATTTTTTGTTTTTTATTTTTTTGAACGGCAACTCATTCACACATCTAAATAATTAGTGTTGAATAAGCAACTCTCAAACTAATTATACAGTGATCAAATAATCATTCACTCAAAATTGATTATCTGCCGATTTGGAATGCCAATAATTAATAATCGATACTAGAACGTAATCTCAGACACTCCCTCAGTAATACTACAAACTTCTCAAAAGCTTGAGTTAATACAATGTGTTTGCTATATTTGTACAACTAGTTTCATTTTTTTATATTTACTTACAATCGTCTACGATTGTAAATAATGTGCGTGAGATTTGCTTGTGTATTGTTACACCAGATCTAATAATATTATAGGAGTGACAAGCAAATGCATCGTTGCTAAACTTTCCAAAATTTAGCACAGTTGACTATAGCCGATTGATCAATTCAAATAAGTTTTCTTAGCATTTCTTCTTCATTTCCACTGCTTTGATAGAGTCTCCTCCTATTGAATTTATTAGGTCCGTTAGAGAATATATAAGGCTCAAATTAGCTATATCATACCAAAAGTCAGCTGATAAAATTACCTTGAATAGAAATCAACTCTTAAGATAATCTATGTTTGCAGCCCAACCTCCAAGCATCTTCATACTATAAATAGATAACAAGGTGACTTTTTATTCTCTTGTATTTAGAAAAAGATGGAAGGATATGTTTTCATTATCATATTGTTCGGTTCTATATTTGGGCTTGGTGGCTTTATTTTGCTCTGTAATTGGCTCTGTAATGAGTGTAAGAAAAAGAAAACCAAAGTTCCAACCACTATGCTTGCAGGAGCTGTAGCTGCTTCCTTAGGTGCATCTGCTGTGGTCGTTAGTGCTGATGGTGGCGGTGGATGTGGTGGTGGGGATGGCGGAGATGGCGGTTGTGGATATGGCGGTGGTGGCGGATGTGGAGGTTGTGAATGCGGTGGCGGCTGTGGAGGAGGTTGTGGTTGTGGAGGTTGATTAAGGTTTGCATATTCGCTTTGTCCAGAAAGAAGCTACTAAGGTTTTATAAAAGGTACATCATTAGGACAGTCGTGTGACTCGTGTCAATGTATAATGTGCATGAGATTTGCTTTTTGCTTTTGTTCTTGTACAATGCTCAGTGTTTTGATGTAAATGTAAATGTTATGATGAAATAAAAGAGACACGGTTTAGGATCTAAAGATTGTACTTACTACAGTCTCATGTTATCTTCTCCCTTCCCGTAGAGCACAAAACCATGCCTGATAAGTCTTCGACTGCTAATAGAAGTTCAAGTTACCTACACATGTATCAGAAGTCAGCTGTAAGCTTTTATATTGGCAAACTATCAATTTCACATAATTTATGTGAGTGTAACAGTCAGTTGTTATGAATAACAAGTCTATATATTATTTCATGAAGTCATGATGATTGACTTTAAACAATCTCTTTGACTACAATTCTTTATTTTCTTTTTGGTAACCATGTAATCCACGGGGTTGAGTCTATCGCCACACAAACATAAACCGGGTAAAACCCTCCCCTTTTTGGGAAGGTTATCTACAATTCTCTATTCCTACCCCCCAAATATGTAACTTTATGTTGCCAATCTTCAGCACGAATCAACATGGAATGTTTAGCTTATGGGTTCATTTTTATTGGACAAACAAAAGATGGTTTAAGATATGTTTTCAGGATATTAAGATTTATAGCTATCACCGACAATCACAAGTCTTGTCTAGTTGGTTGTGACTTATTGGACACTGTATACGGAATAAGTAATGTGCTAATGACTAATGATAAGATTTTACTCTTTTGTCGAGCTATGTATAAGTTCATGGATCAATCACAATGGTGGAACTTGCACATTTTTCTTGTGAGAGCCAAAACTTGGATTATTTATTGGAGGGGCCGAAAATTGGTTTGAGAAAAGAGAATAAGATCAGGTCACTTTGACTTTGAATAAGATAAGAATAAAAAAAAGATCTATATATTAGTGAAGTCTAAAAACAATAAGAATCCATAGTAACCATAACCAAACAACTTACGAATTTACCAAAAATATAAAGTATATGATCACTATATGCGGTTTGTTTTAGTCAGAAGGGCCAATTTGACACTACAAACCATAGAACAGATCGCGTAAATTGGCTTGACAAATCTCTCAACTGTCAGAGTGGGGGAGGGCTCAGAAGGTCAAACCAGTAAAACGTTCAGTTTGATCACTTTACTAGGTTTGGCTAAATCTGCTTAACCTGGGCCTTGTTAATCCTTTTGGCTACCACATCATCATATCGGGCAGACTACAATGGTCAATGATAAAACTAGAAATACACGTGCCATGGAACATGATTACATGACAGTTAGCTTTCTCGTGTAGAGCTTTTGACAGGCTTACTTATAGCAACCCCATAGTCTAGTAATATTATACTTCAATGAAATGTAGCACAGTTGACTAAAACCGTTGTTTCCTCAATTCAAATTAATAAACTTTCATATCATTTTTCCATCATTTCCACTTCTTTGACAAAGTTCTCCATATATCAGGTTTAAGGCATAAAATAGCTAATATATATGAAGTCAACTGTCAAAACTACCTTAAAATAATTCAGCAGATAATGTATTCTATGTCTGCAGCACAACTTTCAAGCAACCTAATAGTATAAAAGAATTGCAAACCAACATTTTATTCTCATGTATATACAGAAAGATGAGTACAGTTGCTATAGTTCTTATAATATGCGGTTTTGTTGCTGCAGCGGTAACTGTCTTGTTTTGTCTTGATAAAATTGGTAAGGAAAAAAAAACCAATGTTCCAACCACGAGACCACCATTCACAAATGATGCAGCAATGGTTATTTTAGCAGGTACTGCTGCTTCTGTAGCTGTAGCTGTTAGTGTTAGTGGTGGTGGTGGATGTGGGGATGGTGGTGGTGATGGAGGATCTGATGGTGGTGATGGAAGTGGTGGTGGCGGATGTGGTGGTGGTGGATGCGGTGGAGATTAAGGTTTTATAACTCTCTACGACCAGAAAGAAGCTGCTACGGTTTTATGAAGGGTCTCTTCAATCATTATGACAGTCATCTCTGTGTATCATTGTGTGAAACTTGTTTTTTCTTTCATTCTTGTACAATGATCCATTTTTATTAAATAGTAAATTGAAGATGATGTACTTGCAACGATTTCATGGCATGTAGCTTCTCCCTTCCCGCAGCACATGCCACCATGCTTGATAAGACTCGACTGTTGATGGATATTAGCTGTCAACTACAAATTGTCTTTTAACATAGGAAATGTTATATTTAGGTATGCACTTACGTATGCACGTCATAGTCAAATTACAGGTGATTATATTATACGTAGATAACAGGATGATTGACTTGAAAAAGTCTCATTGCCTACAAATCTTTATTCTTTTCCACCAAATATGGAGCTTCACTTTGAAAGAGTCTTCTAAAGATGATATAACATGGAATGAATTGTTTACGGGTGTATTAGACTCACGATAAGTCGATAAGTAGGAGAATTCCAAAAGTCAACCAAATAATCCCAAAGGTCAACCTAATACCCGTCCATTCATCTTGCATGAACCTATAAATGATGGACATCCTAGGAACAACTTTCAGGAAATTATTTCCGAATCTGATGACTAGACATTGTATAACAAATTACTTGTAATACATACTGTGATCCTTTTGATAGTTACTGGCCTTATTGGTAGTCCATGGTAAGCCCCTAATATTTTGCCCAACCTTCCGGTCCCATACACTATCGTTTTCGGTTCTTTCAATTCTCATGCTTTAGGTACATCACATGTGAAATCAGCTTCAGTTTGCCAATAATCTTCATAGAATTATATCCAATTTTGAAATCTGAATTAGTTTGGACAACCTGCCAAAAATAGTACTGCCCTTGTTTTGTAACCTCAAAAATCACTCAAGGGACATGGATTAACTTTTGAAGATAGATTCAACTACTCTTAAGTTATGAGTTGGTTAATAGGTTGACAGTTTTTGGACTCACTTTTCGTTTTTGACTCATAGGATAAGAAGATTATTTTCTTCACTAAAGCAGAGGCCGAGAAATGAAAGGGACGAAAAAAGAGAATAAGACGGACAAGTGTTGAGGATTTACCAGTGTTCTAAAAGGCGCGCCAAGGCGCCGCCAAGGCGTCGCCAAGGCGCGAGGCGTGGCCTCGGCGCCACGAAATAGATCAAGGCGTGAAGTCTAGGCGTCGTGTGAAAAGGCGTGGAATAAGGCGCAAAAAGGCGTGCCAAGGCGCGCCTTATCGTATGGCGTGGCGCCATTTTTAGAAGGGGATGATGCGGGCTTAAATTTTGGGCCTAGTAATTTCTAAACATAGTTCAAATTTTCACTTTATTTCTTATGCATATCACTTTTTGTAAGCTCACCTTTTGTAAACTCACCTTTTGTAAACTCGATATGCATATAAAATATGATATTATAATATAATGATAAATATATAAATATTTTTTCGCCGCCTTAGTCACGTCGCAAAAAACGCCATGGCTTCGCCATGGCGCGTAAGGCTTGAGGCGTGGCCTTGCCGCCACGCCACGCCTCACGCCATTTATAACATTGGGATTTACCATGTTTGAACTTTGATCATTCTGACTTTGTATGAAAGAACAAATAAAAGAAAAAAAGTGAAGGTTAAAACAATAGATTCTATGTTAACCAGGAATACTAATCAGGCAACTTGAGCTTTTCACAGGCTTATGTATCACAATCCCAAATTCTAATACCAATATTTTAGCAGAGGCAAAAAAATGTTTTGTAAATTAAATTTCCCTGAAATTAGGACAGCTGAATATAGTCAATTTCCTAAATCAAATCAAATATACTAGCTTCTCTCCTTCATTTCCACTGCTTTGATAGAGACTTCATTCATTTAGTGAATTTTTAATTTTTTTTTAAGGTCTATTAGAGAACATATAGAGCATAATTTTTTAGGCATATTATACCAGAAGTCAACCGACAAAACTACCCTTGGACTAAATCACCTTATATGGAAGCAACCTACACAACAACAACAACAACAACAAAATCAATCCCGCCGGGGCAGGGTATGGGGGAGGTAGAATGTAGACAGATCCTACCCCTATCCCAGGGTAAACCCGGGAGTAGGGAGACTGCTTCCAACGAGACCTCCGGCAAGTGCAGGTGTTCGGGTGAGAGAAAAGAAGGGAGCAAAAGTACAAAGGCAAAAACACGAGAGCAGAGCAAAGCAAACAAACCTAAGGAAGCAACACAAAGCAGAGCAAAGCAACGCGCGGGACCTAATGCTGAGGCAAAACAAAGAAGAGGCACCAAAAAAAACCAAAACGCAGGGGGCACGAAAAGGCAGGCAAACCTAGGGAGAACACAAAACAAGGGAAAGCAACGCACGGGGCCTAAAACTAAGGCAAAACACCTAGCCCACTAAGCGCCCAAAACAACCTAAACCCACTAAGAACCTAGCCGGAACTACCTGTCGATCCTAATTCTATCTCTCCACGCCTTCCTATCTGAGGTCATGCCTCGGACAAGAGAATCTCCTTCATGTCAAGCTTAAGTCTATCCTCCCATCTGAGTTTGGGTGTACCCCTTCTCCTCACCCCATCTACTACTAGGGCTTCGACTCTTCTAATTGTAGCCTCCTCCTGACATGACCGAACCACCTCAACCTACCTTCCCTCATCTTCGAGATAATATTCTCGACTTCGAGTTCTGCTCTGAAGACTCCGTTCGGGATCATGTCAAGCAAGGTTTTACCACAAGCCCATCTTAGCATTCTCAGTTGTGCCACTTCTACCCTGTTATATGGAAGCAACCTAATACTGTATAAAAGGATACCAAGCCAACACTTTATTCTCATGTTTTTAGAGGAAGATGAAAGCATATGCTATAGTTCTCATAGTCTGCGTTCTGTTGCTGCAGCACTAATTGTCGTGTATTGTCTTTGTAATATTCGTAAGAAAAAGAAAACCGAAGTTCCAACTACTGCAAGACCACCACTCAGAACTAACCGTGACCTTGAAATGGGTGAAACGAGCAAGACCAATAATTCAAGAACAAACGACGGAGACATCGTTATTCTATCAGTAGCTGCAGCCTCTGTAGTCATTGGTCCTAGTGGTGGTGGCGGATGCGGTGGTGGAGATTAATTAAGGCTCTAGCATTTGCGTTGACCAGAAAGAAGCTATACTACGGTTTTATGGAGGGTCTCATACGAGTATTATCTGTCATCTCAATGTACATGTTGTGTGAAATTTGTTTTTATTAGATTCTTGTATGATCTTCCAATGTTTGTAAGTGTTAATATATGATGCTGAAATAAAATAGACTGATTAACGATACAAGAAATGCACTTGTTATGGTTTTACATACTTTCTGATTCCAAATGCACGCAGGCTTGATAAGTCTTTGACTGTTTATGGAGTTCAAGTAACAAGTTTCACCTTGGATTTCGAATTATCCGCTACAGCTGCACTTTTTTCTATGGAAGCATATGGAGACAAGGTGCTAAAACAGTGAACGATTTTGGGAAGATAGCCAGCTCTCCCCTACTGGTTTTTCCAGTGATAAGAAATCGAAATGAGAAAATGTGCTATAATAAAAATTACCTGTATCCATGGTATAAAATGAAAATAAGGCGAAAATGATAGGGTTTTACTATAGATAAGAGCTAACACATTGGAAAACAGACATTCCATCAACAAGAAAAACAATACTTCATCTCCCATTTCATTGTTCGAGCATTGAAAACAATACACGAATATCCAACAAAGCGAACTTAAATGCACACCTGGAAATCCAACAACACCAACGATATCTCCACGTCGCACGCTATTATGGTACCTAGAAAATTCAGCAGCTTCGTCCAACTCAGAGTTCCTGCAAAAACATGTTACATGTGTACATATCACATCAAATAACCTAACAAATAACATAAATGGGTATGCAGAGTTAAGAGCATGTCAGTGTTATTCATAAAATTATTGCCATGCCTAACAAATAACATAAATGGGTATGCAGAGTTGGTATACAAAAAATCTAACAAATAACATAAATGGGTAAATATCACATCAAATAACCTAACAAATAACATAAATGGTTATGCAGAGTTAAGAGCATGTCAGTGTTATTCATAAAACTATTGTCGTGCTTCAACATTTAAGCACATAAATACCATCCAACTCTCCTTATTGTACACTTACCAGTCAAGTCAAGTACTGTCGACAATTATCACATGGAGTATCGGTTCTCAATCTTGGCCAGTCAAGTACTGTCGACAATTCAAACCCTGCAACACCAGCTTTCTCTACTCAAATATCAGATGGAGATGACAGGATGCTAAACTATATATCTAACTGCCTAAATCTTTTATTGTCTTAATTCTACTTAATATGTAGCTTTACTTTGACCAAGTCTGATACACATGATGATATCAGAAACATGATAGGTTTTGCTTTTAGGTTTATTAAACATGACAAATATATATACCAGAAACCCAAAAGCCGACCTTAGAATTATGTTTACACTTCCAATCTTTCATTAAATATTGTTTGCAGTAAACAACCATTCATCTTGCATGTACCTATGGATGATGGATATTCGAGATTCGGGATATAAAGGTTTGTAGGCTTGTAGCTATCCCAAAAAAACATATGAAAGCAAAGTAACACCAATAACAACTTGAAGTGGATACAATTGTCATTGCTATGTTATTAGGCTGAAGACAATCGTCGACGATAGTCTAAAAATACATGTGGATGGGAACAAAGTTACAAGAAAATTAGCTTCCTCGTATAGAGCCTTTTGCAGGCTTACGTATCGTAACCCATGTTGGAAAATTTAGTGCACTTGAGGGATTAATTCACACCTGGTAATGGGTTTGGAGGTACGGAGTGTATACCCATTTGGTCACTGAATCTCTGACTCAATAGTGGTTATGTATTGATTCTGCTAATAGCATGAATCTGTTTCTGCTGATAGTGTGATTTTACTGACAGTGGATTCTGCTGCTAGTTTCCACTGCTAGTGTTATCGTTTCCACTGATGTGTTAACATTACCACTGCTAGTGTTATTATTACCACTGATAGTGTTAACATTACCACTGCTAGTGATATTGTTTCCACTGATAACCACTAATTCCTACTATTATGGAAAGTATTATGATATAATTAATGGGCCGTTAATTATACATAATTCCATGGGCTAGGGTTTGAGTAAACTCTATTATAAATAGAGGTCATAACAGAATTGCATAAAGACGATCAACACAAACCCTAAACACTTGAATACGATTCTGTTCTTGATTTGTGCCTAAAACAAGAACATCACTTGGTCTTATCCCATAGAGATATTCGTGTAACCCAGGCATAGGGTCGAATAGTTTATATTGGAAAGTGATAACACGATTTCAAGTGAATATCCGGTACTCATTGATTATCTTTACCCTAATCTGGGAACACTCGAAACACTTATTAACCAACAATCAATAGAAACTATTAGTGATAATCAATGGCTGCTGCTATGAGACAAATGGCTGCTAACTTTTCCAAGTTAGAAAAGTTTGAAGGTGTTGATTTCAGAAGATGGCAAAAGAAGATGCACTTCTTGTTGTCAAGTATGAATGTGGTTTATGTTCTGACAACTGAGATTCCTGAAGATTATGGAGATGATGCTACTATGGATCAGATGAGGGCAAGAAGCAAATTGGAGAATGATGATTATATTTGCAGAGGTTTAATTCTCAATGGTATGTCTGATTCTCTTTTTGATATTTATCATAATGTTGAAACTTCTCAAGAACTATGGGATTCCTTGGAAGCCAAATATATGGTTGAGGATGCATCAAGTAAGAAGTTCCTTGTAAGTAATTTTAACAATTACAAAATGGTTGATTCTAGACCTGTTATGGAACAATACAATGAACTTCTTAGTATACTTGGTCGATTCACACAACACAAGATGAACATGGATGAGGCTATTTCAGTCTCTTGTATCATTGATAAATTACCTCCTTCTTGGAAAGATTTTAAGCATATGCTAAAACATAAGAAGGAGGAATTAACTCTTGTTGAGTTGGGCAGTCACTTGGGCATTGAGGATTCACTCAAAGCACAAGATATTGACAAGCCAAAGAGTAGCAATGCTACTGGTCCATCAGTTGTCAATATGGTGGAGCATAACAACTCCTCCAGGAACAATGACAACAAGGGCAAGCATAAGCATCAAGATAACACCAAATCTGATACTAACAAGAAACCCAAAGTGACTTGTTGGAAGTGTGGTAAAACTGGACACTTCAGGAAGGATTGTAAAGGTGTTAAGATTGGCAATAAAACCAATGGATCAGGCACAAGTGGAAGGAATGGTAACACCAATTCTCTGAAAGGTCAGAATATATTTAATAAGTCTTTTGAGATTTATTATGTTCCATATATATCTGAAATATATTTTGTGCAGGATGATGATGTTGCTTGGTGGGTTGACTTTGGTGCAACAATTCATGTGTGTAAAGATAGAAGCTGGTTCAAGACCTATGAGTCAATGAATGATGGTTCTATTCTTCATATGGGAAACGAGTCAACTGCCGTGGTGCATGGAAAAGGATGTGTTGATTCGAAGTTTAGTTCTGGAAAGATTGTTTCTTTGTTTAATGTTTTACATGTTCCTGATATTAGAAAGAATTTGGTTTCTAGTAGTGTTTTGAATCTGATAAGTTTATTTTATCTAAACATGGTGTGTTTAGGGGTGGAAACGAGCCGAGCCGAGCCCGAGCTTGTCAGAGCTCGAGCTCGGCTCGTTTAAGTTTTAAAAGGCTCGAGCACGAGCTCGGCTCGTTTCGAGCCTTAAACTTTAAGCTCGAGCTCGAGCTCGGCTCGTGATATATTATATAGGCTCAGGCTCGGCTCGTTTATACAATTTGGCCATGAAAAGTTAAAGCTTGGATCGAGCTCGAGCTCGGCTCGTAATATATCGTTATTGAGCTCGTTAACAAGCTCGATCTTGGCTCGTATATATGCTCAATACTTAAAATATCATAGGCTCGTTTAGGCTCGCGAGCCCAAATGAGCTTTGTATGTAAAGCTCGGGCTCGAGCACTGCAACTTAGGCTCGAGCTCGGGCTCGAGCTCGTTTAGGCTCGGCTCGTTCGAGCTTTTTACCGATCCGATCCCGAGCTTTTCACAAGCGGCTCGGCTCGTTTCCACCCATAGGTGTGTTTATTGGTTTTGGTTATTTGTGTAATCAAATGTTCAAACTTAATATTGTTTATGATAATATTAATTCTGCTTTTATTTCAACCTCTAAACTTAATGATTCAACCCTATGGCATGCTAGACTTGGCAATGTTCACTTTAAAAGAATGCGAGATATGTTTAAGGATGGGTTAATTCCAGCCTTTGATATGGACACTGAAAAGTGTAAAACTTGCATGATGACCAAAATTACTAAGAAACCATTTCAAAGTGTAAAACGTGAAACTAAAGTTTTGGAGCTGATTCATAGTGACCTATGTGATCTTCATGCTACTCCCTCTTTGGGGAACAAGAAATACTTTGTGACTTTTATTGATGATGCTTCTAGGTTTTGTTATGTTTATTTGTTACATACTAAGGATGAAGCATTATATAAATTTAAAGTATTTAAAACTGAAGTTGAATTACAACAAGGGTCTATAATCAAAAGATTTAGGACTGATAGGGGAGGTGAGTACATGGATACTCTGTATTTTCAGTCTGTTGGTATAATCCATGAAACAACTGCCCCTTATACTCCTCAGCAAAATGATATTTCTGAAAGGAAAAACAGGGTGCTGAAGGAGATGGTTAATTCCATGTTGTCCTATTCAGGGTTGAGTTAAGGGTTCTGGGGTGAAGCTATGTTAACAGCTTGCTATTTATTAAATAGGGTTCCCAATAAAAAGAACAAGGTTACCCCTTATGAACTCTAGACTAAAAAGAAACCCAACCTGAATTATCTCAGGGTTTGGGGTTGTAGGGCTATTGTAAGACTCCCTGATCCAAAGCAGAAAACTTTGGGTGAAAGAGGCATTGAATGCATCTTTGTTGGATATGCTGAGCATTCCAAGGCATATAGGTTCTATGTTATTGAACCTAATGAATCTGTTTCAATTAACTCAATAATTAAATCAAGGGATGCACTATTTGATGAGAATAGATTCTCATCAGTCCCTAGACCAAGTCAAAGAATTTCAAATGGAACTAATGACATTGGTATCATCTCAGGCCTGATGAGGTTGTGGAACAACAACCTGAACCTAAGCTCAGAAGGAGCAATAGGTCAGGACTCCAAAGTCATTTGGACCTGAGTTTCAATTATACTTAATTGAAGGTACAAGGAGTGAGGTCTCTGATCAATACTCCTATTGCTTTATTGTTGAGGATGATCCTAAAACATTTGAAGAAGCAATGAAGTCCCAGGATGTTGCTTTCTGGAAAGAAGCAATTAATGATGAGATGGACTCTATCATGGGCAATAACACTTATGTGTTGACTGATCTACCACCTCTAGGTAGCAAATGGATTTTCAAAAAGAAAATGAAGGTAGATGGAACTGTTGAAAAGTTCAAGGCAAGACTAGTTATTCAAGGCTTTAGACAAAAGTCAGGAATAGATTATTTTGATACTTATGCTCCTGTGGCACATATCAGTACCATAAGATTGCTGATTGCTTTGGCATCAATTCACAATCTGATAATTCATCAGATGGATGTGAAGACAGCTTTCTTGAATGGTGATTTAGATGAGGAGGTTTACATGAACCAACCTCAGGGCTTCATCATGCCTCATCATGCCTGGCAATGAAAACAAGGTGTGTAAACTGATTAAGTCTCATTATGGACTGAAACAGGCACCTAAGCAATGGCATCAAAAGTTGATGAAGTGGTTTTGTCTAGTGGTTATTTACTTTGTGTATATAGCAAATTTGATGAATCTGGTAAAGGAGTCATTATTTGTCTATATGTTGATGACATGTTGATCTTTGGCACTGACCAAAAATCAAGTTAACCTTACAAAGGCATTTTTGTCATCAAAGTTCTCCATGAAGGATATGGGGGAGGCTGATGTTATCCTTGGCATTAGGATTAAACATGAAAGTAACAAAATTTCTATCTCTCAGTCTCATTACATTGAGAAGGTGTTAAAGAAATTTAATTACTTTGGGTGTACTCCTGTGAGTACTCCCATGTTTACAAGTGAGAAGCTAATGCCTAATACTGGCAAAGTTGTATCTCAACTTGAGTATTCTAGGGTGATTGGTTGCTTGATGTATGCCATGACTTGTACAAGACCTGATATTGCTTTTGCTGTGGGCAAACTGAGCAGGTATACTAGTAATCTTAGTGCTCATCACTCGCAAGCAATTCAGAGGGTTTTTAAGTATTTGAAGAGAACTATGGATTAGGATCAGTAACACTGAAGAAAATTCGTCTACTAGTGGCTGGGTATTCCTACTTGGTGGAGGTGCAATTTCTTGAGCATCCAAGAAACAAACTTGCATCACCAGTTCAACCATGGAATCTGAATTTGTGGCTTTAGCAGCTGCTGGCAAAGAAGCTGAATGGTTGAAAAACTTGCTTCTTGAGATTCCATTGTGGCCTAAACCTATAGCACCTATTTCTATCCGTTGTGATAGTGTTGCTACATTGGCAAAGGCTTATAGCCAGATGTACAATGGGAAGTCTAGACACTTAGGTGTCAGGCATAGCATGATTCGTGAGCTTATCATGAATGGGGTGATATCTATAGAGTTTGTTAAATCTCAACAAAACTTAGCTGATCACTTGACGAAGGGTTTGGCTAGAGACTTGGTTTTGAAGTCTGCTAAAGGGATGGGTTTAAAGTCCAACTTAGTCACTGAATGCTAAGACACCCAACTCCCTCCTGAGGAAACTTGGGAGCTAAGTTCAATGTGGAAAGCTGAACATTTAGTGGACTGGAGCACATGTTTCTTGTCATCCCAAGGTTGTGCTCAGAACTTGCTGGAAAAGGAGGATGAAGTCTTAACTTCTCAATGGTTAATTTTCTTTGAAAAAGTACTAAGCAGGAGCATGAATAAAGAGGAACCACCTATGTAAATGTTGAAGTTTTGCCGCTTCTGGAAGCTTTGGACTTTTAGCTTTTACAACATTTATGAATTGGATATCCACATATGGCTTGTATAGTGTCAGGTTTATTTAAGTGTTTGAAAATGTATGTGTATTTTATCTTCAGGTATTCAAATGGGTTGAAGGGTTCAATTCTTAGAACACCCTGATTCTCGAATATTTGAACGTGTAATGTACTAAGATGAGAATTCAATCTTCAAGATATTTTCATTTATGCATATATTTTGTTTTGTGTTTAATTTTTCATGCAAAAGAAAGTGAACTAAATTTGGGGAGGATTGTTGGAAAATTTAGTACACTTGAGGGATTAATTCACACCTGGTAATGGGTTTGGAGGTACGGAGTGTACACCCATTTGGTCACTGAATCCCCTGACTCAATAGTGGTTATGTATTGATTCTGCTGATAGTGTGATTTTACTGACAGTGGATTCTGCTGCTAGTTTCCACTGCTAGTGTTATTGTTTCCACTGATGTGTTAACATTACCACTGCTCGTGTTATTATTACCACTGATAGTGTTAACATTACCACTGCTAGTGATATTGTTTCCACTAATAACCAGTGATTCCTACTATTATGGAAAGTATTATGATATAATTAATGGGCCGTTAATTATACATAATTTCATGGGCTAGGGTTTGAGTAAACTCTATTATAAATAGAGGTCATAACAGAATTGCATAAAGACGATCAACACAAACCCTAAACACTTGAATACGATTCTGTTCTTGATTTGTGCCTAAAACAAGAACATCACTTGGTCTTATCCCATAGAGATATTCGTGTAACCCAGGCATAGGGTCGAATAGTTTCTATTGGAAAGTGATAACACAATTTTAAGTGAATATCTTGTACTCATTGATTATCTTTACCCTAATCTGGGAACACTCAAACACTTATTAACCAACAACCCAAAGTCTAATAAAATCATAGAAGTGACAAGAAAATGTCTTGTAAATTAAATTTTCTTGAAATTAGAACAGTTGACTAAGCTGCTCAAATCAAATCCGAATGGTTTAGGATATCCATATCCCTAAGGTGATTCCAATACCACCCCTATTTTTTTATTTTTTATTTTTTTTTTTTAATTATAAAACTACGAAACAGAAGGTACGGAACAGAAAATATAAAATTTGACAAGAAATATGACACAAATAAAAAACAAAAAATACAGAACATAAAGTGATAGAAAAGTTGTCTTATATTGTTAATAAAGAGAGTAAAAGAGTAAAAAGTGGGCCACGTGGGGTAAAAGGTGGCTAGGGGTATGCATAACAACTCGATCCGAATTCCTACAATCTTTCCTTCATTTACAGTACTTAGACAGATTCTTCCTGTATACTTCAGTTTCATTGGTGTATTTGATGAACACATAGGGCTAAACTTAGCGGTATAAAACCAGAAGTCAACTGACATAACTTCTCGTAAGATAAATCAACTCATAAGATAACCTGTCTTTCGTGGCAATTTCCAATCAACCTCGTACTACGAAAAGGATAACAAGGCAACATCGTATTTTCATGTTTATTAGAGAAAGATGAAAACATATGCAATCGCACTTATAGTAAGCGGTTCTGTTGCAGCTGCGTTGATTGTTTTGTGTTGTCTCTGTAATATTTGTAGGAACAAAAAAACCAAAGTTTCAACCACCACAAGACTAACTGATCGTGACCTTGAGTTAGGTAAACGCAGCAAAACCACAAATGATCGAGTAATGGCTCTTCTAGCAGGAGCTTTAGCTGCCGCCACTGTAGTAGTTAATTCTAGTGGTGATGGTGGTGGATGTGTCGGTGGTGGTGGTGGTGGGCTGGTGGCACTGGTGGTGGGGCATGTGGTGGTGGTGGCGGCTGTGGAAGTTGAATAAGATTGATTAATCTCTTCACTTCAGAAAGAACTCACTCCCACTCAAGTAAAGCGTGATTGTTTCCTTGTAATAATCTGTGAATTTAACATACGAAATGTCAGACGTACATTCGTACACCACAGGGTATTGTTATGAGTAACATATTTAACTTTTAAGAAGACCGCTATATTAGTAATTTTTTTATAGGTGTTCTAGATATGGTTAATCTCAAAATATAAGAAACCTCTGATCTAAAATTCCAAGCTGGCCGTTACATTAAAAGAGGTCAAAACGTAAAAAAGCAGCACTGTGACAAAAAAAGAAGAATCTGGAGCTTCCCCACCTAAAGCCAATATAAGCAGTACTGCTAATGATGGCGGCAGTGACAGTGGATACAGCGGTGGTTGTGATAGTGGAGGAGGAAGTCATGGAAGGGGTTGTGGATGTGATTGAGTCTCCTGGTTTCCTCTTGATTTGAACTTCAGTTAGCCACCATATTTGTCTATCTATCATTGCCAGTCACCTATGCTTTCTATCTCTTATTTTTATTTATTTATTTTTCTTTTTGAACGGCAAATTTTTACAAACTACACCACCTATCTCACAAATTCTATCTCACATATGTCTCCAACAAGACTTGAACCCACAACCTTTAGCCTTTAGGGTGTTGCCTTGTTGGGCTATTCATGTACAGCTGGGCCAAGAGGCCTTTGGTCTATGCTCTCTATCTCTCTTTCTCTGTATAATTTCCTAGTTTGCTTAAATCCATAAATAATATTGTTGATAAGATTCGTGCAATGCATCTAAAGTTGTGTGTGAGCAGACATGGATATATGTATACATCTGCCCTCTTATTAACATAAAGTTCGCCTCCTAGTTTTTAATGTTAAATAATGTATATATACTACTATACATAAAAGATTTTTGTTAACACCAATCTATTATCATTTTTTGCATGTGCTCGGAAAGTTAAAGTCATACGGACACCAACACAAACTTTGCATCAAAAGCTAAATAGTAGATAAACAATGCAAATGAAAAGAGCTAGGCTTACCTTGAAGAAGTTTTCACTTTCTTGTTATATTATCCTTTCAACTAGCTCCATGACTTTAAACGAGCCTTCGACTACAACAACTGTTACTGTTTATGTGACCAGCTTAGCTATACAATTTTATGCACAATTTTCCATACAATATTACTGTAAATTCAGCAATACCATTTTTTTTGTAAATTAATGAAGTTCTTTCATTTCATCCACAAGTGTCCAAATTGTGCCTTTAATTTCTGTAAAATTTATATGAGAACGATCTCCTGACAAAAACAAGTTAACATCATCCTTAATCGTGATCCAACTACAACCAGGACTCTTTTTTATTCCTTTCAGTCTTTTCATTGTTCTCACTAATTCTTCATCATCTTTCTTCTTTGAAAACAAGTATATGTCAGACAAGACCACATAAGGTGTAGCATTATCAGGCTCCAATTCAGACATATGCCGAGCTGCAATTTCTGCTAGATCCAAACGACAATGGGTCCTACTTGCACTAAGAAGTGCACCCCAAACTCCAGAATGGGGCTCAAATGGCATAGAATTAACAAAATCAAATGCTTCATCAAGACAACTAGCTCGGCCTAAAAGGTCAACCATGCACGCATAGTGGTCTGGACTTGGTTCAATCTTATATACAGATCTCATTGATCTAAAGTAACCCCGTCCTTCCTCCACTAATCCTACATGGGTACAGGCAGAAAGAACACCAAGAAAGGTTATGTCATTTGGCTCTACACCATTGTCCTCCATTTTCGTGAATAACTCGAGTGCCTCTTTCCCATATCCGTTCTGTGCAAACCCATTAATCATAGAGTTGTACGAAACAGTATTCAGAGTGGTAATAGAATGGAACACCTTGTAGGCGTCATCTACGCTACCACACTTTGCATAGAATGAAACCAATGAATTTTGAACTGACAAATCAGATTCCATACCGGTTTTAAGTACGTGTGTATGAATCTGCACACCTTGATTTAATGTCGCTAAAGAAGCTGAAGAACTGAGAACGCTGCTGCACGTGAGAGCATTAGGCTTGACTGATGTCCGAAGCATCTGAATGAACCAACGAATCGACTCCTCATATTCCCCATTACTCACAAACCCTGATATAAGAGCAGTCCATGCAATGTCATCTTTATGTGGCATCATTTTGAACAACTCCACTGACTTTTCAGTTAGCCCATTGTTACTAAAACCAGTAATCATCGTTGTCCAAGAATATACATCCTTATATGGCATCATATTGAAAAATTTATAAGCCTGTTCAATCTCTTCAGCTTGAATGTAACCGCCAATCAAAGAGTTCCACGAAACCGTATCTTTTCTCTCCATTATATTAAACAACTTTAACGCTAAATCTAAATCACCTAATCTACTATACATCGTTATCACGGAATTACCTAAGAAAGTATCAAACTCAAATCCCATACGTATCACTAACGCATGGACTTGAACCCCTTCTTTATACCTATCAAATCTTCCACACCCTTCAAACACTACAGTCAACGTGTTCGACGCAACTTTAATCCCATCTTCACGCCTCATTTCGCGAAACAACCCAAACCCATCTTCAAAACACGAGGCCTTCATATACCCATCAATCATCGCAGTCCAAGTCACCACATTTCTCTCCGGTATCCCATCAAACAACTCTCTCGCCTTCCCAACTTCCCCTAACTTACAATACCCATCCACCATCGCACTCCACGACACCACATTCTTCACCAACATCCCCTCATAAACCCTCACCGCGTCCTCCAATCTCCCCATCTTCAAATACCCATTCATCAACGCATTAGAACAAAACGGATCCCTCCACTCCCTACACATCCCATCATACACCTCCCTCGCCTCACGCATCCTCCCACTTCTCACAAACCCCGTAATCACACAAGCATACGTAACCGCGTTTCTCTCAGGCATCAACCCAAACAGCTCAAACCCTTTATCAACCCCGCCTTTCTCCCTCATATACCCCGTGATTATCGCATTCCACGACGCCACATTCCTCTCAGGCATTTCATCAAACACCTTACGCGCATTGCCAATATCCCCATTTTCAACATAAGCAGACAGCATAGCAGTCCAGGAAACTACATTTTTAATGGGCATTCGGTGAAATATGTGTTCAGCTTGTGTAATGTTGCCATTTCGACCGTTTTCGGTTATTTTCGAGTTTTGAAAAATGATGGATTTGGTTGATAATGAAGATGAGTGAGTGAATTTGTGTAGATTAAATGATTTTGTTAGGTTGTAAATGTGGGTGTAAGTTTTTTTAGTTAACATTGTGGTTAGTGATCCATTAGACCATTTGAGGGTTTAAGAGTTTGAACGTGTTAACTGTTTTCAACTTTTCGTAGTATTTATAGGTATTGGTACCAGATAGATAGAGTGCTAGGTGTAAATGACAATTACTCTTCATTCACCAAACAACAAACCTCAACTTACTTATTTGGGCACATCACTTACAACTTTATTTTTTTTATTCATTTCATTAAATAAATTAGATTCATTTCACTAATTATAAAAAATAATACAACATACTAATTGTATTTCATGCAAATAAAAAACATGCGATACGAACTAAAAACAAAAAAACAAAACATACGATACTAAGAAAAAACATACGATACGAACTAAAAAAAAATACGATACGAACTAAAAAACATTAACTTATAACGAACCTAATTATTCCTATTATGTTGAATTGCTTCCCATTGTTGTTGTTGCCAAACATGCTCGATAAGACATCGTTGAAGCTTTGCGTGTGTGCGTTTATCGTGTAGTTCTTTGGTTTTTCTTCTTTGCATTGCGCAACGCTCAACCCATGTCTGCTGCACAATTTTTGATTTTTCAAAATCATGTTATGCATTATAATGCACGAGTACATGATTCTCCATAACTTGCCGACAGTAAACGCACGCGCCGGTTGGGCAATAATATGCCAACGTCCTTGGAGGACACCAATTTCGATATCTTTTCGAGCACTTTCTTGTTTTGCTTTCCATGCGGCGTTTCTTGGGTTGCTTGCAACAGTAAAGGATTTGACAAACGCTGCCACTGTGGGTAAATTCCATCAGCTAGGTAATACCCATGATTAAATTTTCTTCCATATACTTCAAACGGAACTTGATGGCCAATATCATCAATCAGATCGTCGAATAACGGAGAATTATATAAAATGGTAAGATCGTTATTCGCACCTGCCACACCAAAAAATGCATGCCAAATCCACAAATCATACGACGCAACAGCTTCAAGCATTTTAGTTGGGTACTTTTTATCACCTTTGTGAAATTGCCCTTGCCATTCTTTCGGACAATTCCTCCATTCCCAGTGCATACAATTGATGCTTCCCAACATTCCCGGTATCTTATGAACCGCGTTATGTGCGTGGTATAACTTGTGAATGTCATCCTCGTTTGGTTTTCTTAAAAACTCCCTCCCATACAACTGGATTATGCACATAGTAAAAAAATATAGACAATCGCGTACACAGTGTTCACCTATTTGTAAATACTCATCTAATGCATCAGCTGATAACCCATAAGCCAATTGGCTTAGGGCACATGTGCATTTCATAATTACACTAAAACTCATTACACCCACAGCATTGGGTCGGACTCTAAAGAAATCAAAATGCGCAGGAAGAGGATGATTAGTTTCAATATATGTTTCAATACCTTGGACTATTCTAAAAATATGTTACGGCTTATACGGTAACGACGTCGAAAATTTTCTTTCGTATATTTTGGTTCGTCACCAAAACAGTCGGCCAGTAGATGTGCTTCAGCAACTTCACGTTCACTGTAAAACACGAAAATTTTGAACATCTAAAATGCCAAAAATACCCCTATGACTTTGAACTTTTGAAGAACGAATAATAACCTTAATCTAAGTGTTTTAAACTTTAATAAGTAATTGATGAACATTATATGATATTAAAACTTTTGATAAATAAAATTAACATAACTTGAATATATGAAAAATATATCACACGTCTTAAGTTAATAGGGACCAAATTACATTCAACAATTTTTTCAAAACATTATAACATTGAAAAGAGTCTAGATATATTTGATAAATTAGAAAATTTTGGTCTCCTCTTGACTCCATAAAATCAGCCGAATCCCCCTTTTTGCTCCTATAATGTCGACAATTTCCATGTTAAAATACAATCATCATAACTTAGTTTCCTTGTGGACTTTTGCATGATTGGCCCTATCTACCCCTAATTCCCTTAACAACCGAAATTTGTCCCACCCCATTTTTCTTACAGCCGAGAATTCCCACGCACACAAAAGTTAAACACCAAAACCTAAAACTCTAATAAACACAGTGAGGCAGCCTTAGTATTCGAGTGGTTCAAGATGGAGTGGTACGAAGGAGGTACAAGGGTGGTGACCAGGTTCGGTTCGTCCTAGCAAGATGGTGATTCAGATCATGGTGATCAGGTTCGGAAGGGTTTCAGTGGTAGCTTATTGTGTTCTTGTTCCATTCGACCGAGGGCATCCTCCCTCGTTTCTGTTTGAAACCTACTCGACACACATACACCACAATTCATTAAGCACACGCGTCACATGTCTCATAAATATGTCAAACAATCCATGATCTCCTTCATGATTCATATGAATAAAACTAGACGCATGGTTACATGATCTTTGAGTTCTACGTCCTTCAGTAAAAAGGTTGCAGATCTTATGTCAATTCACGTGTGGGGTGGAGGCTTCGTTTGAGACCACTAAAGTAGTACCGGCGTTCGTATTTCGTAGAAGTTTTGGCGATCGTGAGTGGTCTATTTCGAGTACCACTTTTCTTTCTTTTCGATCACTCTTGATCGACTCAGCCGTAAGGTAAGCCTTTATCTATCAAAATCTCTTTTCTTAAAATTATGACATGGAAACATTTAAAGGAGAAATTATTTTATAACAACACTTTTAATATGATTTAAGACTAATCTTATATGGGATTTTACAAATTCATGAAGACCACTTTTAAAGAATATTTTGTGAAAACCGTTATTAAAGAATCACCTTTATAAATGTCATCTTTTGGAAGATCTTTTCTAAATGAACTTTTGTTATAAACCTTTTTAAATGGGATTGTACTACGAACCTTTTTAAACAAGTGATGGGAACCTGTTAAATTGATCTTTTGTTTTAAACTCTCATTATGACCCTTTTGATCATGAACTATGGGACTTTGGAACTTGGAATAATGAACCCTGTGAATTGGAACATTGGCTTTGACCTCTCCATTTTGACCCGTTGATATCACATCTTGGATTGATCATTTGATATAGATCCTTTGACATTGATCCTTGATATTAATCCTTGATATTGAACCTTTGATGCTGAACCTTTGAATACTGAACCTTTGATATTGAATCTTTGACATTGAACCTTTGATTATGACTTGACACTTATACTTGATATTGAACCTTGACTACATGACCCTTCAGTATTTACCCAGGTATTACTTGTTGTGGAGTAGCCACAACCATAGCATTGATGCACCAATGTTATGTACTCTAGTGTGGTTGGAGAGATGTACCACACCGTCCCTGATTATTGTTATCGACTACTGCTATGATTGTTATTGGCCTGCAGGGGCGTATGGATGCATCATAGATTTGATTGATTGATTGATTGTGATATTGACTACATTGATTATTGCTACATTGATTGGTGACTGGGTGTGCGTGCATTGCAACCCCTCACATATTGCGAGCTAGCTACTCCATATGGGGCTACTATTGTATTGTATTGATTGATTGATTGGGCCTGGGGAAATACCGAATTCCACATATATTACACCTTACATCTTACACTTAACCTTGACAACCCTTGACTATCCATTGACACCATATGTAAACTATTTCCGTATTCCTTTGCTTATCATATCTCTTTTGTATTGTATTATTATTCGTTTGATATCTGTTCACTGAGCTTTGTAAGCTCAACCGCATTTCCTTTCCTGCGGCAGGTTTAGTAGGAAGCTGGGTTATGGATGAAGGTTTTGCTTTTGGGCTTAGAAGACTTCACCCTGTTAGATACTTGCTGGACTTAGAGACGATTAGAAGCATCTATGTTGGGCTTAGATTATTGTTGCCCTTTTGTACCTTGTATTTTGATTAGTTTTCTTTTGTTATCTTGTAAGTTTTGAATTAGTATTGTATCTCTGTTTCACTTGTATTCTGAATTGACTCCATAATGTTGCACTTTAGCCCTTCTCGGGTTGGGGTGTTACATTCACGGCGGATGTATCTACGGCGTTGTGAAGGACCGGCTTCTTGGTTTTGCAACGATTGCTCGTGCTCAAATTCTTGGAGAATCAACTCTAGCTCCGTTATTTCTTCAAAGTCGCTAACACTTGAATATGATGATTCGCTCATGTTTCCTGCTTTTAAGTGTAAGTGTTTGAATGTAATAAATTGTGTAATTGATAGAAATGTGTATAATAGGTTTGGTATTTATAGTGTAAAATAAGTTAGGTTTTTAAAAAAGAAAGAAAAAAAATAAAAATAAGAGTAACGTTAGTATTAAAACGTTGTGTAACGTTTTAATAGTCAGAAAAGCTGCACACCGTACGTTTTTTTTCCTTCGTCGTGCCCACGAAACACTACCCGACGACGATGAACGGCAAGGGGGGCGGTGCAGCAACGAGCAACGGCTCGCCGTTGGCCTTGCCACGTCTGAACGGCGAAGGAAAAAACGAGTTGCACCTAGCACTCTTATGTGGTGTGATCAATAAAGTCTTGGAAACAGTCTTGAGATACTATCGGTTAAGTCGAGTAGATCTGTGTTAAAGATTTGCACTACCTAATTAACATGAACAGGAGTAAAATGGTATGACAATGCTTTTTAGGGCTGAGCAAAATCAACTGAAAACAGCCCTGACCCGACAAACCAAGCCAAACCGGGCCTAACTAAACTGACTTTATTCTGTTCGATTTTTAGTTTTGTGTAATTATTTTTGTTTTACTTGGTTCGGTTCCAGTTTGGTTAGGGTCAAAACACAACTATTCGGTTCAAGCTAGCTAAACCGACCCGAGCCGACCTTTTTCGGTTTCAATAGGTTTTACTCGGTTCAGTTCTCGGTTACGTATTACCTTTAATCGATTTTTGGGTCGAGTCAGGTTAGTCGGTTCGGGCCGGGTTTGACCCGTTGCTCAGCGCTCTTTAACAAAACCCAGTCGAGTACCCGTGTATAACAACGGCAGTATATAGTTTTCGACAAAATTTGATGCTGCCGATTTGTGTATGCGGTTTGTGTAATGTCGGATAGTTTACATGTGATTTTGTGTTTCGTGTCACGTTACTACATATAACAAAAAAAAATCATACTATAAGATAGTAATATCTTTTTAAAATGACTCAAAACACAATATATGCTTCAGAATAAGGTTGTCAGGATCAGGATCCTACCTAGGATCGTTATTGGCTTTGCAAGATCGTGATCGTAGGATCTGATCGGGATCATAAGATCCTATGAAAATGTATATATTTTTGTATAGGGGTTGTAATTTTATATTTCATATGATAAACGAATCTAAATGGATGATAAAAGAAAAAGTTATATGTTCAAATACCGCAGTAGTAGAATAATAGATATATTGCAATGCTCACTTGCACAAAGTTACTACATACGTGCACCTGCTTCTTGTTTAATGTTTTTTATTATAGGTTTTTCATGATAACATTTAGATTAATGCAAAAATATAGTGTTAATTTATTGGTACGTGATTCTGTAACTTTTTTTTATTACAGTATATAGATTAATGCAAAAAAATAAATAGATTATATCTGAAAATGAAACGACATAATTTATAATAGAGGGCAGCACAATTATTATTATTATTATTATTATTGATAATCAAATAAATTAAATTAGGATATTCTAATAATATCATTAAAAAAATTTAACATATAATTCATGCTTTTATATGAAACATAAAATAAATTATGAACAAAATTGGGTCAAGTATGTAAATGGTTTACTTAAAAAATAAGCTTATGACATGTTACAAAGCATGAAATCATTTTTCATGAAGAATTATGGGTTTTAAGACATGGACTTATGCATAATAAGTTAATATAGCAAAAAAAAAAAAAAAAAAAAAAAAGCGATCCTACGATCTTACGTGCGATCCTGATACGATCCTACTTGATCCTGATACGATCCTACTTGAATTAGTACCTTGTTAAGATCCTGATCGTTTTTTTGTGTGTAGGATCGTAGAATTGTACGATCCTACGATCAGGATTGCGATTTTGACAACTAACTAATAACATGCCTCAGCTAACTCACAAGATGCGAGTCTAGTGCAATCTTTTCATGTTATGTACTTTTCATTTTAATGGCAACTAAGATAAGTCTTGTGAAACTTTTGTGACAGTTTTTTCTTGGCTTGCGAACTTATTTAATTTTGAAAAAGCGCATAAATCTTTTTCTTTTTCTTTTCTTATTAGCTTATCAAGTTGATTTTATGGCTTATTTAAGACTATAAACTCAACTTGATCAACTCATTAATAGAAAAAATTGCTTTATAAGCTTTTACAAATTTAGGTCCGTATGCACTTAGACACTAATAATTTGTCCATGAATAAAATACAAAACATCACCTTTATGATTATACCAGTAGTTCTTTAGCTCTTCTCAGAATGTAAAAGCGTAAAACTATATCGGTAATTTGAAAAACCCCTTAAGTAATGTTGATTAATCATCTTTTTAACGTAATCTTGGGTTAGCAATTGAAAAAAAAGCGAAACACGATCGAAAAGCAACACAAAATAAACTAGGCTAACGTTGCTGTAAACAACTTTACAGTTTACAGTCATGTTCGTCTCAATTGATTTAACTCATTAACTAAACATGTGTTCGGATTAGGGGTGAGTTAAGTGGATCGGTCACCCATGTGACCTATTGATCCGTTAATTTATTTAGATAAACATGGGTAAAACATGATCTTTTAATGCTAGTCAAAATGGGTTAAGATCGTTGACTTGTTAGACTTGTTAATGGACTTATTATTATTTGAGTTGTTTAAGCCCAAGCCCAAGTATTAAGGTTAGGCTATATATATTGTTTAGGTCCTTTGTAATACAAGACAGATAATTAACGATTGATCTTTACAAGACTTTCTTTTATTACTCTCTCCGTCTCATATTAAATACTCAGTTTAACTTTTTAAAGTTTTTCTTTCTCAACTTTGATCTTAAATATTTTTGTTTGTGTTGTATAATAATTAATGCAAAATTTATGAATGGTTGGTTTTTAAATGTATTTTTATTTATATAATTTTCATCAAATATAATATAAAATAAACAAAAATATTTAAAGTTAAAGTTGAAAATAAAAGACGTTAAAAGTCAAAACTGAACATTTAATATGGGACGAAGAGAGTTTCATAAAATTTTATATTTGGCAATCACACAGTACATTTTTGCCCAGAAATTTTGTTTACCATATACTCAAAAACAAAATATGACCCAAATCAACACGTTATGTATAAATAAGTTGAAATTTCCATATCTATAATTCTTTTTGTGTGTGTGTGTGTGTGTGTGTGGATTGTCGAACATGTCATATTTTTTCGAGTTGCGTCTTTACGTGCAGATAAGTTCAAGCCAGTTAAGTGTTTACGTCAATAACAAAGACGATATAAAGTGTGGTGTTTAACAGTTGTATCCATAAAGTTAGTTACTTTAGCTAAATAATACCTATTAAATTACATGATTATTTCTTAATAAGATTGTTGTTGAAAGATACATGTAAGTTAAAAACACGACTACATTAAGGAAAGAGTGAAAAGGTATGGAAGATAGCTTTTGACAAAGTTAAAATACATGTGATCTTGACCATTTGGCACTTCAACTTTTTTGCATTACTTAGCCTTGTTGTTTTCATGTTTTTTGAGTTATTATTTATTTATACAAAGAAAGAGACAAATCATTGCCAAAGTGGAAGGTTACATTGCAATTATTTACTCCTTTGTTAAAAGCCAACACCTAAATACTTCAAAAGTAGAAGACTTCGTTAGACTGCATGCTTTTATGTTGTTCTTACCTAATTTCAATCTTATTTTCACATTCATAACAATCATTATGCCCAAAACAGATATAGTAGTGTTCTGATTATTTGTAAACCATGCATAAAAACTACAATCATTCGAACATAAGTTTTCTTGACGTAATCATTGGAAGTGAACAAATTTGAGAACATATAAACAGTCATTTATGTGTACTGGTTCTTGTTATAAATTCCTTAACGTCGAAAACATGAGAAAAACATGTAAGTAGCTCGTGTTTATACGTAGTACTAGTGATGCTAAGCATTGATTGTTAGAAAAAGGTAAATACTAGTTTATAACCTTGTTGATGAAAGCTTTTGGAAATCACTAAAGAATAAAATATTATAGGATCCCAAGTTTATTAAGGGTGGATCCTATCAAGATATTATAATTGATGGAACCCTTTTCCTGTTTTCCTATATGGTTATCTAATAAAAAGTGAAAGAGATTTAAACATTTTTTAATCTTTATTCCCAGAAATCAAATCTCTAACTTTTCATCATGAAGTAAATAATCTTGGTAATTAGAGTATGGAAATCTGATAGAAAGGTGGTCCAATATGCACACTCTATTACCTAAATGCTTTAAAAATCCACTCTTTGAGTGTTCGTGTATTTTTATAAAAAAAGCCTCTGAAAAAACCTTTTATTTGTTATGTGTTATGTTCTAAAAAGCATACCGTTTAATAAAGAATACTTTCCTCTTTAATTTAAGATCGATTTTAACATGGTTTCAAGTTGTATTTTGAAAACTAAAAGTTAAATCGATAACCCACGAACTCCTATGAATCTATGATACCTTGGCGACTTTCCGCAATGAATATAATGCGATATGATACTATTTGTCATTTTTTATCCATTCATTTGCTATGGTGTCTGTTAAATTATCACGTCACTTACGTCAATCTCGCCACATGTGCTATATATTACAATGCTGGCGATAAACATTCAAATTTAAATGTGGAACATCGATGGGAAACGAGCAGCTACGATATGAAATTAACATGCTTATCTCTCATTAAAACTTGTCTAATTTCTCACACAAATCGCACGCTTATCTATCTTGGGAACCTAAATGACAAGTATTAGGAGAAATGATGACATTGAGACCATAACCTAGGCACTAGAGGCAGTTTAGTCAAAATTTTAAGTATCAATATGTATCATAACGTATCGCTATGCAAAAAAGACAATGGTATAATCACGCAAAATATATTACTCACATCACATCACTTATTTTAACCCATTACGATATACATCGATGTTGTTTACAGTCTCTTATAAAATTCAAATATAACAACATGCAAAATACATATGAAGACCTGAGTTTACCAAAAAAAAAAAATGCAAAAACCGCATCATGTCATTTCGTTTTATCGAGGATTTGTACTGTTGTAGATATTGATCACTATTCGCGAAGCTAGGGTTGTCTCACTAAAGTGAAGAGGACAAGTTTGACCATTTGAAGTGCCAGACTTGTGTTAAGTCTAACGACATGAGAAGGTTAAGAATCCTCTTCATTGAATCATCGTCCATTTTGGTGAGGCGGCTGCCGGTAGTGAAGCTATTATTTTAAAGGATTTCTTAGAATGTAATAATCAATATTTTAAACTATGTTCATACGGTGTCGTCCAATGTAAATATTATGTATTAATGAAGTTTTACGTGTGTTACGACAAACATGTATATTGTAATATTCGTAAAAATACCATATCAAATACAATGGGTAATTACATCGCAAAAATCATAGATCAATTAGAGTACGCTACATTAAAACATCTAGAGTGAAAGTTACATTCTTTGAAACGTAAAAGATATAGGAGATAATGGTATGATAACAAACAAGAATTCTTTAGACAGTTTAACAACACGCTAAAGGATGGCCACTATTCGAATTCAAGATCAGTATATGCCATTGATGGTTACGAGAGTATGGCCGAAGTGGTAGCTCTAGTTGACCATCAGTTGGCTTTCATCACCAAAGCTTCATGGTGTGAAGTGATGAAATCTTCAAGTGAGGTGGTTGAGTGACCACTCAACCTGGCATGAAGTCATGAGGGCCTTGACATGTGACTCAACCAAATGACTATTTTTTCGCAACTTATGTGTGCAAAATAATATAAGGTTAATGGAGAGAATGTATACAGTCTAGGAACTTTGAATTGGTATATATATGAAACAAATCTATTACACATATTGTAGGGTTCTGGTGGTCATCCGCTCAGTTATCAAACATGTACAGCGGAAAAATAAACACATAAAAACTGTGCAGACCAAAACCCTATGTGCATATCTACTAAACAGTGATATAACCTAAACCTAACACGTATAATGGGTGTTTAGAAAACTTACTTGATGCTGTTAGTAAGCTTTTCTGACCTAATCTGCTGCACGGAACACCTTCTTGATCACCTTGGTGCTACACGATTAGTTTTAGGGTTTCTCAGAGAAAACCACCTTTATGTTTGCCATCAGGTATCCGTTGGTACTATACATGTAGAACAGGGCTCGAACCTATCACAAGTTAGGCAAGATACAAAGTTGGGTAAAACCCTAAATCTAATAGGTCGATTTAGGGATCGACTATTAAAAGTCGACTTGTGGTCGACTAGGAAAATCGACCATTGGGTTTTATCCCTTTGGTTTCGGTCGAACGCACAACAAGATAGAGAGGGGAGACTTTTAGGGTTATTGTAAGAGTTATGAGAATCCCTTAAGGTGCCTCGTATTTATAGGGCACTTATGAGGATTCTAGAATACTTGGTGAGCAAGTATTAGAGTTAGACTTGAAGTCAAACACCCGCTTTGGGGTTTTTGTTTGACGAACCAAACAAACAACCCTTTGTGGTTTGTTGTTTTGCTTCCTGTAATTAATTATCTTCTAATATTTATCCCAGATAAATATTAGACTTTAACCTTGAAAATATCGCCATATTTTCATTTCCTCTCAAACCTCATTTCATTTCGTAAACTCGTTTCTTATTTCCGCTTGTATTGTTTTGTTTAGTGTGCACAGGTGTGACCCTTCGGCATTTCCGTGAAGGCAAGTGTGAAAGTCGTTGTGTTATTTGCACACAAACCCTTTACATATCGTATATACGTTGCGATATCATCATCCACCTCACAACAACTAACTTTGCAAAAAAGATTCATACAGAGGCTACACTTGACGACAACCCTTTTAAGGTATATCGCTATGAATCCCCTAGGACTCCTATGCAAAGAAGACGCAAAGAAAATTTTTGAGAAGAAAGCCATTAATTTAGTAATTGGAAGAAGCAGCGAGGCAATTGGTTAACGGCATGAGGTGATCAAGGCTTTTTTATGTTGCACTTTGTACTGGAGAAATTAGGAACGCTTTTGAGGGGAACGAAATTAGACGCGGTGTGTGATCAATGTGACCTTTAACATGTACAAGTGAACAAAAACTGATTAGATTTATCGGGAAAGTAAATAATCTAACATATTTGTATCAATTGTCGGATATCGAAAATGTATCGCGGCTCTGACACAAAGTGTCACATCAATCGTAATCCGTAAATGTTTGCATGTATCAATTTCTATTTTTTGAATCGTATTTATCGATTTCTTTCGTTTGGAATTGTAGTTTTCAATGTAAAAAGATGAGCATATGAAGAAAGAAAAGGTAGTCTTGGTATTTTGATTTTGGAGCATGAAAATTAAAAGAGCGCACTTTTAAAACACTAAGCTAGGGGTCAAAGAGTGTACATAGTGGAATACCTTTCATCAAATTTTCCTTATAATATTTAACTTTCCAATTTAACAGTTTGCATTATTCAAAATATAATGGCTTTTTAATGTTCAATCAAAATGGTTATTCTATTAATTTATCAATATCAAAATATTCTATTAACCTAACAGATTATTAGTTAATTTGATGGTAATCATTTTGCATTTATATAAGTTACCAAGCCTTTCAACTAATATCAAAGATTATTAATAGCAAAACTGATTGTTAACCAAAAGGTAACTATTAAAAACTAGCTAGCAATGCATAACACTTGCTTGAATACTACATTTTGATCAATGTATCTCATTATGATTTTAAGTGGCATAAGCCTTTAAACTGCGTAGTTGCAACTCGAGATTTCAGTAAAACAAGTGCACTGGATATGGGTTTTGTATAAATTTCGACCCGCAACTATACATGTATGCTCTAAGATATGCATCATACATAGTTCTTATGTCCAAAGTTCATGTCATATAACATAATTCGAAGAATGCTCTTAAATTTACAAACTAATTATGACTTCTGCAAAATCTAAAAGCTACTCAGAGACACTGGTTTCATAAGGCCATCACTTGTTAGGTTACCCAAAAGCTTCTCAAAAACTTTTTGGAAACATTCTATCTCGACGCACATGATGTTGATCCTTTATAATCAAAAGTCTCAGCAAGTATTCAATTGCACTATGACACACAGCTTGATAATAGTTGATATACCAAACTTGTTGTAGTGATGTTTCATATATACTTTAGTAAATAAAATAATTGATGTGCAACTTAAGTGTAAAGAAACTGTCTTTGCTCACTGATTGAGACTTTTAGATGATATGAAGGCCAATAATAGGACACAAAAATCTCAGCACACGCATACAAAGATAGTGCGCTAAAAAACCTGTATTTTGGTTTTGTTTTACAGCATGAACAATGAACAAAATAGACTTGAAGGACTCTTTATACTCTGATTCTTTTTAATGCATAAGTTTTACAAAAGCAAACATTCATGAAAAGCAAAAGCAAAAAAGATCACAGCACCACTAACCACTAATTAATCAAAAAAAAGCAAAGCCACCATGCATCTTTCTTCATAAAGTGTACTTCACATTAACAAATCATGTATATATTACACAGAAGATCCCCTTCATATTCTACTCCTCCCCTCCAAAAAAAGAAAGAAAAAAAAAACACATATTTTCACTCTTTATTGTTGGTTAATGTTTAACAATGGCGGAAATTGTTGTGGTAGAGCCAAGCATTGCAAGTACTAGCAATACCAGAGGTTATGATCGTGGTTCTAATCGCAATGGTAACAGGTCAAATCCGCGTTATACAAGGTCTATTACGTCTGGACGTGAGTATGTTCCTGAGCCTTTTGATTCTGAGAAACTGCCAGTTACCTTGAAGTCTGAAATTCAAAGATTTCTACGTGTTGCGAATTTGATTGATGCTCAAGAGCCGCGTGTTGCTCATTTATGTAAGTGTTTTTTCTCTTCTTGCACTCAAGATTCTGATTTTCTTAAAGTGTTTATAGGTGACAAGTAAGGTGAATATCTGATTTTTTGTACGTATGTATAAGATTCTTGGGGTATATATGGTTAACATGCTATTTATTGTATGTATGGTTTCGAATAAAAACTATTCTTGTTTCCTCACTTAACCAAGATTCTGTTTCTTAAAGATAGTATGTTGAAATGGACATTTTGATGATTCTTGGAAACATATGTATCACTATGAATATTCCTTGAATATTAGATTTTTATGTGTCTTGCATGTTTTTTTAATCTTATTTGTGTAAATGAATGGAGCTGTGTTTTCTTTTTGTCGGTAGTTGATATATGTAGTCTATGATGCTAGTTGCTTGAATTTCTTGATTCCTGAATGGAAAAAGGATGAATCTCGAGTTCCGAAATTAAAATTCTTGCTGCTGTTTTAAGCTTCTAAATTCCATAATCATGTTACTTATAATGAGCATATGATTGTTTAACCGGTTTTTGGGAGCAGGTCGGTTTCATGCTTTTGTTGTTGCACATGAATTGGACCGTAAATCAAGTGGGCGTGGAATACGACAGTTCAAGACTGCTCTTCTTCAGCGACTTGAACAGGTGAATTTCAAACCCAAATAAAACAAAGAATCTTAGAGTAAATAGACATAAGAGTTCATAATTAACATCAAAATTTTCTGTAATTTTAATGTCGTTTGACACCTGAGGATTGATAGGATGAAGAAGTTACTTACAGAATGAGGAAGGAAAAGAGTGACGTGCGTGAGGTCAGACGTGTTTATCGTGAATACAAAGATTATATTATCAAACATGGTGGTGAAAGTACTTTGGAGAACAGGTACTTATAAATATGGCATAATACCTCAAAATTCTCATGTTATTTTTACGCTGACATATAAATATCTTGCAGAGACGCGTTAATTAAAGCTGGTGCAATTGCTGGTGTATTATATGAAGTGTCAAATACACTTACTAAGGCTGCTGGTACACAGGTTTGTATTTCGTCTTATGTTGCTTGAAACGTTACAAAGTTAACAAATTCATTCATTCATGATTTTGATTATCTTGTATCTTCCTGCTAGCATCGTGCTGATAATGACGTTAAAAGATCCGAATTCTATGATTTCAACATTCTTCCCCTTGATCAAGGAGGTGTTCATCAAGCAATAATGCAACTCCCTGAGGTCTGATGTTATATTATTACTTAGACGTGGCAAAATGCCAAAATGGTCGAGTTGGACAGTTTGGTTCGGGTTGACCCAGAAAATTTTTCTATAATTTATACATATACTCGTAATTAATTTCCATATTTGATCATAACTATTATAGTATTTCTAATCTACTTCTTGTAAGTAAAATGATTTAGGAACTTTTATGCATTAAATGTACACTTTTTGGCGACTTTTGACACATTTTGAATCGTTGGCTTTTTTTCTTTTTCTTTTTTTTTTTTTTTTTTGGATATTTACCCGTTTGACCCAATATCAAACATTATCAGGATTGACCCATTATATGTAACTGCTTTGAAATAGCCAATTAATGTCTTAGTGGAATCTAACTATCGGAAGAAAATACTACAGATTAGAGCTGCAGTTGGTGCTGTTCGTAATGTTCAGGGTATACCTTTCATTGAAGAATTCACCAGAGTCGCACCTCATTTTGATTTGTTTGACTGGCTCCAGCATTCCTTCGGATTTCAGGTCAAGGACCTTTCAGTTGTCATCATCTTTTTTTTATTTTGATTTTCTTCATTTTCTGATATTAAAATAATAAATTCATTTGCTACAGAAAGGAAATGTCGCTAACCAGAGGGAGCATTTGATTCTACTTATTGCAAATATCCATATCAGACTTTGTACTAAACCTGCAAATACATCCAAGGTACCCAACACCAAAAATATACACATTTTCTTGTTTAATTTACAGAACGTGTTTGTTAACTTTGGATATTACAGTTAGCAGATGGCGTTTTAGACGAGCTGATGAAGAAATTCTTCAAGAATTATACAGAATGGTGCAAATTTTTAGAAAAAAAGAACAGTATAAGGTCAGGGAGACTATTCTGCTCGTTTATATTTCATTCTTGATTTTTACTAAAAAATTTTAATTAATTATGCAGGTTGCCATTTTCGGCTCCAGAAGCTCAACAATACCAGCTATTGTATATAGGCCTTTATCTTCTTATATGGGGTGAGGCTGCTAATTTGCGGTTCATGCCAGAATGTCTTGCTTATATTTTTCACCATGTAAGTTGAACACTGATACTATCAATACATATTAAAAATCATCATACTTAATTCCGTTTGTGTATTTGTAGATGGCATATGACTTGCATAGCATGTTGACGGGTGCCACCATTTTATCACCGGGTGAAACTT
Organism: Artemisia argyi; assembly: GCA_030686995.1. Classification (NCBI taxonomy): domain Eukaryota; kingdom Viridiplantae; phylum Streptophyta; class Magnoliopsida; order Asterales; family Asteraceae; genus Artemisia; species Artemisia argyi. The sequence goes on from CM060709.1 coordinate 294,377,741, forward strand.
TCACTCCTACTTATGGTGGTCCAGAGTCTTTTCTTAATAACATTGTCTGTCCAATATATGACGTTATTCGCGAGGTACTCCATCCATAAATGATTCATAATATTTTATTGTATTTTTCATGTTTATTTACGTTCTATGTTGTTAATATTAAATGACTGAAGGAAGCTAAGAAAAATCAGAATGGAATGACTGATCATTCCAATTGGAGAAACTATGACGATTTGAACGAGTTCTTCTGGTACTAGTTTCTTCTTTACTGATTCAAAACTTATACTAGTACATTTTATGTATTAACTTAATATTCGCTTGTTACATATCGCTAGGTCTCCTGATTGTTTCCAATTAGGCTGGCCGATGAATCCGGACCATGACTTCTTTTATGTCCCTGAACTTGAGGATCCTAAAAGCAAAAAGAAAGGTTCAGATAAACTTAAGACAGAGAATAAGAAAGAACCAAATGATGAAGAAGTTGAGGTAAACAGTAAGTTCTTAATCAACTATTAGACATTTTAATATCTCAATAATTCAAATTATCATATATTTTTCAGCTCAATGATGAGAGTCAATCCAAAGATTCAGAAAAGAAGGAGAAAAAATGGTTAGGAAAAACAAACTTTGTCGAGTTTCGCTCATTCTGGCATGTTTTCAGAAGCTTTGATAGGATGTGGGCGTTTCTCATTTTATCTCTTCAGGTGCATTTGAAAATTGCAAATTGTTTAAATTTCGGGAAAAAAAAATATTGCTTTTATCAAATTATCAACATTTCATTTCTTTGTCAGGCAATGATAATTATGGCTTGTCATGATCTCGAATCACCATTACAAATGTTTGATACACCAATACTCGAGGATATTATGAGCATCTTCATCACATCTGCAGTTCTTAAACTAGTTCAAGGTCTTATGCTACTTTAACTTCGGTACTCTCTCATTAAGATGAAAAGTTTGCACCTTTTTCATATTCTGAACGCAGGTTCATGACCTTAATCAATTTACTTTTATACCCTAATAAAATATTGCAGCCATTCTTGATATTGTGTTCACGTGGAAAGCTAGATCAACAATGGAAGAGTCTAGAACGCGAAAGCATACATTGAAGGTGGTCATTGCAATGATATGGACTATTATGTTACCTATATTTTATTCCAAAACTAGAAGAAAGTACACCTGTTATTCAACAAATTATGGAAGCTGGTTTGGACAGTGGTGTTATTCTACGTATATGCTTGTGGTCGCGTTCTACTTGATGTCTAATGCAGTCAACATGATCCTCTTCTCGGTACCTGCAATTGGAAGATACATTGAGACCTCAAATTCTCGGATATCTTTGTTGTTAGCTTGGTGGACTCAGGTATTATTATTACTGGTAACAAATGTTCCTAATAAATTTCTATCTTTATGTATATTCTAACTTTGTTGCGTTTATATATTTAGCCTAGATTATATATTGGACGAGGAATGCAAGAGTCTCAATACTCTCTTTTTAAGTACAGTTTATTTTGGATGCTGTTGTTAATAAGCAAATTGGCATTCAGCTACACCTTTGAGGTGAGTATTATTGCATTTCGAATCTAAATTTACGTTTATTAGTCAATAATTAATTTCTGCTATGATCAGATAAAACCACTCATAGGACCAACACGAAAGATTATGACCATCGGTATTACAAAGTACGACCGGCGTGAACTATTTCCAAGAGGTAATAACTGTTTGATACTTTCTCTAATAAACATAAATGATATATTGGATGATTCATTATCTTACAAAGATTTAATCTAAACCAGTCAAGAATAATGCTGGAGCAATTATTGCTATCTGGGCTCCAGTCATAATGGTGAGTTTAATTTAATAGTCAATACTTCAGAAACACACTCATACCCATCAGTCTATATATGCACAGCGTGCTTTTTTATACAATGTTTAATGTTAATATATGTCATTTTAGGTATATTTCATGGACACGCAGATTTGGTATTCTGTTTTCTGTGCAATCTTTGGAGGACTATATGGAATCTTGCATCATCTTGGAGAGGTAACACATTAACTTATAATTTTAAAAGTTGGATATTATCTAACACTGATTTATTGTGTCTAGATACGCACGTTGGGTATGATGAGAAGTAGATTTCAAGATTTACCTTTGGCGTTCATGAGATCGCTAATCCCACATCCTACGAAAACTGACAAACATTTAAAGAGGAAATCTTTCTTGAGGGAGATGTTTCAGAAGGTACAAGTTACAATCTTTATTTTAGCTCATTAATTGTTCTTGTGGTCCGAACTCACACTGGTTTCTTTCTAGCTGTCCGAGAGACAAATGAGGAATGGTCTTGTTAAGTTTATTGTTGTATGGAATGAAGTCATCAAAAGCTTTCGGGAGGAGGATCTCATAAGTAATAGGTTCATATCTCCAATTTAAGCTATTCTTTTGTCACGAGAACTATTAGGAGTATTAATATAACAAGTGCATTCAAATATGAACAGAGAGGTTGAATTGATGAAGATGCCTTTATCATCTGAGTTACTTTCCGGCCTCGTTCGTTGGCCTATTTTCCTCCTAGCAAATCAGGTACTATCTGGTTTTAAGTTGTGATTAAGGCTAATTTCATATAAAACTTATCCAACTTTGGGTCAATTTTTTCATTTACAGTTGCCAATGGCCTTAACTGTTGCAAAGGACTTTGTGGGTGAAGATGCAAATCTTTTTAAAAGAATTAGAGCAGATGTCTACATGTATATTACTGTAAACGAGTGTTACGAGTCACTGAAATACATTCTTGATATACTCGTAGTTGGTGATCTTGAGAGAAGGTCTGCTGATCTTGAATTTTTTTTTTTTTTTTGGTCAAAATAATAGTAAATGATGACTTAAAGTTAAATTCATTTTCAGAGTGATTCACGGGATAATAGAGGAGATTGAAGAAAGCATTAGGAAATCAACTTTCGTTAAAGATTTCGATCGAACCGAGATCCTATCTCTACATGCTAAATGCATTGAGTTGGTTGAACTTCTGGTAATTCTTGAATTCTTGAATCCCACACTCATATTTCTAGTTCTTCATTTACGAGATTTTGATAAGGCTGTAATCTTACGTGTTATTTAGGTTGAGGGAAATGAGAACAACTATCCGCAAGTTGTGAAAGTACTTCAAGATGTTCTTGAAATCGTCACAAATGATATGATGAGAAATGGATCAAGGTTTGCACCTCGTTTTACTTCCTCTTGATTCATCAGTTTCTAGAATCTTGTTATGAAGTTTATCTGGTTAACATACAGAACAATGGAATCCGTCAATGCATGCCAACAAACTGAAGAATCATACTTTGGTGACGTGGAACCTGACCCGCAACTATTTGCGTCAAGACATTCTGTACATTTCCCATTGCCAGATAGCGATTCTCTTAAAAAAAAGGTTTTATTTTTAATGCCTCTGGAACACTTAGATATATACTAAAAATTAAATACTTTATAGAAAGACTAACACGATACTCATTTTCACAGATAAAGCGTTTCCTTTTGCTGCTTACTGTCAAGGATGCAGCAATGGACATACCTAAAAACCTAGATGCACGAAGACGTATATCATTTTTTGCAACATCTCTTTTCATGGATATACCCCGATCTCCAAAAGTGCGCAACATGTTATCTTTCAGGTATGCATGTTTCAAAGATTCGACATTTTTATCAAATTACTCTTTTGGATTCTGATAGCCGATTATTTGCTTTGTATTCAGTGTTTTGACTCCTCATTTTATGGAAGAAGTTAAATTTTCTACAAAGGAACTGAATGAAGATCAAGATTATGTTTCCATTGGATTTTATCTGCAGAAAATATTTCCTGGTAAGCGCTGTGAAAATCATCTTTTATGGCTTTTATACATACCTTTATTATTATTATTATTATTTTTTAATTCGTTTTGTATTGTTTTAATTAGATGAGCTGGAAAACTTCCTGGAACGAATGAGGGTTGAAAATTTAGAGGATTTAGACGATAATGGCAAGGAGGAGCTTCGAGATTGGGCTTCCTTCCGTGGGCAGACTCTAAGCAGGACAAGTAAGTTGCAAGAAACTAGAGATGATTAGATGGACTGGTCTACCAGATTGACTAATGGGTCAAAACGGGTTGGGATTGTTGCTGCCAGTTTTAAAATGGGTAGAAATGGTCCATTTTTAAACGGGTCAAAACAGAGCATTTTAAATGGGTCAAACATGTCATTTTTCAGAACAGGTTGAAACGGGTTGGGTCGGGCCAGGTAGGTTGACCTGCAAACACTTTCCGTTACTCCGTTTATAAATAAAAATGTGATAACTAAGATAGTACTATTATCATTACATTAGGAATTTAAATTGCTGGAATAAATCCATTTAGCAAGTTGTATGCATTAGAAGTAGATTTTATGACTTCCAACCCATTTGACCCATTCCACATTTTAGCCATATTTTTTTTAATACGACCCGTTTTAGTTAAAAGTTATAAAGCGACCCAAAATCGGCCCCGCATAAATAAATGGGTCAAAATTTAACCTTAACAAGACACAGTAAGTTCTTTAGAATTTCACATATAAAAGGTACCTTAATATATCCTTATTTTCTTAACAGTTCGTGGGATGATGTACTATCAGAAAGCGTTAAAGCTGCAAGCTTTTCTTGACATGGCTGAAGACGATGGTATTAACTCATATTATTAAATATGTTTTCTTTAAAAATCAGATAATCTGATATATCCATGTTCATTATATGACCAGATATTCTTCAAGGTTATGATGCAATTGAAAGGGGAAATGATACATTATCCGCTCAACTTGATGCATTGGCAGACTTAAAATTCACTCATGTCATCTCATGTCAAGTGTTTGGGTCCCAGAAAACATCGGGTGACCCTCAGGCACAAGAAATCATTGACCTTATGGTAAGGTACCCTTCACTACGTGTAGCGTATGTTGAAGAAAGGGAAGAAATCGTCGATAATAAGCCAAGAACGGCTGTTGAAGAAAGGGGAGAAATGGTTGAGAATAAGCCTAGAACGCCTGTTGAAGAAAGGGATGAAATGGTTGAGAACAAGCAAAGAACGTATGTTAAAGAAAGGGAAGATAAGAAGCCACGAACAATTTATTCATCTGTATTAGTCAAAGCGGTTAATGGTTTTGACCAGGTACAAAATACAGGATTCGTAAACTGACCACTTTGGTTTATTTAGCAATCAGTAAAGATGTTAACATACTTAAATGTTTGCAGGAGATATATCGTGTGAAGCTCCCGGGCCCACCAAATATTGGAGAAGGGAAACCCGAGAATCAAAACCATGCTATAATTTTTACACGTGGTGAAGCTCTGCAAGCAATTGATATGAACCAAGTACGCTAAGTTTCAATCCACAGCTACATCACCGGTTTTGACTTTTGTAATAGTCAACTGATACACATGTTTACAGGATAACTATCTGGAAGAAGCGATTAAAATGAGAAACCTCCTACAAGAATTTCTACCAAGATTCGGAAAACGTCCTAAAATACTTGGTTTAAGAGAACACATATTCACCGGAAGGTTTGTTTCTTTAAATTTTAATGTATCAGATTCGACTTTATGAAGTCAAAGATTGACTTTTTTTTTTTTTTTTTTTAAGTGTTTCTTCTTTAGCATGGTTCATGTCTTACCAAGAGACAAGTTTCGTCACAATTGGTCAAAGACTTTTAGCCAATCCTCTCAGGTGTCGGTTTATTGTTATTTCCAGCTCACAATTAGCACAAACCTACCAATCATGAATCACTAACCATTTGTGATTTTCAACATTAAACAGGATTAGGTTCCACTATGGTCATCCGGATGTTTTCGACAGAATTTTTCACCTAACAAGAGGTGGAATAAGCAAAGCTTCAAAGACGATAAACTTAAGTGAAGATATTTTTGCAGGTTTCAGTTTACATTTGTTTAAAACCTCAAAATACTTAATTACTAGTAACTTATTAGTTATTAATCATATTATTGAGAACTAAAAATGTTGTAGGATATAATACAACATTAAGGCGTGGACATATAACATACCAGGAGTACATACAAGTCGGTAAAGGCCGTGATGTAAGCCTAAACCAGATATCAAAATTCGAAGCAAAAGTGGCAAACGGGAACAGTGAACAAATTCTTAGCCGGGATATCTACCGGCTCGGACGCCGGTTTGACTTTTTCCGTATGCTTTCGTGTTACTTCACAACAGTTGGTTTTTACTTAAGCAGTCTGGTAATTTACTAATTTGTCACCCAAAATACTCAAATTATCACTTTCGCAAAAAAATAAGCCTAGTTTCTATCTATTTTCAAACCTTGCAGATATCGGTGCTAGGCATATATGTGTTCTTATACGGGCAGCTTTATCTTGTGCTTAGTGGTTTAGAAAAAGCTTTACTTAAAGAAGCTAAAGTGCATAACATTAGGTCATTAGAGACAGCATTAGCTTCACAATCCTTTATTCAGCTCGGGTTATTAACCGGGTTACCAATGGTAATGGAGATAGCACTCGAACGAGGATTTCTTAGTGCTCTGAAAGATTTCGTCCTCATGCAACTCCAACTCGCCGCTGTTTTCTTCACATTTTCACTCGGTACAAAAACACATTATTTCGGTCGAACCATACTTCACGGTGGGGCCAAGTACCGACCAACAGGAAGAAAAGTTGTGGTCTTTCACGCAAGTTTCACAGAAAACTATCGATTATACTCACGGAGTCATTTTATGAAAGGATTTGAACTACTTTTACTTCTAATCGTTCACGATATCATCAGACGAGAATACGAAAACCACATGACATATGCTATGGTCACATACGCCATCTGGTTCTTATCATTAACATGGTTATTTGCTCCATTTCTGTTTAATCCTTCGGGTTTCGATTGGGGAAAAATAGTCGATGACTGGAAAGACTGGAATAAATGGATTAAACAGCAGGGCGGGATCGGGATACAACAAGATAAAAGCTGGCAGTCTTGGTGGTATGATGAGCAGGAACACCTTAGGCATTCGGGATGGGGTTCTCGGGTTATTGAGATACTTCTTTCTTTACGGTTCTTTATTTATCAGTATGGTCTCGTATATCATCTTGATATAGCCGGGACTCATAAAACATTTGTGGTTTATGTCCTTTCATGGGTCGTTATTGTCGTCATTTTCCTGTTAATTAAGGTAAAACTCAAACCATGCTTCAAAATACTGACAATGTTTGGGATTGCGAGTTTAAGTGCTTGTCTGTTTATTTTCTTAAAAAGAGTTTCAAGTGTTGATCTAAAACTGCTTAAAAATAAGCACTTACAAATAACAATATACCAACCTGGTTATTTTTTTTTTTAAGCAGATAAGCAGCAGCTTGAAACAAGCAATCCCGAACACTCCCTAAGAGGGTTTCTGAAGTCCTAACTGTTTTGAGATTTTTTTGGCAGCTTGTAAATATAGGGAGGCAATATCTGAGCGACAACCATCAGCTTTCATTCAGGCTATTCAAAGCCTCTCTTTTTTTAGCTGTTATAGCAACCATAATCACTCTTTCATACATCTGTCAACTATCTGTAGCCGATTTGATCGTCTGCTGTTTTGCGTTTCTACCCACCGGTTGGGGCCTGATACTCGTAAGCTCTAATGAAACCTTTTAAATACTGAAACCAAACGGTAGGGGTGGACTTTATGCCAGGTTTGGTTTGTCAGGTTGTAACTCATTAATCTAAACGGGTTAATCATTAGGCAGGTTACATTTATAACTGAAATGGGTGGGTGGGTTGTAAACGGGCTGGTGAGGTCAGCTATAAAACTACCTGCTTATTAAATAGCCACCAAATGGTTAGACGAGTTGACTTGTTTATGAAACCAACCTGTACAGACACGACCATAACCCTTTATTTCATGTTACGATGGGAATTGTGGCTCCTACAGAAAGTGTTTTTTTTTTTTTTTTCAATCCAAAGTAACAAACTTTATTTGAATTCTAGGTTGCTCAAGCTTTCAGGCCGTTGATTCAGGGGACGGTTTTGTGGAAGTTCACACGGCTTTTTGCACAAGCATATGATTTCGGTATGGGAGTAATTCTTTTCACACCATTAGCGTGTTTGGCATGGCTACCTATCATTTCAGCTTTTCAGACTCGGTTTCTATTCAACAAGGCTTTCAGCAGGAGACTGCAGATTCAGCCGATTCTTAAAGCGAAAAAGAAACATATATAACTTTTTCTTGTATTTAAAATTCTCTGTACATGATATATATATGGCATAACAAATCACATCATAGTGTAGATAACAAACATTTTTTGTGGCTTACCGATTTATAATCGTAATAAGTAATTTACACGAATCCAATGCAGCTCTTGACATATCAATGATACGTTATCTTTTAAAGTCAAGAATTATGAAGGTATTGAACAAATCATAAAAATATCAATCTTAAAAAGAATAAGCTAAGCAATTTGATGTGATTTAAAAGAGTAACAATTGTATACCGATGTTGCACCCCACATCTTCAATTTCCTGACCAAAGTTAAAAGCCTGCTATGCGTGTTTTTTTACGCTATTTTGACCACAGTATATAATTGTAGTGAAAAGCCATAACGATATTAGGGTGATATCAACAAATATTCTTGCTATTCACATAACTATCAAAAGAAAGCATCGTATAAGACGTTCACTTACACCCTCAAGAATGGTGAATCATCTATATGCAAGATATACAAACCATCATACAGCTTAGACACACGTATATAACATAACTATCACCCACAGCTAAAAAATGTACCCGCGTTATTTAGGTGAAGGAGAAGATATTACTTGGCCTGTTATTTCAGAATCGTCAAACTGGCCTTTCTCGATTGCATTAACGTCCACAGCATCAAATTGGCCTTTATTGCCTTTATCTATTGCATTAACGTCCACAGCATCAAGACTAAGCCTGTCTGGCTCCTCTACGTTAACTTCACCACCTGCTGTCACAGGACTCATAGCAGCTTTTTCTGAACCAGCTTCAGTATCAGGTCTGTACCCAGGCGACAGAATAGATCCAGCCTCACCAGGACTCATAGCAGCTTTTTCTGAACCAGCTTCACTATCAGGTCTGTACCCAGGCGACGTAATAGATCCAGCCTCACCAGAAGAGTCAGACTGCACAGATAAGTCTTTATCTTTCCTTTTCGTAGACCCTTTACGTGACATCGCATGCATCATACCACGAGCAGAATGTCCAGTACTCTTTAGAATACCTTTGACTGTACCTCTGACTCCTCTCTTATCCGGGCTTCCAAGATCACTTCCTTCTGGACTCTCTTCAAATTCGACTACTTTCGGGTTTTGACCCGTTGCTAGATGGTTGTCCTCCATTACCAAGTTCACACCAATCCCTTTTGCATTCACTGACCTAACGTTTTCATGTGGAGTATCACAGTCTTCATCATCCCGTATCTTAATGCTTCTTGACTTATCTTTATCATCCTCTGTTTTCGGGCTTCTAGAGAACAATGAACCAACTTTATGGAACCCTCTTTTAACTGGGTTTCTTGATTTTGGTTTACTACCTTCAAGGCTTTCATCAGTGCTGCTCGAGTCATTCGGATACGGTTCAACTCTGATGCTACTGCTCAGGAATTCACCTTCTTTACTGACCCGATTCTTCCCCTTTCTTGGCTCCCATACTTGTGCTACCTCAGGACCCGGGTGGTGTACCCATATGCCCGTTTCTCGTTGTCCTTCGACATCAATCGGTTCATAACTATCAGCTGTCGGATCTTTATTTTTTTCAGGAGCTTTAACTGAAACGTCTCCGTTCTTGAATTCAGTCTTTGATGCATCGACATCGCATGGTTGTTCAAACAATTTGTCTACACCTTCAAATTCAATAACTTTTATAGCAAGATGCAATCTTCCCGTTTTAACGTTGTCGAGTGGCAACCACATGTCACGTCTCTCGCCATCTTTGAAATCATTAATCTTTACACAGCATTTACTGCATAAAACGTCCATAATCCAGTCATATAAACGTATATTCAAACTTTAGAGAAAAGAGCCGAGAAATAGGGAATAAAAAGAAAACGAACCCAAGGATGTCATCAACAAAGCGATCTTTATCACGGACTTCAATTTCAAGAAGATTAGGTGCGTCCCATGAAACAATAGGAATCTTGAACTCTTCGAACCATTTTGGCGATAACGTCTTCTTCTGTGTCTTGGTCCTGAACCTCTTTGAACCAAGCTTGCCTTTTATGTAAGGATCAGCCAACCCTGAAAAGGGGTTAAGTTGGTTAGCCATCTTCACTAAACACTATGGTGAATGCGCATTTTTAAGTAACCTTACCGTTCATGTCTGATGGTTTCATATCTGATCCTTCCACAATTTCTACTAAGGCATAACCAACCGGATCCTTTGCATCCATCGAAAACCAACTTTCTGAAATGGCAAAAAAAAAAATACCTTGTTAGGTTTAAACCTGCCATAATACGCGTTAACACACTATTTGAGTATTTTCTAAAGTAATACCTGCTTCTGGTGAAACAAATTTCTCGACGTCCACCACCAACATATTAGGCTGCAAAATCAGTCGATGTGTAAAAATCAGAAACCCTTTTACACGTTAACTATAAATTATTAACTTATATGTTTGCAACATAAACAAACCCCAACCGTCCCGAACCGTACTATAAAACAAGAGAACAAAAGAATGCTACCTCAACCAATGTCTCCTCAAATGCAACATTCAGAAGCTTATCCTGATTAAGTTAAACAAAACATAAAACACACATTAGAGTGAGCGTTCATAAGTGTTTGTGCGTATGTGAAATCGCAATTAGTGAAGTTAACCGATTACTAACCAGCCATCCAGCAATCCCGGGAACCTCAGTAACATCGAGACCATGAGAAAAAATTGGTTTTACTGTCATCTGAAAGTATGGTGGTTCCACGAAACACACCCTCATACGTCCAAGAAATGGCCATTTTGGGAGAAACTTGATTCCCACCAATACCTAAACGAATTTCAAATAGACAGAATACAAAACCTCGTTAATCGTGATCATTAAAATGCAACATTAGTGAAAAACATTGTTCAAAATATGAAATTCTACCTTTCCTTCAACATGCATTCCTGTCAAATGCATCTTAGCAGACATTCCAAAACCCAATCTTTTTGTCAGTTTGACCGCTAATATTGCACTCATGTCATCAGCTGTTCGAAAATTTAGTCCCATTTCCATAACCTAAAAAACCAATACAACGTATCAATGAATGACCATTTTTACTACATTGTGACCCCGTGATTCAGAAAAGTTAACTTACCAAATGATCGTCACCGGTAGATTGACGACAAACCCTCATTTCAGTAATCATAGGTGGAGATCTTCCCATATACAAATTCTGAACCATTGCTTCTTTCTGCATACATTGTTACATACAAAGATCAATCAATAGATACTTCTCAAGCTGATAACATGATTAAGCAAATTTCCAACAAATGGCACAACATTTCCATTTTAATGTAAATCGCTTAAAATTAGAAATTTCTTCGATCACGCCTGTATTAAGTAGGAATTCTACTATTGAAAAAACTTCAAAGTTTTTGCCAAAACCCGGGAAAAATAAAACTTCAAACCATGTTTTGGGTAAATATGGCATTATGGTGTTTAAGTTGGGTAAATATGAAATTGCCCAAGCATCAAGTTGCTGATGAAACACTAAAGTTTATTGAGCCTAACAGATTGTTAAAGAAATGCTATATCCGAAGTAACTAGAAAGAGCTCGAGTGTAATCACACGAGCTTAAAAAGATCAAGTGTTATGAATAGAAAGAATTCATACCACAGTCCATGGTTTGTACTTCTGCAAAAACCAAGGCATCATAGGGAGTAGGAGTCTCTGTGAGACAACGTTCTCCATACATATTGGCCACATCCTTTCAACCAAATGGTTCATCCACCGTACCGATTCAGAATCAGATAGTACCTACAGAAAACGAAAAGGGGTTCATAAAATTCGGTTTTCAAGACTAAAAGTATTAACTTGATCACAAGGAATAAGCTAACAAGTATGTACTAACACACAAGTAAAGTTCTAAAAAAGGGCAAAAAGGGAAAGAACATTTTACTATTCACATAATTAATAATCACTGATCTACCACTTTATTGCTAGGAGTACATAAGTTTCACACCAAAATATTCTTAACAAGTATTACTTTCTGCTTACATAGAAAAAGCTTCTTTTTTTTTGGGTGAAATAAGTAGATTTTAAGCTACTTATCAATAACAAAGTATATAATCTCACACACTTTATCAAAATGGTAAAAAGAATGCAAAGATTTACCCTTTTTTGATATGCATGTCTTCTTTCTTCAAACCTAACCTTTCTTCTCAATCTTGTTGCAAAATTCTCATGAACCTTTTAGAACATAAAAAGAAGCCAATTAAAAAACACCACATAACTTTAATCAATCAAACACACAAAGTACCATAACTAATAAATAATATTCTTACCAAAAAAAGATAGATTAAACAGAAGAAGTACACAACTGGATGACAAACATTAAATGAAGAAAGTAACCATATCAGCAAAAACACAATCCCCACATGATGTATAATTGATACTTCTGTTATATCCATCAAGTCAAACTTTTAACCAAACTTTGACTTTTTTTTCTTCTTCTCAAAAACACAATAACAAGATCAAATCTCATAAACCCACCATTTAAATCATCAAAACTTATGATTTCAAGAATACCCACTTGCTCAAAACCTATAAAAACACCCAAAAACCAAAAAACAAGATTCCAAACTTTGACTTTTGACTTTTAACCTTTGACTTTTTCTTATGAAAAAACACAGATTACAAGATCAGATCACAAAAACCAAGAAAATCTAAAACACACCCACTTTATAAAAAGATGATTTAAGCAATACCCATGTCTCAGAATCTTTTAAAAATTTTAAAAAGATCAAGATTCAAGAAAACTCAGGATTTAAAGGGACAAAAACTGGGCTGAAGTTGGTTGACTGTTTGTTGTTTTGTAGTAAAAAGGTGATATTTTGGTCTCGTATTGGACGAGTGTGATACGTGTTTTGTGATAGGCTAGACGTGGTGATGTAGTAGTGGATCTTGTTTCTTTTTGAATATGTAGCATGTCGGCTGTTACACGTGGAATTTATTGATTTTGATGGTTTCGTGTTTATTTAATTTGGTAAAAGATGTGTTCATTGAATTTGGTATCTTTAATTTTTGTGTAATGACAACTTTTTCATTTGTCAAGTTTATGTTTACGTTACCTTTTTCATTTTTCTTGCATTACCTCGCCCCTTTAACTTTTCCTATATGAAATTATACATGACAAACGTTGAAAACTAAAAAAAGGTGTGTTTAAATTGTTTGCCGCTCAGCAAAACTCTGTCGGCTAAGCAAATAAAAATAGCAGCAAAGTCGGCGTGGTGTTGAGAGCCTTTGCCGTTGGCGAAGCTACAAAATGGCTTGCCTTGCCGCTTTAGTTTGTTCCGCGACCACCTACGTAAGACATGATACGATATGATATTAGTTGTGAATATATGATTTACTTTTTTATGTGTTTTATTATTTTACGTGTACTTGTTTTTAATTTATTATTTGCTAAAACATTTCACTTTATGTTCTGATATCATATTTATAGCTGACGTGTCAATTTTATTTTTGATAATTTCAAAGTTGTTCTAACAAAGTATATATATTGTTTTTATATCTAGCAGTTAAGAAAAGATGAAGTTGTGGTTGTCTGATGGTAAATAAACACATAGTAACATATAAAATTTGGGAAGATTGGATACTGAAACTTAAAAGCTGATATAGGGATGAGCACGGTACCGAATTGTACCAAATCTGTATTGAATTGGTGGTACTGATTTTTTCCCGAGCTTGAAAGTGGGTACCGGTATTGTACCGGACAGGATTCGGTACCGGTACTCGGTACTGGGAAATCAGTACATACACGGTTCTTCCCTTTTTTTTTTTTTTTTTTTTTTTTTTTTTTCTTTTTTTGTTAAACCAAATAGGATTTCAAGAAAATGCAACAAACAATAGGAAAAAAAACATGCATTTTCAAGTGATTTCAAAAAAAGACGTGGCGCAAAACGCAACCAACATTTAAATAAATACATCACCAAGATATTTGTAACATACAATCGTGCAAAAACTTATAAAATAGGTTCGGGTTTAATTTGGGAGCGTTTATGAAAAATCTATAGTCGCCACAATAAGTTTTTCGAACGTTTAGTTTCCTTTCATATGTTTTACATGAATATTGTTTGACATGAAATGGGTCAAATGGGTGTTTGGATAAGTTATAAATTAATACGGAGTATGATATTTATAAGTTACGATGAAGTAAGATTTGATTTTTAAAATATTATTAAAAATTATTTTTCTAACATCTTTATAATTTATATCTACCTAAAAAAGCTTATATTTAAATAGGATTAATGTGCCTAGAAGGCACATGTTTGAGCGAATAAAAAAGTAAAGTACGAGTTTTTTTTTTTTTTTTAACAGAAAGTACGAGTTCATTAAATAGAAAAGTACATGTAATTATAGTAATTTTTGGGTATAATTAATGTAGATTAGTTACATTTTATAGTTTTTATGAAAATTATTTGTTTGATTAATACACTTTAACATTTGCTTGAAGGCGCAAAAAAAAAAAAAAAAAAAAAAAAAAAAAAAAAAAAAACCATTATAAATAACTTAATTTTTCAAAAACATAATCATAATCTTTCTATATTTTAAGTAACATTTTCACATTTAAAACCATATCCATTACTATTCGATTTAATGTACCAATTTATTGATAAAAGGACGTATAGTAACTATAGTAAAAGGATCTTACCTAAACTTTAAAAGGGCCCCCAAATGCATGATTATGGATTTATGGATGTTAAGTTGATGCGAAGTATGCGAAGGTCACTGGGTCTGGACCCATACATGTCGGCAAACCTTATTGGTTAGTTTTTCTACAAACGATAATTGTCTCTCCACCAAGGCACCAACCCTATATGGTAGTGGGTGTGCTCACACATTTGTCCCTCTTCAAAACACTTTTCTTTAACTTTGACATGAGTTAACCGGACCCCTCTATAGATTACTGTCTGCATTAAAACTTGTACATTTTGACTAAAGTAGGTGGACCCCTTATAGTAGGGAGGGTCCGGTTAACACATCCCTAAACTTTTCTTCCTGCAATACATTTTCTCTTTTTCATAAATTTTTTTTCTATTTTTTATTATTTAAAAATACTCTTAAAAGACAAATATACATATAATACAATTAAATAATATTTTTTCTCTCTTTAAACTAGTCTTTCTCTTCTCCTATTTATCCGGGACTCTGGTCCCGCTAATTTTTACCTTTTATCTTTATCCAAAATATGAGTTGCGCTTCTTTTTTTATTATTTAAAAATAATCTCAAAACACAAATACACACACAATACAATAAAATAAAAGCTAATTACGTAACTGAACTTTATAGACAGGGCCGGCTTTGAGGGTGTGTAAGGTGAGCGACCGCACAGGGCCCCAAAATTTTTAAGGGCCACAAAATTTGTCCCGTTAATAATTATGTGCATGTGTACGCATATTTTTCACAAAGAAAAAAGTATTTAGATGAGAAAGTATCTTAAATGAGTAATAGTTTAGAACGACTTACACAAATAATACTTCTTTTACATAACGCTTTCAAAAAAAAAAAAAAAAAAAAAAAAAAAAAACCCTTTTCTTAGGCGATTTTCGATCTCCCCTTCCGGCGGGTTCAAACGCCAATCACCACCCCTTTCATCACTTTTTTCATAATTATATCACAATCATTTATCAATTAACAGATCCCTTTCAATTCCTAGATCCCCCTTCAATCCAAAATATTTTTCAATTAACCCTGATTCAATTCGAATGGAATATCAAAGTTGGGACACTATAGTTGGGACGTCATAGGTGGTACACCAGAGGCGGGACAACAGAGGTTGGGACGTCATAGGTGGGACACCAGAGGCGGGACAACAGAAGTGGTACAACATAGGTAGAACTTTCGATCAGGGGTTTCTATTTTTTATTTTATTTTGTTCGGATCTTGTCTTATGGGGGATTACGCTTGGACTGAGGTTAGAAGGAAAGGACGTCATTCTGTGTTTGATAGGATGGAATTCCCAAATTCCAAAAGGTCCGTGATGGATGATTTAGCGAGGATTTCTTTATCTGTTTATGTGTCCAATTTCCCCTCTCACCTCAATGTTAGAGAGCTTCGAAACATTTGTGGTAAGGCTGGGACGTTGGTGGATGTTTATATTGCCAAGCATAAAAACGCATTAGGGCAGATGTTTGGATTTTGCTGGTTTAGCAAGGTGACAAATCAGGATAGCCTCATTAATTCTCTTTGCAAAATTTGGATTGGTAAGTTGCGGCTATATGCGTGTGTAGCTAAGCATGATAGGAAATTGGGGGGTAAGTCTTCCTTCACTAGGGTTCAGAATGCACCTATTGCTCTTAAGCCGATGCCCGTTCCTAACGCGCCATTGGCTTCATCTTATGTTAACGTTGCCAAGGGTCAATATAAGGGTGAAGCTAAGACTTTCAATTCTGCACATGAAGATTCTGGATCTCATATTCCCTCCATTATCCTGACACAAGACACTTCCAATGATTTTCCATTAGGCCTGCTTGGTTGTTTTAAGGATTTTCGGGCTATTGCTAATACCAAAAACATGTGTCATAATGAAGGTTTTTTAAACGTTGATTTCAAATATTTGGGAGGTTTGTGGGTTCTTTTTGATTTTGATTCAGAGGAAGCTAGGAATAAATTCCTTTCTCATAAAGGTATTCTGACATGGTTTTCTACATTGATACCATGGTACAATGAATTTGTGGTAGATGAACGTCTTGTATGGCTTGAGATAGAAGGCGTTCCTGTTCGTGCTTGGGATAATCTAGTCTTCACTAAGATTTGTAATAGATGGGGGGACATCATATTTATAGATGAATCTGATGTGTGTAATCGACTTAGCAAAAGGCTGTGCATTAAGTCGACTCATGTGGATTTGATTTTTGTATCCATCATAGTAACCCTGAATAATGTTAACTACACTATTCGGGTTAGAGAATTATGTAGTTGGACACCTACATTTGCTTCGATTGACAATGATAGTGATGAAGATATCTCTTTTGATGCTTATGACAAGTCGGATAACGACTCTAATGGAGATAGTGGTTTTGGAGATGGTGTTTCTGAATCTGATGCAGATGATGGTGATGGTGGTTCTAAATCTGATGCGGATCCTATTGTCGGCGAAGTGTTGGAAGATTTTGCTCTTAATCAGGAAGCTGGTGACCAGGTTCTTGAAGTAAATCTTACTACTCCCAAATCTGAAGGTAAGGCCATGGAACCTCCTATCAGCGATCCGTTTGAACTTGAAAAGCTAATTAAAAAGAGTAGCAAACCACAAAAGTCACGTAAATCAATAACTCCTGAGTTCCCTCCAGGTTTTTCTTCGAATTTTAATAATGTGCATGCTAGTTAGGATTCGGTGCACAATTTGGCGCATAATTCTTCTGCTGGTGATTTGTGTAAACACCCTGGGTTTTCAATGCTAGAACGCTTGGAGGAAACTATCAAAGTGGGTTTGGCTTTAGGGCTTGATATGGAAGGGTGCGAAAAGACTCTTGCTTCACTCATTAATGAGATAGGAGATAAGAACTTGAATAAATGAATTGCATCTCCATAAATTCTCAAGGTCTTGGCGACCTTAATAAGCGGAGATGGCTTCGTGATTTATGTCATGTCAATAATGTTAATTTCTTAGCTATTCAGGAGACCAAGATGCTTCAAGTTGATATTTGAATGCTTAGACAAATATGGGGGAATGTTCACTTTGATTTTGCTTCTACCTCAGCTCGTGGAATGTCAGGTGGTATCATTTGTATTTGGAACTCTCTTGTCTTTCGCAAATCTCACATTTTCTGTAATGACAACTATATCGTCATAGATGGTGGTTGGATTCCTAATGATGTTCATATTAGGTGGATTGTTGTATATGCGCCCCAAAATTTTTCCGACAAAATTACTCTTTGGACTTCGTTGGGTAATTTGCTTAATAATTGGGATGGCATTTCTATCATCATGGGTGACTTTAATGAGGTTAGGAATGAGGGTGAAAGATATGGCTCGGTTTATTGTGATAGACAAGCGAGGTACTTCAACGACTTCATTGCTAATAACTCTCTCATTGACGTTTCTATGGGAGGTTTTACTTTTACTTGGACGAATAAATGGGGATCTAAAATGAGTAGATTGGATCGGTTTTTGGTTTCTGATAGTTTTTTTGAGATTTTCCCTCATGCTACTGGTTTCGTCTTGGATAAGGGCATTCCAGATCATCGGCCTATTCTCCTTAAAGAAGTTATTGTTGATTATGGTCCCACTCCGTTCCGATTTTTTCACTCTTGGCTCGAAATAGAGGGTTTTCATGATATGGTTATTCAAACTTGGAAGAATTATGGAATTATTGATGGGAATGGTTTCGTTTTGTTTAAAAAGAAGCTTCAAAATTTAAAGAAAGCCATTCGGTCATGGATTTCTAATTGGAAGGCGGATGCTCATGCGATTAAAAAAGACCATCAACAAAAACTTTCTTCTATTGACTCCAAAATCGATCAAGGTTGTGCTACTGAAGAGGACTTCAAAATGCGTAGAGACTCTATTGCTTTTTTGGGTGATCTTGATCGTCTTGAGGCCAAAGATTTTGCCCAAAAAGCTAGAATCAAATGGGATCTTGAAGGAGATGAAAATACAAAATTTTTCCATGGCACTCTTAAGAAAAAAAGAAGGCAGCTTGCGATAAGAGGTGTTCAAAAAAATGGCGATTGGATTGATAGGCCGGATCTTGTTAAAGAGGAATTTTTATCCCACTTTCGTGATCGTTTCAAGTGTCATAATGGTCCATCGATAGGTATTGATTCGCTGGAATTCAATACTATTTCCCAAACGCATTGTGATTATTTGGAGCTCCCTTTTTCTCGTGACGAAATTAAAATGGCTGTTTGGGATTGTGGTGGTGAGCGCGCTCCTGGGCCGGATGGTTTTACCTTTCGCTTCTTCACTACTTTTTGGGACACTATAGAGGAGGATGTGGTTCGTTTTGTGCAAGAGTTTGCTACCTCGCATGAAATTCCCAAAGGTTGCAACCCGTCTTTCATTTCCTTAATTCCGAAATCTCATAATGTTAAGCTTGTTTCTGATTTTCGTCCTATAAGCCTTATAAGCTGCCAATATAAGATTATTGGTAAGCTTTTAGCTAATCGCCTTAGTAATGTTATTGGTGATTATGTTAATCCTATTCAATCGGTGTTCATCAAAGGGAGGTTTATTCTTGATGGTCCCCTTATTTTAAATGAAGTCTTGGCTAATTGTCGAAATTTAAAGAAAAAGCAGCTTCTTTTAAAAGTTGATTTTGAGAAAGCTTTTGACTCAGTCCGTTGGGATTATTTAGACGCGGTTATGGGAAAGATGGGATTTGGTGTTAAATGGCGTTCTTGGATTTCAGGTTGTCTTCATAATGCGCGCTCCTCTATCCTTGTTAATGGCTCCCCGACAAGTGAATTTGAGCTTTTTAAAGGTCTTCGGCAGGGAGACCCTCTATCTCCTTTCCATTTCATTTTGGCAATGGAAGGCCTTCATTCTCTCACTTGTAAGGCTTAAGAACGAGATCTTTTTAAAGGTGTTTTCATCGGGGATGGCAACATAAATATATCCCACCTTATGTACGCTGATGATGTGATTTTCTTTGGTGAATGGTCTTGGGCTAATGCTCAAAATCTTATTAGTATGCTTCGTTGTTTTTATCTTATTTCAGGGCTTAAGATTAATGTTCATAAAAGCAAAGTTCTTGGTGTGGGTGTTTCGGATGATGAGGTCTCTCAAATGGTGCATATCATTGGTTGTAGGATTTCGAAGTTCCCATTTAAATACTTGGGTGTGCCGGTTGGTTGTAGTATGAATCGATGCGTTAATCGGAGTACCATTGTTAATGTCTTCATTTCCAAGCTCTCCTCTTGGAAAGCTAGGCTTCTATCCGTTGGTGGGCGGTTATCGCTTATTAAGGCGGTGCTTGGTAATCTTCCTACTTATTATATGTCTATATATTTGATGCCCACTTCCATTCGTTCTAAGCTTGAATCGATACGTAGCAAGTTTTTTAGAGGTGCTGATATAAACGAAAGTAAGATGGCTTGGGTTAAGTGGGAGAAATGTTTGATCAGTAAAAAGAAAGGGGGGCTTGGAATTGGTAGTATTTTTTGTCTCAACATTGGTCTCTTGTTTAAATGGATTTGGCATTTCCTCACGTGTCCGACGGACTTATGGGTTCGTATCATTCGGAGTATTTATGGTCCTTCAGGTGGTATTTTTAACAATCCTCATGGTCGGCTCAAGAATTCTACGTGGGGCGCTATTTTGATTTCTGTACATCGGCTTAAAGACAAAGGTATTGATTTACTTTCTTTCTGTACTCGTAAACTTGGCAATGGATCTTCTACTCGGTTTTGGGAAGACATCTGGTATGGTAACTGCCCCCTTAAGGTTCAGTTTCCTCGCATTTACAACTTAGAAACTGATAGGAATTGTTCCATTTCTGCTAGAGTTCCTTTTTTGTGTTCGGTTCTTCGTAGGCCTCCAAGGGGGGGCGCTGAGCTTTGTCAATTCAGCTTTCTTGTTGATGCTATTCGGAATGTTACTCTTACGGATCAATGCGACTCATGGTCTTGGTCTCTTGGCCCTAGGTTCTCGGTTGCTTCTACACGTCTTTTAGTTGATGATAAGCTGTTAGATTCAAGTCTTGAGGCTACAAGATGGGATAGGTATGTTCCTATTAAAGTAAATGTGTTTCTTTAGAGATTGCGTCTAAATAAACTCCCTTCTAAGGTGAATCTCGACCGGAAAGGGATTGAGGTTCTATGTCCTATGTGCCATGAAGACGTCGAAACGGTTAATCATACCTTTTTTAATTGTGAGTTTGCCAAAGATCTTTGGTCCCATTTGGCTAAGTGGTGGAATTTGGATATTCCGTTTTGTTCTAATATCGAGGATTGGTTTGTTTGGTTAGATCATGCTCGAATTAATGCTTATATTCGTTTGGTTCTTGAAGGCGTGGGGGGAACGCTTATGTGGGCTATTTGGAATCACCGAAATCAGCTTCTTTTTGCTAATCCTCCTCATAGGATGAGGAAGACTCTTCTATGGGATTTCATTGTTTCGCAATCATTTTTATGGATTTCTTCTAGAAATCCCAAATGTAATGTTAGTTGGTCAGGTTGGTTACAATGTCCTATAGCTAGTTTGCTAACTATGTAATTTTCCTTCCTAGCTTTTGCTAGTTTTAATATATCCGCCGTTCAAAAAAAAATAGTTTAGAACGTTTAGATAACTAATTGCATTATATCTTATAAATGGTGACACTTTATATATAGCATTTATTATTAAAAGGCTTCATTATTAATTTCGTCCAGGGCCCTCAAAAATTTCATAAATTCATGAGACGACCCTGTTTATAGATATTGATTTTACCGAACTGAACTTTTTTAAGATGATTTACGAGAATGATCAAAATATGTTACCATCAAGGTGTTCATTTTCCATATGTATTCGCCCCAAAATCAATAAGGATCATTTAATTATCTTTGAAAAAAAAAAAAAAAAAAAAAAAAAAAAAAAAAAAAAAAAAAAAAAAACTACCAAAAGAGACTAGTATACGACCCCTTTTACAAAAATTGCCCAAAATTTTGAATATTACCAATCTAGACCATCGATTAGTGAGCCAAACAAAAGCTTTTTTGAGGATGCCACACACCTGCTTTCTAGGACTCACACAACCACATGACTTGAATTTATTACATTATACTAGCTAAAAGACCCGTGAAATTCACGGGTTCTTTTAAAGGAAGACCACAAAAATAGATATTGACATGTGTATTACACAATTAATTGCAACAATAACCAAAAGAAAACACAAGTATACAAATGAAACATATGTGTAACCAAACAAATAATCAAATAACAGAAAGAGAGTATAAACTTGCATACGGACATTAGACATATAGCAATTTTTTTGGATTGGTGAACTTGTTTATGTTGTGGGAATCTAAAGGCGTATTGATCTATTTATCGACGTCTTTTTAGCTGATTTTAATAATAAATTAAATACATGAAGTTCTTGTAAACGCAAAGACATTTGACATATGTATATTGGATTTAAAAAAGAAAAACAAACGAATGAATTTGGTTTTAAAACAACTGAGTGTATGCAAAAATTTAGGTAATTTCGGTTACTCGTGATAACAGATTTTGAAGCACTTACTAATTTTAGATCACGTTTGTTATGTTATTCGTGAAGTTTTCGTTTTGGCAGCAAATTCTTACATTTTAGGGTTTGTTGAGTAAAATGTTGTCCTCTTAAAAGCCCAAACCTCCATTCCTCTTACCTGTTGTCTCCCTTTCTTGGTCTTCCTTTTAGGGGTTGTGTATAATGTGGTTAACAGCCCCGGTCTTGAAAACGAAACAATGTTTGTAGGCCTGATGTCAAAGTTGTTAGCTGGCTATACTTTAAGTTGTCCTCGATCATGTCGAAGTGTATGTCCTCATCTCAAAGTTGTTAGGATACACTTTAAGTCATCCGGATGTTGAATGTAAATACAATTTAGTAAATGGCTATTTTAAAGATCGTATACTCATAACATGTGAATATACCCAAATAAAATTTGCATTAGTTCCAAATTTATAAAATTTACCATGTGGTGCATCTTTTATATAATACAACAAAACCCCTAGTGGGGACTTTCGTATTTCAAAAAAAAATATTATTTCTATATTAAGTAATATTTTAATTAATTATTATTTTTTAATTTATAAATTTCTAAATTCGTTTTGTTGATATATACTACACAAGTAAAAGATAAATACAAAAAATTTAGATAAGATGCAAAATTTTTAAATGATTAACTTTAATAATAAAAAACTATAATTTTAAAAAATATAATTACTTATTTTAAAAACTATAATCATAAATCAAACAAAACAAAGATTAAATTATTTAGTTTTTAATAAATAAAAATATGTTATTCAAAAAACTTTAAAAAAAACCCGCGCGTGCGTGGGCATTATAACTAGTATGTCTTAATAATCATTCCATGCAATTTCATATATATCAAAGCATGCATGCACAATATAATTAAAATGAGCCACAATTTTATTTAGAACCAAAATAATAATATGCCAAGGAGAAAATACACAAAAGGGAGATTGCAAATGTCCATACCAAACCATAAAAAACCAAATTAATGAAAGGGCAAAATGCATAAAAAGGTACTCAACTTATGTTTAATATCTAATTGAGGTAGTCAATTTTATTTTTAACAATTTAAAATACTAAAGTTTAAGTTTTGATCAAATTTGGGAAAAATTACCTTTACACCAGGTTATCACATTTTTTGCACGTTTTAAATTTGAACTTGAGTTAATTACATAAACCGTCCATTTTTCTTACGTTTTTATATGTTTTTGTCTGTTTTTTATACGTTTATTTTTCTGCATTTTCGTCCTTTTCTATACGTTTATATCCATTTTCACACGTTTTTTCATTCATTTTTCATACGTTTTTATCCGTTTTTATACATTCTTATATATTTTTTGTACAGTTTTATACGTTTTTGTTTGTTTTTATCTGTTATTAACCATTTTGATATGTATAAAAACGTACAAAAATGTAAGAAAACGAACAAAAACAGAAGAAAACATATAAAACGTGTAAAATGTAAGAAATCATATAAAAACAGGCGAAAAACGTAAAAAAAGGATGAAAAAGTAAGTTGACGTATAAAAACAGATAAAATGGATAAAAGTGTATGAAAACATAAAATAAACCTTACAAACATATAAAAACGGATGCAAACGTATAAAGCGGGCGAAAACTTAAAAATTGGGCGAAAACGTATAACAACGGACGAAAACGTATAAAAATGGACGAAAAGAAAAATGGTCGAAAACATATAAAAACGTACAAAAATGTATGAGAACTTTAGAAAACGGGCGAAAACGTACAAAAACAGAAGAAAACGTATAAAAACGGATAAAACGTGTAAAATGTAAGAAATCGTATAAAAACAGGCGGAAAACGTATAAAAAAGGATGAAAAAGTAAGTTGACGTATAAAAACAGATAAATGGATAAAAGTGTATGAAAACATAAAATAACCCTTACAAACATATAAAAACGGACGCAAACGTATAAAAACGGAAGAAAAAAGGCGAAAACTTAAAAATTTTGCGAAAACGTATAACACCGGACGAAAATGTATAAAAACGGACGAAAACGTATAAAAACGTCAGAAAAATGGTCGAAAACATATAAAAACGAACAAAAACGTATGAGAACTTAAGAAAACGGGCAAAAAACGTAAAAAACAGACGAAAACGTATAAAAATATAAGAGAATGCACGAAAACATATAAAAACGGATGAAAACATAGAAAAACAGACGAAGACATATAAAAACGGACGAAAATGATTAAGAACCTGTGAAAACGTATAAAAAACGGACGATTTAAGTAATTAACTCAAGTTAAACTTTAAAACATGTAAAAAAATGTGATAACCTGGTGTAATAGTAATTTTCTCCAAATTTGAGTAAAACTTAAACTTTATTGCTTTAAATTGTTAAAAATAAAGTTGAGTACCTCAATTAGATATTGAAAGTAAGTTGAGTATTTTTTATGCATTTTGCCTTTAATGAAATGTAATACTAAGAACGCGGCGTGTCAAACTTGTCTAAATTGTTGCTCATAATGAAAGGATGCTCTAAGCCTTCTCGATCTTCATATCCATAAATTCAATCAATTGTATATTGGTGACTCAAATATCTACTTTAACATCTTCCAAGGTGCATTTGGTATGGATATATGGGAATGGGTTATTTTAGGGCATGGATACACCTACCCACTGGGTAGTTTACCCTTATGTAGTGGCATTTAGTTATTGGGGGAGAAGGAACAAAACATTAATTGTGTTTTTATTCTTTTCATACCATATATTAGAAGCAATGCCACATTGTTTGCCAACTCACATGGGTAAACTACCTAGTGGGTGAATTAAGTTTTCTCCGTTATTTTATAGTGATTAAAGGTGTTTATTTACTGGGTCAATAAATGAAATGGGTATATGATAGTCATAGATTCAGTATTTATCAATTTGGTGTTTATAAAATCCATTCGGTGGGCTTCTCTCTTTTCCACCATAAAATTCAAATATCTATACATTTTTTCATACAATATTTTGTCATCCAAACATAAACAATAGTAATGATACAATTTTTCATATCTATTGTCATTCTACCCATACAAAATCCGATACTCATTGTGCTAGTAACAAACCAAACGGCACCTCTATTTTAACCGAATGGCATATTGTTGTCCCTGGTTGCAGAAACAACATTTGTAAACAAAAACATAAAAGAATGGCATGATTATTAAACATGTTATAATGCGTCTTGTGGAAGATAGGCGCAATGTATTTTAAGCATTGATTTCTTTTATAAATTACGCCAAGCTTTAATTAGTCTTTACATTTTCGAATAAACTTACGAAGAATTCAGTTCAAATAAAAAGGTGGTTGATGGGATATTATTAAATCATTCCATGTTAACTAAAATAACATGCAAAAAATATGATCTCTTTCTATGATAACAACGCTATCTGTACAACTTAACACATATGGCTTTGACCCGATTGATAAAAACGTCGATACAACAATAATTTAACCAATGTGTGAAACTAATAGACGACTAATTATATCAAGCGACTGAACCACATTCTAAATTGATTCACAAAAGCAATGCGTAAAGAATGCGTCCAAAGATAACATCGTTTTCCGGTTCAAACTTCTTTTTTTCAGAATTAAGATTAAAAATGATGTATTTGTTGGACATAATTTGTTTTAAACAAACCAAAATTTCAACCTCAAAATATATAAATATGTTAGTTAAATGGTGAAGCAACCAAAAGTACAAAACCCAATACATAAAAGGAAAGCATACTACTATTTAGAAGAAACCAATAATAATTAAGAAACAAAAATAAATACTGAGAATTCGTACAACGATTACTTTGAAGTTGAATCATCAACACGTGTTTTGCGACTATGTGTTTCAAACAAAATGATAACAAAGAAATTCCAATAACACTAAAAATTGACTTTGATGAGGATCAATCGATACCAAGAAAACCTGCAAGTATAGAATGAGAATGGAAAATAATACGTAAATGTGCATCGTTCAAAGCCTTTTTAATATACAGATTTTTTAAATGTTAAGGTTTGAATAATGCGTTTAAAATATTTGTAATTAAAACACAAGAAAGTAGTAACGCTATTTTCATCATATTGCTTTACTTTGGAAACTATTGACAAAAGGCAATATCAAATTAAATGGTTGCCTAAAATATCTTTGCTAGTATTAATTCTTTAAAACATTTTGTTTGTAGCATTTTCAAAGAATCCTGAATAAAAAGTCTGTTGTACACGTAGCATTACCATAGGCTATAGTATTTTTAGAAAAAATTAATTAAGAGTTGGCTAAAAACTCTGTTTTATTAGAGAATATAGATAGATATAGATTGCCCTATTTTTCAACTCCCATTTCATTATATATTCCTTGTACATGAAAAAGAAGCAACATTTTTCTCATTTCAGTTACATAATTGGTCACCTATTACTTTGTAAACGCCTACCAGTCACTCAGAAATTCGCCTACCGTCCCAATCGCCCAGAATTTCGCCCTAACTCTTTAAATTCACCCAGAATGATTGGGATTTGTGAAAAACTAATTTAAATGGTTATTGGATTGCTTTAATCGCCTCACTCCTCGCCCTTGTAATCTTGTATTCGCCCACATATATGTATTCGCCCATAATTGCAACATAATAACCTCAGCTCGCCCACTAATTCGCACATCCCTCGCCCAGCTCTCGCCGTTCGCCCATCCTTCATCCATAATTCTAAATCATATGTATATGGATAGGCCTTGCTCACGACTCGCCTAGGATTCTTGTTATACACGTGTATGGTTATAAACTAATGTAGTAATGGATCTAACGGATAATATTTAATAGCCCATTTTGGGAAATTTTGTGTACGATCTTCATATTCATAAAGTAGTCTTATAAACAGTTCATTTAAGAAATTCTCTTATAAAATAATATTTTATCTCTCTTTAAACTAGTCTCTCTCCTCTTATTAATCCGGTTCTCTAGTCCCGCTAGTCTTTACCTTTTATCTTTTCCTGAAATGTGAGGTGCACTTCTTTTCTTTCCAGTGTTGATGTGTCATGTTTTCCCTTTGACTTCTAGCTACCACACCCTCTACACTAAGCATGGTCATATACGAAACTTGAGTAAACTTGCTGGGAAGACAAGTGCTACATCAGTTATTTTGTGCTTGGCCTAATACATAATATAACAAATAAATTATAACAAGTAAAGCAAATAATAGTATAACAAATAAATTATAACAAGTATAACTGGGGATGTGCATTTTGACCCGAATCCCGGAACCGAACCGGAATCATACCGAAACGGTACCGATCCCGATGTACGGTACGGTACCTGGACTACGAAATAAGGTGAAAAAAAATTCGGGGCCACTAACTCGGTACGGGACCTGTACCATATTGGGAAATTCCCGAAAAAAAAACAGAGAAACCCCGATTTTTTGGTACCGATACCGGTATCCGAATCCCGTTCGGTACGGTACCGGTACCACTAATTTATGCTCGGGAAAAAATCGGTACCACTAATTCGATACGGGATCGGTACGGGACCGGTACCGTGCTCATCCCTAAGGGGGTTGGGAATGGGTCATTCACCCTCACTCCCATCATTCACTCTCAACCAATCCCCTTATGCCACATCATTCACTCACTTTTTTCATCATTCATCCTTATTTTTGTTGGCAATGGGTCATTCACCCTTCACTCACTTTTTTTCTTTCTTTCTATTTTTTTTTAATTCCATTAAAATTAAAATTAAAATTAAATTCCATTAAAATTAAAACAACATTACATAATATTACTAAAAAAACATAAAATAACATTACTTAATACTAAAGTACTAAATGAAATAATACTAAAAAACTAAACTTCATCGTCCACCTCGAGGTATGGTAATTGTTGAGCATGAATATGCTCCATAAGATCAAATCGGACACGAAAATGTGTTTCCTCATCTCGTATCTCGGCTAAGGCTGCTTCGTCAAACACCGGTTGGATCGGATGATCCAGAATATGTACTGGAGAGATTGCGGTACCAATTCTTTTATGCTCCATATGATTGAGCTTGTTTGTTTATTTTTTTTTTGTTTATTTTTTTTTTGGTTGGTATGTTTCTTGCTCGGTATGGATTTTTGGTTTTTTGGTTTTCTACAAAAAGGTTTTTTTATGCTCCATTTCAAAGCTTGCAACTCTCGGTGTATAGTCAACAAAAAAGAAAAAGTAACCGTTACAACAAAAAGCAACCGTTAGCCTTGCTTCCAACGGTCCAAAATAAAGCTCCAACGTTCGAAAAGTAGCCTCATCCCGTGAATGAAACTTTCATGCAAATGATCCATGCCGTGCGGTACCGTGCAAGCGGCGGCGGTGTTCCCGCAAATGATCCATGCCGTGCCGTGCCATCATTCATGTGCTGCCAACCCCCTAAGTATAACAAATAAATTTGTCCACTTTTGACTTTTGAAGTGTTTTATTATTTATTACTTCATATGTCCCAATTTATTTGTCCACTTTTGACTTTTGAAGTTTTTTATTTACAACTATGACCTTAATTATCTTCTTTTATGTTATCTATTACTTGATGTAAAATACATGAATGGATTTGGTTTTTAAATGTATTTTAATTGGTATAATGTTTATCAAGTATTTTATAATATACAAACAAAAATAATTAAGGTCAAAGTTGAAAAAGAAAGACCCAAAAAGTTAAAAGTGGACAAATAAATTGGGACATATGGAGTATTTGATTGTGTGTGTGTGTGTGTGTGTGTGTAAGGTATTTAGTATGGTATATTTGTATAAAAGTGGGTATTTTAATAAAATGTGAGGTGGTGTGATTATTCGGAGTGAAAAGTGAGAGAGAGTGAGGGAAGAGAAAAAACTGAGGTCGAATGTGAAGTCGCGTGATTGTTGTTTTTATTTTATTATTATTATTGTTGTTGTTGTTGTTGTTATTATTATTATTATTATTATTATTATTATTATTATTATTATTATTTTTGAAAAGCTAAGATTTCATTAACAAACCGCCTCCAAGGAGGAGGCCGAACAAGAACAAGACGAATGAACAAAAAAAGCCAAATGGCAGCCTAAACCAAGACAAGAAAACCAAAACTACATTAATCATTAAGGTAACAAATTATAAGGAGAAATGATCCAGCAGCTCCACGGTGTAGGCTTTTGAGAGCAACGGGCAGAAATCTATTAGAGTTTATTGCGGTTTTTCTGCTGATTATGTAAATTTACAAGTTTTTTTTAAGGAGGTGTAATACCTCATTCAGACATACAATTGGTTAATTTTACAATTTCAATAAAATACACAAGAGCACCCGCAATAGTGATTTTTTGCTCGTAGTAGAGAGGTTTCAAGATTAACGTTGTTTGTTATTAGCATTGCAGTTAGATCATAGTTGGGTTGTGGTCAAGGAGCTCATGCTCTGAAGCCGAGCAAACACAAAACAATACTTTTTTGTATTTTGTTTTTTATTTAAAAAAATGATGGTTAGTGACCATTACATACCAGTAAAAATGGCGATAAAATGATTACAATGTAGCAATGATCACTACAAATAAGCTAATCAAACAATTTAATTAGTTTTGAGCAAATTTAAACAATCTCGTGCATAGCGACGGCGTATAGTTGTAAATAATTATATTTGATGAGACATTTGAAGCGATACTTAGAATTTTAATTTGTAGTTATTAAAAAAAATAGACTATGTGTTAGAAATGAAAAATAATAAAAGTTTGAAAATTAAAAACTATTTAAGCTATTAATTTAATATTAGACGTTATTACTAATTTTAGTTAAGAGTACATTAGTAATTGAACTTTATTTATTTTTTAAGTTTTAAGCTTTAGAAAAAAAGTTTGAGAGATTGTGATACTTGCTCCGATTTTTATACAAGTCATGACAAACTCTAAATAAATTCGTGTTAGGTCACCATTTAGTAAACACAAGTATGATATAAGAAGAAATAAGATGAGAAATGAGATTGGTTGATTATGAGACAATATGAAAGGTGAAAGTGCAAGAGTTTCCTTAAGGTAATCAAATAACCAACAAATGAAATGTTAACATAAGCTCACTATTTATAAGGGAGGAGTTAGGGCAACACTCCCTTCCTCCCTTATCCTTACTTTCGTGGGCTTTAAGGCCTTATGGGCTTTTACATGTTGCCCATTAACTTAAACAAAATGAAATAAATACTAAAGCAACCTATTACAAAATGTAATGACCGAGACTTGACAAAAATACAAAAGTATGATCCCAACAATCTCCCCCTAAGGGTCGGTCATCACGGTTGCTTGACGTCTTCATCTTTGTTGTTGACTTGTGACATGTAAACTCTAGACGTCTTCAAAAATGAGTGAATGATAATGAAATTACTTTGCCCTTTGTCTTTGTTCTTTGGTGATGATGTAGTGAATAAGTTATGAAGTTGTCTGCCGTTCGTCACTTCTGCGTCTGTGGTGGTTGTTCGCCATTCCAACATACTCATACATCTTTGGACTTTGACTTTTACGAACAAGAAGTTCCTTTTCATGCTTTGAGATCTTTGTCATTATACTTTGTAGATTCTTCTTATTGGTGTAGAATCTTTCTTTGAACTTTGTGTTGTTGAGATCCTTTTGGGGGAGCTTTCTTTGACTTCAAGATGTATGTATGAGCATGTTGGAATCTACCATCGTGGAAATGAGGTACCTGCGAGTAAACAGTTAGCAATAAAACAACCGGTACTTACGGATAAGGAATTAGAGCTTATCAACAGCATAGTGTGAAGACTCCTTCTAATCCTTATCCAGGCCGTTCCCATTTCAGATACTCCCGAAGGAGCTTACGAGACCTACTAAGTAGCTCAATGACTGGGTGAGTCGCTGGGGATCACTCCACGACTGTAGACCGGGATGGAACCACCGCAAACACTAAGCGTAACCCTTGTGGGGTTACCGAAGTGACCTGCTGTCAGGGCTGCTTGATGTTGACCCTGGCAGGATTTCCGTTCAATCATTGAGAAATACCTAAGTAATCCTCTCATAAACGTTCTCGGCAGATTGCTAAGATCTGCGAAGGACTCGATAGTTTACAACTGATGCCCATTGATGTAGAACATCAGTCGTAGAAATACTAAGTGTTCCTAAGAGATCTTTGATGTATCTCAAGGCTCTAGACTCTATAAGTGCACACCTAGGTTTCCTATGCGGAGACTGGGGAGGTGTCTCCTGCTTCAATATCAACCGTCTCTAAGAGATAGGTCGATAGGTTATACGGGTTCCCCGTGAGAATGAAACAAATCCTTTTAAGAGAACTTGAGTGGTTAAGAAGGTTTAGTGCATTGCGTCACTGGGTCCATGACGACTTTGTCTTCAATACCGGTGTTGTCTGTTGCAACAACCAGTAGCATACGTATTGAACCCGGTGTCTGCCCTAAGGTTGAACATATGGAGGGCTATTTCTTTTCACCCTTTACTTTACTTTTCTTTTTAATTCTTCAACTCCTTCTTTCCCTTTCATTCATTTCTCCTTTTTTCGTATCATACCTAAGGACTTCTAATTCTAACTATGGGAGATGTCCTTGGGTAGATCCCTCCGGCTCTGGCGGATCATAGGACGGATATTCCTATCTTAATCACCTTATAACTCCGACAGTAGCCAAGAAACCTTTGATTGAAAATCTCTCAAAGTGTTTGTAATAATCAAATATTTTGGTTAACACTTTGAGAGTTTTGTGTACACTTTTGAAGGGCTCCCCCTGCACATGTGCTCATAAGTATTTAATAAATTTGCACATGCGGGAGGAGCAAGCACTTTTGAATTGATCCACTTTCCGTGAACAAGACCGATTCGAGACACGCTTACATCACTAGTTATACTAGCTTGAAGTTATTACCCGGCCTGATCAAGTTCACAGAAAGCTTCTCGAGATGGTACATTTCTACTAAGACATATCCTTTTCGAGACACGCTTACGTGGTTAGTTAAAGAGATACATTGTCAGTTTTTAGGTGACAACTAGCTCTAGTAACTAACTTGATGTTATTACCCGTCGAGGATAAGTCCTTTCGATGTTACTAACTTGTATTATCTCGTCAATTCCTGGGTCAATACTGAGTCTAGCTCGCACATGATACACCTTAAAGCTTTGACTTCGTATATTTTAATCACTTTTTCATTTTCTCCCCCTCAAAAATAGCATATAAAATGGTGTTTTTGACAAACATTTAGATTAAAATATGCCTTTTAAGTCTTAAGAACTTTTGATTTAGAGCAAAGTATTTTGTTTTGACAAGTGCTCCCCCTCAACAAGTGATTAGGTCTTATTGAGGTGAAATACTTGTCCTTTTGAGCAGAATTATGAAAAATCATAAATGTTTGATTAATTCTACTCAAAAGTAAGAAGCCTTCGCTCCTTATATTTAGGATTGAGGCACTGATGCGTACCTCAGGGTCCTTTCTTTACAAGTTCGGGTTGTGCACTGTAATGCGTGCACAAGCCATTATGAAGTAAATTATTGACAAATCAAATCAAATTTCTTACAATGATCTACCAATCAGGTCTCTGAAATGTCAACACCGGAAATTTCTGTCTGCCTCCCACATAGCTCTCCAACCTTCGAAACTGATCCCTGCGCCTTAAGCGGTTCTCGATCCTTGAGATGAATCTGCGGGCATCCCTAACCTCTGTCGTATTCCACCGTTTCGATTTACCCAAAGCAATGTCATCTACTCTGCTTTTGATGCCGTCTCTGACGAACTTTAACGTTTCATCACAGAACTTCTGAACTTCGGTGTAAGCCATGAAGCAGTTGCGACCATTAATGCTGCGGTAGGTGAATCCGAAAGGATGTTTGATCAGGGTGTACTGAGGCAGATGTTGAAGGTCGGGAATATCGAACATGTTTGGTTTGGTTAGATTGAGCTTCTTCTGGTAACTTTCCACTCCTAACTGAAGATCTTCGACACGTTCTCTGATTACGATTTGCCTGATATAAATGAGGAGTGCTTGGATGAAGGCAAGTTGAATGTCTTTGGTTAAACCACAGAGTTTGCCTTGCACTTTGAGCAGGTACAGGTCTTCGATATCGTTGAGAAGTAGGCGAGGAAAGTCTGACTCGGAAATGTCGTACTCCTGTTCATCAATCCTTTTCAGTGTAATTTTGCTGAGAAAGGGGTACCCGAAGTGAGTGACAGTTGAGATGAACTGAATTGAGACAATCTTCAGATCACTTGTCACTTCTCCCATTGTCTGGTTCAGTCTGCTGCTACGATAGTATTGTGCCCTGGTTTTTGGCCAGTGATGAATACCGTAAAGTGCATTTCGGTCATACTCAACAAGTTTGTCGACGAATAATGCTGAGGCTTCTTCTTCGATGGCATTGTTGAGATAACGAGCAGCCGGGAGAAAGGCGAGTGAGGTGACGTACTTCTTCTCAGTAGCACTGCCAAGTTTCAGAAATTCTAGGTCGGTGTTGAAGAAGAACTTGTATGGGATCTTTGGTTCCTTGGGCCTCCCAATCATCGGTAGTGGTTTTGACCAGTCGGTGATGTAAGGTGCTGACTTCTTCGTGACTGGGTCGACAAAAGATTCTGGATTAATCCAGTCAATATCGCTTGACATGGCTCGAGCAATATTTTCCAGATGATACTCAAGCTCGATGGAGTTTCCAGACCGATCTCTGAGAAGATTAAATGCATCATTCTTAATTCTGCGCAGTTCTTTCTTGTTCATCTTTTTCATCTTGAACTTGTGCTGAAGTAATTGAGCATATTCCACTGTACGACCATCTTGTGGTTCCTGATTGTCTTCCAGTGGTGGTTGGGAATTAATCATCTTCTCAAACCAGGAATACTCGGCAGTCTCATCTTTATCAAGCCATTGAAGGACGGTTTTGGGTTTCTTGGGTTCCTTTTCTTTAGATGAGGTGTCCGGTTTGGGTTGGTGATGCTTTCCTTTCCTTTCTTTCTTCTTCTTCTTGGTTGATGGTTCTGGAACTTCATCGGTTAGAGGAATGTCGTCACCACCGGTGTATTCGAAGTGATCGTGTTCTTTGGGGGCAGAACCTGATGCCTTCGGTTGGTGTGTGGAGGTTGTAGTAGTAGTAGGGGGAATGACCGGTGTTCGAGATGAGGGTCCTTCGGCTTGTTTTTGTTTCTTAGCCTGTGAATTGGGATCCCTGTCTTCGTCATCTCTTTGACGCTTCAGCTTATCTGCCTCTGTGCTGCATGTTTCTTTGTTCATCTTGTCCTTCAGTGCTTCCAGGACTTTTGCTTCTTCAGGAGTCAAGGTGAACTTGTTTACCAGCTTTTCTAAGAGTTGAGCTTCCAGATCATCTAGAGATAGACCTGGTAGAGGAGCAGTGGACTTGTCGGCACGAAGAGTGAAGGTTGTTGATCGGATAACTTTCTTGACTGCTTGCTCAGCGAACTTGGTGAGTTCGTCTCTCATTGGTGCCAGCAGATCTTTCAGCTCAGCAACTAAGTGTTGTGCCATGTATTCTTGTGCTTGAGCTGCTAGAGCGGCTTCCAAGTTCTCTTGTACGTCTTTAGCTAAGAAAGTATCAACTTTGTCTTGTAGCTCTTGGACGTTTGAGTTCAGCTTTGTCAATTCAGCAACTTGGGTTACAAGTGTTGCAACCTGATCTTCCAATCTGCTTCTCTTCTTTTCATGTACTCTTTTGAAAGCTGACTTGAGTAACTTTGATGCAGCAGAGGCTTTGGAGCTAGGTTTCTTGATCAATTTGTCATGTGTTGATTCAGAAGCAGGAGGAGATGACTGTGAGGATTCAATGATGGTGGTAGTGTCTTTGTCATCACTTTTCTGTGGTTCGGGTTGTACAACTTCCTTTTCTTTGGCTGCTGCTTCTTTCACCCTTAGTTCTTCTGCCAGTTTATCAGCTTCAGCTTTCAGTCTTAGCTCTTCAGCAACCCTGGCTTCTTCTTCTTTCTTTAATTTTGCTTCAGCCAGTTTGGCTGCTTCTTCAGCTTTCCTGCTTTCTTCCATTCTGATTGTTGCTTCCAGCTTAGCTTGAGCAATCTCTTCAAGCCTGGCCTCCTCAGCTTCTTGCTTCTTCTTCAATTCTTCTTCCTGAGCCCGTTCTCTACGCTCCATTTCTTCCATGGACATAAGTTTTGGAGCATCAGTGTCCATGGGATCATCTTCTCCTTCCTCTCCCATTGCTGTAGTCATCTCAACGTCAGTGGGAGATACCGAGGGATTATCATAAACTACTAAGTCAGTATGGATCTCAGTAGTAGGCTCAGGGATGCTGCTTGAAGTGCCAGCCTCGGTGGTGGTTTGGGAGATCACTGGAGGTGGTGGTATATCAGCATTGAAGGTGTCGATTCGGCTGTGGAGGAGACCAAGTTTGAGAGCCCTTTCATTTTCTTCTTCTACTGAAAGGCCTTCAGGCTCTTGTACAGCTGTAACTGGTTCCTTCATCTTTTCTCTTCTTATCCTTTCCTCTTCCAGCATCGTCTGTGCTTTGGTGAAAGGTCTTTGATTGAGATATGCTGGGTAAACAGCATTGTCAGCAAACGCATCAATTTTAGTTTCCCAATCTTCGAATGTCAAATCCTTATCGTCAATTTCATCAAGATTGACTTCCTTGGTGATATTGGCATAGGCTTCACTGTAAATCGGACCTTCGTCGGATTCGGTTTGTTCAGAGTCAGCAGGTTTTGGAGAAGGTTGTGATGAGGGAAACCACCCAGGTTCCGCAGTTGGTTTCTTTGCAGGAATTCTGATCTTAAGTGATCCCCTTTTCTTAGGTTTGGTCTTGGTAGAACTTTCTGAGCTGCCAGATTTGCTACCTTTCTTCTTCTGCATGTATGACGGTAGAACAGCTTCGTCCAAGAACCCAACTTTTTCTGCTTCAAGTGCTTGAAGGTAGTACTTGTAGTTATTGCAAGCCTTGACTTTGTCAGTCAAGAGGTTATCTGGAAGTTTCTTTCCCTGTTTCCTTGTACTAGTATCCATTCTCTTAATGACCTTAAGTGTGTCCTCATTCTTGTATGTGTGCTGAAACTCATCATTCAATCTTTGAGGAATGTCATCATATTCATGGAGGAAGCTTGCAATAAGAAGCTTGGTGAAACGGACGAATGGAATATTGGTCGTCTTGTGTTGTATATGCCACACAATGTCTTCCCAGATAATGCTGGCATAATCAACTTTCTTGACATTAGCAATAGCCCAAAACAGCTTGAGATGTTGGAGCTTAGGGTGTTCATGGCCTGTGTCTCTGCCTGATAGCGACTTGGCAATGATGATGTAGAGAGTTCTCCAAGGCTGTGGAAGAAATCTGATATTGACCTTAGAGTGCCTAGTCATTACCCCTTCAGACTCATCATACCCAATATCTCTCAGCCATTCTATCAATTCTTCTTCACTGGGAACTTGGTCGTATTCTTCATTAGGTTCAAGTTCGGGAAGTCCAAGAACACTACGGAGAAGATCCTTGTCGACCGTGACTTGTCTCATGTGAAGCATACAAGTAAAGGATTCTTCAAGAAGGTCCAAGTGGAGTGTGTGCCAAAACTGATGTATGTAGAAGCATGCCACTGCAGCAGATTTGGTGAGTAGAACTTTGCATGGGTGATAGATAAGAGCATCAACTGCAACAAGGCAAGAAGACTCATTGCATGTAAGTTTGTTGAAGTTGACTCTCAGGTTGTTCTTTCCTATCTTTCTGGAGTAGTTTTCAGGAAAGGTGTCTTCCCATGCACGAATGGGTTCAGGTTCTGGTCCGTATGGGATGTCATTGTGTTCTGCCATCTGAATAGATCATAAACACACAAACATGGCAATTGTTGATGATGTTAGCATAGACATTCATTTAACATGTGTACATATAGATTTGCATGTTTGACATTGATCAGTGGGGGTTTGTGTGTGTGAAAACTTTTGATATATGACAAACTTGAGTTATATTACTTGTTAGAAACATCAAACAATTCAGTTACAACATAAGTTTATCATTTACAACCAGTTACACATTGGAAAATTTCCAACACTTAGAAAAATTTTGGATTTTGACAAGTTTACGCGTAAGTAGTTGTTTTTACGCGTAACCTGACTTAAGCGTAAGTATAGAAATAATGCGTAAGTGCAAGATCTACGCGTAAGATAGAATATTACGCGTATGAGTGAAACTTACGCGTAAGATCAATTTTATGCGTAAGATAAGTCTTAGGCGTAGAAATTGAAGTTACGCGTAGGATTACCCTTAGGCGTAAATTGTAACTTATGCGTAGGTAATGACTTACGCGTAAGTCCTAGACTTATGCGTAAGGTCAGAACTTATGCGTAAGATCAATTTTATGCGTAAACTATGTCTTATCCAAGACACAATTTGTCCACGTGTCGAATCTTACGCGTAAGATTCAATCTTACGCGTAGGATGAACATTTAACGCGTAATCATGCCTTTTCCAGAAATTCACCTTTTGAATTCGAGTTGTTATTTTCCTGAAAGTGTACAAACATTACCACTGATCAATAACTAATCCAACATACATAATTCACACATTTTAACGCGTAAACATGCCAATTACAACTTAACGCGTAAACAAGCATGAACACCTAATCACAACCTTAATAAAACATGTTACTGGGTAGGAATTAACATGGGGCAAGTGATACAAACATCATAAGGATCATATGTTTCAAATAACAACACAAATTATCCACAAAATCTTAAGATTGAATCTGCTAGTGACCTTCGAACCCTAAACCTTAGATTCATGAGCAAAACATGATTAAGATCTAATTAAACCATATTCGAATGATCCTAGGCATACACAAACACTATCCCCATCACTAATTACAATCCTATTGCTCAAACTCAAGAACCCCCAAATCATACGCATGAACCCTAATATCAAACATTACTCAATTGATGATTCTGGGTGAGATTGGTGTTTACAAACATGATAATAATCAACCATAGACCCTATCCCAACAATCAATTCATTCATAACATAACAAATTTCTGGGTTTAAAATTCTACGCACAATCCTAAGAAAAATTTAATCGATTAGAAAGATTTAACCGTTGGATCGTTATGAAATTAAAAACCTTTGTTTGTTATAATGATCTAAACATAATCACACTTACAGATTTGAAGTTTGATACTCAGATTAGTCTGATGATTGTGGGTCGTTGATGATGGTTGTTGTGGGTAGTAAATGATGTTGCAGAAAAAGTAAATGTGTTAGGTCAATGCTTGTTTTGACTGTGGTTAATTCATGTTTCACAATGTGACAATTTTAGTCCCTTAACCTAACAAAACATTTAAACATAATGCCTAACCACTTTAACACATATAGTCTTTGTATATTAACTCCAAGAAATGATAAGAACAACTTGTCGTACTCCCCCTCAACCTTAGATCATGGTAAAATTAATTGGTTTTGATCAAGGAGAGTAACCCGAAATCCTTTTGAATCAACACTTTTGATAAACCGTAAATGTTTTTGGTAAAATGCAAGTATAAAAAGTAAAATATTTATTTAGAAATTTGAAAAACGTTACTTTTCCTCCCCCTCAACACTTGTTTGAAATGATTGAAGACATTTTAGAAAAATAGTGTTGAAAGAGGTGGTTTATACTTGCATTTTTTTTTTTTTTTTTTAAGATAATTGACCAAAATATTTTTGAGTTTTTTTTTTTAAATATTTACAAAGATAGTTTTGATGTTTGACGATCAATTGTGTTTTAAAAACTTTTCCAGATCCTCTGGAGTCAAACATCGCATACCAATTTGGTGAACTAAACTAGCAAACCTGGATGGTGCCAGGGATTTGGTAAGTAAGTCCGCCAGTTGGTATTCAGTTCCAACAAAATAAAGCTCAACTGTACCCTTTTCCACATGTTCTTTGATGAAGTGATATCGGAGATCGATGTGTTTGGATTTGCAATGATGTACAGTGTTGCAGGAGATAGCAATTGCACTCTTTGAATCACAGTAGATAGGAATCCTGTTGAATAGGTAGCCATAATCCTTAAGTTGTGATCTCATCCAGATGACTTGAGCACAACAAGCAGACATGGCTACGTATTCAGATTCTGTAGACGACAGTGAAGTGCAGTCCTGCTTCTTAGATTGCCATGACACAAGTTTGTCTCCGAGAAATTGTAATCCACCAGATGTACTTTTGCGTGTGTCTAAACATCCTGCATGGTCAGCATCTGAAAACGCAATTAGTTCAAAGCCAGAATCCTTCGGATACCAGATCCCCAAGTTAATGGTTCCCTTTATGTATCGAAGGATTCTCTTGACCTCACTGAGGTGTTTTTCAATTGGTCTGGACTGATAGCGAGAGCACATGTAGACAGCAAATACTATATCAGGTCTACTAGCTGTGAGATACATGAGGGACCCAATCATACTTCGGTATTTGGTAGGGTCAACTGGAGTCCCATGTAAATCAGCATCTAGTTTTGTGGTATAGCCCATTGGTGTATTATGAGGATCACAAGACATCATTCCATGTTTCTTCAAAATTTCAAGAGCATATTTGGATTGATTTACAAAAATTCCACGGGGTGATTGATGAACTTGTGGTCCTAAAAAGAACGAAAGTTCACCCATCATGGACATTTCAAAATTATCTTTCATTAATTTAGCAAAATTATTAGAGTAACTTCTTTTTGTTGAGGCAAAAATGATGTCATCGACATATATTTGAACAACAAGTAAGTCCTTCCCGTAGGTTTTAGTAAATAATGTTGGATCCACCGATCCTTTAGAAAATTTATTGGCCAATAAGAAAGTGGACAGTTTGTCATACCACGCCCGTGGGGCTTGCTTGAGTCCGTAGAGTGCCTTTTTGAGTCGGTAAACGTGATTAGGACGCTCAGGATCAACGAAGCCTTCAGGTTGACTAACATAAACTTCTTCACGGAGTTCTCCATTAAGAAATGCTGTCTTCACATCCATTTGGTAAACCACCATATTCCTGTGTGCAGCATAAGCCAAAAAGATCCGAACAGCTTCATGTCGAGCCACTGGAGCAAAGGATTCAGCAAAATCAAGTCCCTCCAGTTGGGAATATCCTTTCGCTACCAGACGTGATTTGTTGCGTATGACAGTCCCTTCAGCATCAAGCTTATTCTTCCAGATCCATTTTAACCCGATGACAAATACTCCGTCAGGTCTTTCAACCAATTCCCAGACTTCTAATCGTATGAACTGTTGAAATTCCTCTTGCATAGATTCAATCCAGTTGTCATAAGTCATTGCTTCTTTGATGTTCTTAGGTTCTTCGTGACAAACTGTGAGTGCATAGATACAAGTTTCTCCATCTGTGTGAAGTCGTTGTCTTGTCATAACAGGTGCATCTGGATGGCCAATAATATGAACTAGTGGATGGTCTCGGGTCCATTTGTGTGTAGAAGGGTGTAGTTGATAAGTATCTCGCATGTTAGCAGGATCCAGATTACGTGTTGACGACTCAGCTATATCAGGAACTGTAGTAGCTGGTGCAAACGGATTAAAGAACGCATCAGGATCATGCTCTGCGGGTTGTGGAACTGATAGTGGTGTTGGATCTTCAGCTGGATGGCGGGAGTTAGAACCAGTTTGTTCTGCTGTAGATGGTGATACAATTGGAGGACCGTCTCTCTCAACACTTGTTGTAGTTTGTTGAGGTGAGTCTGGTACTTGAATGTTATCAGGTTGAGCAGCGGAATTTGGTGAGACCTCAGTAGGACGGTATTCAATTGTGTCATCAAATAGTGGAGCAAACAAGGTTTCTAATTCTTTGCGGTTAAGTGGCAATGGTTCAGCTGAAGATGCCGGAGAGTTAAGACGGTTAAATTCGGGTCCTAAGCTGTGTTGCTCAGAAGCCATCTGGGTGAGTTCATCAAAATTAGCGTGAATGGTTTCTTGAATTTCTCTAGTACGACGATTCCAAATCCGAAAACCTTTAGAATTTTCACAATATCCAACGAACACTCCGATGTCAGCCTTTGCTTAAAGTTTACCTAAATCATCACGATCATTTTTCGGATAACAGAGTGCTCCAAAAACATGAAAGTAATCGATGTTTGGTTTCCTTTTGTGAACAATTTGATATGGTGTTTTGCGATGACGTTTTGTGATCATACAACGGTTTTGAGTGTAACATGCAGTTGAGACAGCTTCTGCCCACAAGTAATCTGGTAATTGAGCATTAATCAACATAGTTCTAGCAGCTTCCACTAACGTCCTGTTGCGTCTTTCAACAACTCCATTCTGTTCTGGGCTTCTAGGAATAGATGTTTGATGTTCAATTCCCACTTTCTCATAATAAGACCTAAGTGTCTGATTCTTGAATTCAGTTCCATTGTCGGTTCTGACTATTCGGACCGTGTTGCGTAACTGAACTTGAATTTTAGTGAGAAAGGTGATGATCATTGAAGGAGCCTGATCTTTACTTCGTAGAAAATAAACCCAAGTCCATCTGGAATAATCATCCACAATTACAAGAATGTAGCGTTTACCGTTGATACTTTGAACACGCATCAGTCCACACAAATCCATATGAAGCA
The DNA here is from genome assembly GCA_030686995.1 of Artemisia argyi. Classification (NCBI taxonomy): domain Eukaryota; kingdom Viridiplantae; phylum Streptophyta; class Magnoliopsida; order Asterales; family Asteraceae; genus Artemisia; species Artemisia argyi. The sequence goes on from CM060709.1 coordinate 294,419,582, forward strand.
GTTGCAGAACATGATTCGTACTGTGTTCAGGTTTAGAAGGGAAATGAGCACGAGTACTTTTTCCTTGTTCACAGGTTGAACATAAGTGATCTTTGGTAAAACGGAATCTTGGAAATCCATCAACAAGTTTATAACGAGCAAGGTCCGTCATGGTTTTGAAATTCAAGTGCGAAAGACGTTTGTGCCATAACCAAGATTTAGTTGACTCTGCATTGGAGAGAAGACATATCGGAGATGTTGCAATCATATCTGACATTGATATAGTATAAAGATTGGAGCCACGTGAGCCAGACATAAGATCATTTCCTTGTAAGTCACGAACAAAGCAAGTTTTCTCACGAAATGCAACTTCTAGATCCCCATCACAGAATTGACCAACAGAGAAAAGGTTGTGTCCAAGGCCTTCCACATAATAAACACGGCTTATTTCGATGTTCCCACTTACATAGTCACCATATCCCATGATTAAAGCGTAATGATCATTCCCGAATCTGACAGTACCAATGAACTTTGAGACAAAGTTTTTCAACAGTTTGAGATTGCCTGTCATATGTCGGGTGCATCCGCTATCAACAATCCAGAGAATGATCTGTACCACCTGCATCACAAGAAGAGGACACAGATGGAACAGAAGTAAGGGTGGAACCCAAAGACAGTGCGGGTTCCTGTTGGTTAGAAACACATTTATTCAACAATTTAGGAATCCATTTAAAGTCTGGTTTGTGTTGTAACCAACGTTGCCAATTCCAACTAGTATTTGCTTTCTTAATGTTAAATGCACTAGTCGGGGGCTCAATCCTAGATTTGTTCTTGGCACCTATGGGGGTAACTTCGGCTTCATTAGAAACCGTAGAAGACGGCTTTCCTAAGTTAGACTTAGAGGCAATAGTGGGCCTAGAAGGAATGCGTGTCCTACGTTTCTTATGACGATTTAGAAGAGAATTAGCTAAACATTTTGTATGATCACCAGATGATACGCTTTTACGACAAAACACACAAGATGCATTAATATTCAAAACATTCAAAGGTTCATCATTCGTTACATTTAGATTTTGATTACAATTTGCCAGATTAGAATCTAAATCTGATGCAACATGAGTTTTATTCAAATTCCTAAGTTGGTCTTCTACTTCTTGAGCTTCTAGGTGTCCTCTCTTACGTTGCAAGATCCTATTCTTCTTTTTACTTTTCCGCTTGGGTCTGCTAACGCTAGTAGTGGAGACTAGTCCTGTAGAAGTGGAGGTATCAACATTAGTATTATGAACAACCTTTCCTTTTTCTGTTTTGTCTAATTTATACATTCCTGGTGCTATCACCGTGGTGTCAACCATCTTTCCTTTTTGAAGTAGCCTAACTTTCTCTTTTAAATCGATGATGATGTGATTTTTATCCTGAATTTCAGACTCGAGTAAACCATTGCAATATTTGATGTCATCGCGGTTTTGTTGCCATTCGACGTTTTCAATTTTTAAGTCCGCAATTTCTTTTTCATATTTGAGACACAAACTTTTGAAAGACTCAATGTTTTTGCAAAGCTGACAAGAGTTAGAAACATTTTGACTTTGAAGTTTGAGTTCCTTATTAAGACTCTGAGCTTGACACCAATCAAGCTTTTGTTTGAGTTGAAAATTTTCTTTTGAAAACTGTTTTGTCACATCATCATTCTTTTTCCTCAACTTATCATTTTCCTGTTTAAGTGTCTCAATTTCCTCATTCAATAAATTATTATCAACACAAAGATCATCCATAAGCATAGAAGTACCAGATTTATAGAGATCATTCATGATAACAGACAAAATATCAGCATTGAGAACTTGTTCCAAGAGTCGATCAGCATCATTTTTGAAAACTCTAGTTCTTTGCTTTTGAACCAAAATTTCTTTTTCAGTTTCATTGAAAACGTTTATCATATGTTTGACCTCCTTTTGAAGTTCCTGATCCCAACGTGTAGCACATAGACGGAGGTGTTGAACAATTGGCTTCATTTGTTTTTGAAAAATATCTCTCTTTTCTCGCTCGTAAGCGGATTGAAAAGTTTCTATTTTTATTTTAGAATTACGTCCAATTGTTTCCTCCAAAATTTCGATGTCTTCCATAAAGGTTTTGAAATAATTTAAGACACGAACATTTTTTGGTAAGGGTGAAAGTTCACCGGATGATGGTAAAGGACCATTTCTTTGTGCTACAGTTTGGACAGGGGCTGCATTAGAAGATGAAACATATGACTCTTCGATAAACCATGATTTCTCAGGTAAGTCTTTTTGAGTAACAAATTTAATTGGAGCGTTTGAATAGTCATATGGTATCCAATATTGAACATTACTCATTTTTTACCGACTCTCATCTTCAAGTTCTTCTTCTTCCTCAGTATCAAAAACAACAGCACGCACAATTGTATCATCAAGCAAATAATCCATACTGTAAATTTTAGGAATTTCTTTGAATGTTGTGTGAAGAAACATTGAATTGTAATCGCCAAGTGCAAATCCTGTACCGGGTCTCGGTTTTAAAGTAAATTTCTGAATTGTTGTGACAGAGTTCCCGTGTTTGTAAACAATGTTACGAAATTCTTTGAGTTGTTTTTCAAGATCAACAATATCACTGAGTAAGTCATCGATATATTTCCTTTTTCGTATTTTATGTTCACAAAAATCTTTTTGACAACTTGACAATTCTGTTTCTGTTTTTGAAAGTTCTGTTTGAAGACGTTCAACTTGCATTTTCAATTCACACTTTTCACTTTCAAGTTTCGAAATCAACTTTCCGTTTGACTCAATTAAATCTTGCATTTTGCGTTGAAGATCTTGTTCTTTATTGTAAGAATCCTGAAAAGCATTTTCAAAACTTTTTGCATTTTTAATCTTTTCTTCCGGATTTGAAAGTTGGATTTTATAACATTCAATATCTCTTGCAAGTGACGCATTTTGTTCTTTTAAAACTTTATTTATTTCGTTGCATTTTATTATTTGCAATTGTTGAGCATCCAGTTGTTTAGATAACAATATTAGGTCAGGGTCTGAATCAAATGATGGTTCATGTTGTTCTAAATTATCATGTTCATCATTCTCAATAGGATCATCAAATGAAACAACTGTGTCATCATCGAATATGACAACTGTGCTTATTTGTTCATCTTTTTGAGATGAAGAAAATGATTTAGATGGAACAACTTGCGCCATATCTGATTCATAAGCAGAAGGTGAGACTATTTCATTAATAAAGCATTCATTGAGGTCATGTACCTGAGACAAGCCGTCAGTGTCATACACTGGACCTGAATCATTGAGCTTAAGTTCCTGCATGTTGGCCATAAGCATCACAGCTGCATTAGCTTCCAGATCTTCCATGTCATCATCATTGTTCACATTTGCCATGAAGTTGTTATCTTGTTCAGGGAAATGTCCGTCTTTTTCATCTTGAAGAGCCATGAGTAATGCCTGCTTGTGAAACTTACTACCGCGAGTTCTCGGTTTGGGACATGCTGTAGCTATATGACCTTGCTCATTACAATTGTAGCACCAAACTGCATTCCCTGAGTTGGAGTTCCTTGTTGCAACTGAGTCAGACCTTTGTTGAGAAGATCCGGAGTTGTTCTTGAACCCCGTATTGTTACTAAACCTCTGATCATTCCCATAATTTCCGGAAGAACTTCCTGAACCAAATCGACCATAATTGCGATTCTGAATTTCCACTCTTCCATCATGGACAACCACTTGATTCCTTGTATTCGAAGATGACCGTTGACGGTTGTTTGTTTTGTTGGAGAATTTGCTGAAAGCACGAGCAATAAGAGCAAGTCCTTGATTCAATGTATTAAAGTCATCATCGTCATCCTCATTGGAGTTGGAGTAGTACACGGCATCATTGTTGTTTGACGGAACAAGTTGAGTAGAAGCATTCTGTAGAGATGAATCATAAGGGACCAGTTGGTTCGAGGTGGAAGATTGTGGATAACTGAAGTAGTTCTGCTCTTGAACATATGCATGATTTGACATTGGTGGTGGAGCGTAGGGAGACTGAGCTACGAGAGCCAAAGAATTTGGTGTAGAAGTTGGTGTGTATCCTCCTCGTAGAGCTCGATCTTTTTCCACTTCAGGTTCATGGTGTTTCAGAAAATCATACAACAAACCATATGGAGCATCATGCAAATTCTTTGTTTGACGAACAAATGTCACATATTTATGCCAATCAGGGCCAAGACTACCAACAAATTTGGAGTTCACAGCGATCCTTGGTACTGTGATTTTGTGACGTTCCAGATCATTAACCACATTTGTGAAACGATGATAGTAGGATTCAAGTGATTCTCCAGGTTCAATTGTGATGTCAGTGTATTCTATGTATAGCATGGATTCCATGTCATCTTTGTTCAATTGAGTTCCTTCCATAAGGAGATGAACGTGTTCCCACATAGCTTTGGCTATTTTCTGAGCATCGACACTTCGATAGATCGGATTAGGTATACCTTGAAGTATATAAGCCATTGCATACTGATCAGCTTCACGATGTAGTTTCTGTTCTTCAGTGAGTGCAGATTCTGGAAGGGGTCTATCACCAGGAGGACGTGGAGGATCAGCATGTGGATCACCAGCTTCAAATCTAGTTGGCCACTCAAATGGTCCTTCAAGTATCACTTGCTTCAAGAATTTCTCATGAGGTTTCTTTAGCTCAACAAATCGTAAGAATCAACTTGACCATTGAACATAGTTCCCAGGTGTAAGCATTGGAGGTGTTTCAAGTGATCCTGCCTCATGTCGGGATTGTTGAGTTGTAATAACTTCACACATTCTGTCAAACCAGTGAGGTTGTTTGGAGGAAAACTGAGTGGTTTGTTGTGGCACTTGATATGATTGTTGTTGAGGAATGATCTGATGTTGTTGCATCATAAGGTAATGATGTAGTGGATTGTATGTTTGTCTTTGAGAAGGTTGTTGATTCATTTGGTGCGGAAGGTATTGTTGTTGCTGATACTGCTGAGGTTGTTGTTGCTGAGGTGGATGTTGCTGAACATGAGGGAAGTAGTGATTAGGTGGTTGAGACATCTTAGAACACTTGTGTAGAAATGGATCTTTGTAGAAGATTGAAATGCACGTTCCTTTGAGTAAGTTGCAAAATCCTTGAGGTAAGTTCAATTCTTACGCGTAACTTAATCTTACGCGTAAACTGTAGGTTATGCGTAAAGAGTAGGTTATGCGTAAACTAATAGTTTATGCGTAAGTTTTCTCTTTACGCGTAAGCTTAGGCTTATGCGTAAGTTTAGACTTATGCGTAAGGTTTAAACAACCAAACAAATCTTTCAAACTTATCCAAGCTTGAAAGATGTCCGTAGTCGAAGTATTCCACTAACTTATCCACGCTAGGGAAGTACTGAGTCACCTTTACACGAGGAGAAGATCGTTGATGAAGCTTACGCGTAAACTCTGGCAAGTTACGCGTAACTCTGACTTACGCGTAGAATCAAACTTAAGCGTAGGTTTTAAGGCGTAGAGGAGCAAGTTACGCGTAGGATCAGGGTTTTAGCCTATTTAACGCGTAAGAAAAGGGTTTAAGGCCAAAGTTATGCGTAAAAAGGACAAAAGGTACTGTTGACAGCTACAGAATCGTACTATTCACCAATATTACGCGTAAACTGGTCAGAAACTTGAAAAATCTAAAATTTTTGAAGGAAAAATGCCTAGAAATAGGTACTTTTGATCAAATAACTTCACCAATACTTAGAAAACACTAACTATTGAAGATTTTGCTCCCAAAAACTAGTTTTCCAATATCAAAGAAGCTATAAAACCTTAAAAAACCTTAAAAAATCACAACTTTATGCAAAAACTAAGCTTCAAATCACTATATCAACCTTGAAACTTGTCCAAGCTTCAAGATTTGAGTGAAAGAAACAAAGAAAAATGCAAAAAGATGAAGAAATAAACACCAATCCCCACGTTAACCAAAGAAACACACTTCAAACTTCTAGTAGGCGAATGATACCACTTGTTAGGTCACCATTTAGTAAACACAAGTATGATATAAGAAGAAATAAGATGAGAAATGAGATTGGTTGATTATGAGACAATATGAAAGGTGAAAGTGCAAGAGTTTCCTTAAGGTAATCAAATAACCAACAAATGAAATGTTAACATAAGCTCACTATTTATAAGGGAGGAGTTAGGGCAACACTCCCTTCCTCCCTTATCCTTACTTTCGTGGGCTTTAAGGCCTTATGGGCTTTTACATGTTGCCCATTAACTTAAACAAAATGAAATAAATACTAAAGCAACCTATTACAAAATGTAATGATCGAGACTTGACAAAAATACAAAAGTATGATCCCAACAATTCGGAATAAAGATAAGCGAGATTACATAAACTAAGAAGAGTTCACGACAATATGAATATGTGTTAAGTGAAGTGTCGAACACGTACTCACTTATTATGAATAAATTAACTTTATATGTATCTTTTAACACGTAAAGACAATGCAATATCTTTGCTTAGTAATTTGACTAGTGTTCAAACTAATTGTGAACCAAAACTAAATAACGTATTATTGTGTCCTTGCTCGATAATTGTGTCGTGATTTTATTGATGACAAATTGTAGTCATGGGCCATACACTTTTGTCTTTTGTTCAATTTCAAACAATAAAAAAAATTCATTTTTAAGTGTTGCACGATATGCATTAATAGCGTAGTAAATAGTAAATACACTAATAGCCGACGTTGGCATGTGTTTTACAAGTTTCCACATGTTAAGAATAAATAGACGTTGGCATGTGTTTTACAAGTGAACCACATGTTAAGAATAAATAGACTGAGATCTAAGAGGCTTGGCAGTGGGTGTGGGAAGGCACGGCACGGGGTGGCTCCCGTGCGGGAACACCGTCGCCGGTGTTCTCCCACTGCACGGCAAGGCTTAGGAGCGAGGAGGTTTACCGCTTGAAAAGTATATGTTGCAAGCTTTAATTTGTGACCGTTGGAGCATAAAAAGGGAGTAACGGATCTTTTAATTTGTTGCCTATATATTATTGTTAAATGGATTGAAAAAAAAAAAAAAAAAAAAAAAAAAAAAGCCTACAAATGGAGTCAAGAAAAGAAAGTCGTCGGAGTCAAGTAGTGCTCAAACGCCAAAAAACGAGACGCCAATAACCGTAGAAGATTTCGACTGTGACTTACCGAACCTCAACGAGAACCCAACTCCATCACGTCAATCGAAAGGCAAAAAAAAGACGATTTCGGGAGATTCAAGCCGAAGCTCGATGCGTGATACCCTTGTAAGTTACACGGCCAAAAAGAGAAGTTTAATGCAACAGCAATAGGAGGTGCAAAAGAAAAAAGACGACGAATATTTCAAATTTCTTGATGGGGAGGTGATGAATCGTGACATGAGGTTCGTTATGGATCCGCATGACAATATCCCAGACCAGGCTTTTAAGGATTTCGTCATCAACAAGAAACGTCAGATATGCGTAAAATACGGGTGGCCATGTAGTTTGTAGGATTTAATGGTTTTAAGTTTAGTTTTATGTTTTTAATAATATTATGTAACGTTTTTTAAGTTTTAGTCTTTTAATAATATTATGTAATTTTTATTTAATTTTAATAAATTTTAGTTTTTAATAAATTTTAATAGGATTTAAAAAAGAAAAAAGAAAAAAGAAAAAAAAATGAGTGAAGGGTGAGGGTGTGTGATGCCAACAAAAAACAAGTGAGTGAAGGAGAAAGTGGGAAAATGATGTAGCGTAAGAGGATTGTGTATAAGAGCGCTGGGTGCAGTGGCAAGCCCCAAGCTCCCCATTCGGGCCCCACCATGCCACATCACCAAAACACCCCAACTTCAACAAACCACAACAAACCCCCCCTCACCAAACAACAAACCTCCACTTCCCCATTCGGGCCCCACCTCTTACACACTTATTTTTTTATTCATTTCATTAAATAAATTAAATTAATTTCACAAATACTTAAAAATTAAAAAACATACTAATTTTATTTCATAAAATAAAAAGTTACAATACGGAAGAAAAAAAATACGATACGAGGAAAAAAAAAACACGCATATAATATGGAAAAAAAAAACGATACGGAAAAAAAAAAAACATACGATACTAATAGGAAAAGTAAAACATTTTATTCGTCATCTTCGCGGTCGAGATTTTGGTATTTCTGAGTTATTCGTGCTTGTCTCTTGCGAATTACTTCGGCTCTAATCGGGTCACTAACCGTGTTTGGATCGAGCATTAGCATCTGCATATCCTGCCACTCCAACAACGCAGCTTCTTTCTCGAACGCCTTTTCCTCCCTCTTCCTCCGCGCCTCGTAACAAGCCGTTTGAGCGTCTTTCGCTTGATTATACTTTTCGGATAATTGTCCCGAAAAAGTACTCGTTTGACTCCCCCCGGAACTCGCCGCACTCGACGTTTTCGTCGACTTTTGTTTCTTTCCGGGTCGCCTGCTGCTTCTTTCGGGACGAGGTCGTTTGTCCGGCCCGAATATATCCTCAAGACATGTAATGTCTAGAGGTTCTTCAGCATCCCATTTCGGGTAGTGTTTCAGGATTTCCCAAACGTGAACCAAAGTGAAACCCCTTTGTCCAAAACGTAGTGAGAAGTTCGTTTTGGCATTCTCGACATGATCATGCTCATTTTCACCACTGCGACGCTCTAAATGTTTATAAATAGCGTTGAATTTTTGGCAGTCGGCATTGATCCTTGTCCATTTACCGGATAGCATGTTTTTTGTTCGTGGGGCTTCAGTAGTCCGCTCGTTGAAAAGTGCATGAATTTCGTTCCAAAAAAATTCATTCTCTTTGTCATTTCCGAGTTCCTCGTCTTGAGAAACTTCTATCCACGCTTCCGCAAGAATATTTTCTTCTTGTTTCGACCACAACTTTCGCGCACGCGTATTAGCAGCTTCTTCCAAGTCTTCGTCATCGTCCGCGTCCAAATTTACGACGTTTTTTCCTCTTTGGGCTTTGGTTTTTTTTCCTCGGCCTTTGGCCGGTGATCTTGGCTTAGGTACTTTAAAAGTACCTTGATTTGGTTGTGTCGGTTGTGATTGAGGAAAAGTGGATGGTTGATTCGGGTTATAAAATTGTGGCGATAAATTAAATTGTTGTTGACTTGTGAATCCTTGTTGAAAGGCTAATTGTTGGTTACGGTAAATGTCACTCGGATTTAATGGTTGTGAACCGTATGGCGGTGAAGGGTTTGGAGACGAGGGACTAGAAGAGTTTGAGGCTCCCCCGTATGGACGTTGGTTTGACGTTAAGAGGTTCGTGAAATAACCTCCTTCGTTCGGGTTTTGAGACATTTTTTTGTTGATTAGGAGAAGAGGTATAGAAAGGTTTAGTTTAGATTTGTGAATGTAGTGAAGAGAATGGAAGAAGAAGGTTGTATTTATAGTTGTAAAAAAGGGTAGGGAAAAAAAAAATAACAAACACAACCGTTGTAATAAACGGTCGAATTTTTCAAATAAAACAAAACAAACCAAACGTAAACCTGCACTTTTGTCAGGCGATTTGCTTCGCCGTGGCCACGGTGAAATAGCCAACGGCGAGCAACGGCGAGCCTCGTCCGGTGTGGCGGCGAGCAACGGCTCGCCGTTGGACCTGCCAGCTCGGACGGCGAGGCATGATTCGTCGACTGCACCTAGCGCTCTAAGTGAGTGAAGGGATTTGAGGTGAGGAGTGCACTGCCAACCCCTAATAATAAATCTAAACATTTCATACACTACTATTCATACTTTTAAAACCCAAAGCAAATAATGTTGGAACTAAAATCTCAGTCTTATAGCTAAAGCTATAGAAACGCCAAGTGTTAAAAACACCATAATTAGGCCCTAAAACTATTTAAACATGACGATCACACATCTTGATTCTTGATCTATCAATGGCTCCTATTTTTAATTTGAGGCTGAAGTTTAGAAAAATTGCATGGTAAAAGATCATTTGATGATCAAACTTATTTTACATACCAAGCGACTAATCTCTACCATACATCTTCCCTCCATCTTTATTTGATCTAATGGATGAGATTAATCCCAACAATTAAAAAAACCACTTTCATCATTTTTTTTTTCTTCAAATATTAATATCTTTCAAACCGTTAATCGTTAAGCGAAAAAAATATACCGTTACGACGAGCATTTAATTATCTTTCTATAGATAGGCTATTTGATATATTTTTGACAATTTTTTTTTCGTTTTTTTTACTTTTTTTTCGTGGCTGAAAAAAATCATATATAACATTTCATCTATACTACATATAATGCATGAAGCACTCTCTCTCCAAAATTTTCAGATTTACAAGAAATAATGCATGGTTTACAACACTTTAATGCACCCAATTTTCAGAATTACAACAAAGTAAGCATATTGTACAACAAAAAATAGCATGATGTCATTTTAAGACCAAAATTCTACCAAACAACATTAATGCTATTAAAAACACCCCTTTACCAAAAATTACAACCATTTAAATACAATGTACAATAGCTTTTAAGTTAATACAAGTCATAATACACAAAACACAAGTATGTAAAGCACAATAATTTTAAGGTCAACAATCTATTCAACACATATAATTAATACACTAATTAATTCACCCCTTCACCAAAATATACAATCATTTAACCATAATGTACAAGCTAATCAAGCTACTAAGCCAAGTACTTAAAAATAAAGCCATTACGCTGGGCACAATGGTCGGTCGACCGGACCGGTCGCCCCTGCGCTAACCGAGTCGCCGCCACTGTAACCACAAGATCGATGAAGGCCGGACGGCTCCAAAATTCACAAACCAGTCACCCCCTCGACCGATTAACGCATTCCACAAAAGAAGAAAAAAAATGTACCGTTACATATCAAAATAAAAACGAAGATAAAACGAAAGAAGAAAAGAACAATCATCAATCAAGCCAAAACAAACATCAAACTTATTACATCTATGGTCCACGAACAGAAAGTATACAGTAACAATAAAACCCAACATCTACATCTACCTCAATTCTAACCTCATCTCAAAACCACCATCACGGTCAACACAAAATAAAACCTTAGAGAGAGTTTTCGTTTGATATTCAAGAAAAGGGTATGATTTTCTTGTAAACATAGATTATTGGTTATATTCGGTTATCAAGATAAGAAAGAAAGGAAGAGTACGTGATGTTTGTGTGGCTGCAAATCATGGCTGCGTATTTTTGTGAGGGAAATTAGGGCAGTAATGAGATAATTTAGGTTTTGTAAACATATTTATAAGTCCTAACATTTGGGTTATATAACGGTTTGGTTGTTAATTGGGCTAGCCAAATGATATCACAAATTATTTGGTAGTTTTATCATGGGACTTAATAGATATTGATAATTAAAGTTTGTTTAGGCTGAAAATGGTTTTAGACTAATTACTAATTGAGCCGTATATTATTTGTATGGTATAGTTATTTTTGCGCTAATTTTGATATTTCGTTCATGTGAATAGTGCATATTAAAAATGAAAATGTAGGGGATATATATAGTGTAAAAGAGATGTGATTTTTTTGAAATAAAAATAAAAATATAAATGTCGGTCGCCTTACTATACCTACCCCTACTTAAGGTAGAGAGGCTGCTTCCAGTTCTATCTAAGATTGGAAAGGACCTCCGACCTTTTGTAGGGAGTGAGGATCGAACCATTGACTTTTAGGTTAAGATGCAAGTGATTTTCCAACTGATCTAATTCTAAAATTATTGTTATTTGTAAATTAATCGTTAAAAAAAATTATAGCCGCATAACATTACATTACCAGAAAATAGTCACAGGGTACCCGCCGCCGCATCGCGCGGGTACCCTGCTAGTATCATATCATATATGAATATCATATATGATATGATATGTAATATCATATACGATTTTTTCAGCCACGAAAAATAACGTGAAAAAACAAAAAAAAAAATTTGTTGAAAATATATCAAATAGCCTATCTATAGAAAGATAATTAAATGCTCGTCGTAACGGTATATTTTTTTTCACTTAACGATTAACGGTTTAAGAGATATTTAAATTATAAAAAATGAGTGAATTAAATAACTCGACTAAAATTGCATTTGTTGAAAAGAAATTGCGCATAAAAAAAAGTAAACAACGCCTAACGGGCCTTTATTTTTACTTGTACAAGAAATATTAATCCAATAAAACTGCTTTTGTTTACCCTCGAGTTTTAGACTTAATTTTATTTTTAATGGGACAACAACTTGCAAAAATTATTTCATACTTACTAGTTATAATGCCCGTGCGCGTACGAGATTTTTTCTAAACTTTTGAATAATGTATTTTTATCTAAAAAAAATAAACAGTTTAATTTTTATTTTTTTTATTATTTTTTACTGATGTAGAAAGTGTCCATATACTGCATATATTTTAAAAAAAAGTTTAATCACAAAACTTTATAAACGAAGTTTAATTATCGTTTGTTATGTTTTTGCATTGATAATTTAGGTAAACTTATAGTTTAATCTTAGTTGGAATATAAGATTTTATAGGTTTTTGTAGGCAATAAATAAGACTAATATATAATGTTTATAAATTTATCAACTTTTGAATTATATATTAATTTTCAACTTAAGCACAGGACTACATAAATTATTATTACATATACTAATAAGCGGGCTTTTCCCCCCAACTTTTTAGCACTGTTATGCTACAGTAATTTGTGAGTGAGTGTACAGTAAAATGTACAGTAACTACCGGTCGTTAAGTTACTGTACATTTTACTGTTCATCCGTTAATTTTTTTTTTTTTTTTTTTTTTAACTACTTCTTTGGCAAAACATCCCGCGGCAACGCGCGGGTGATCCAACTCGTTACATATACTAATAAGCGGGCTTTTCCCCCCAACTTTTTAGCACTGTTATGCTACAGTAATTTGTGAGTGAGTGTACAGTAAAATGTACAGTAACTAACGGTCGTTAAGTTACTGTACATTTTACTGTTCATCCGTTAATTTTTTTTTTTTTTTTTTTTTTTTTTTTTTTAACTACTTCTTTGGCAAAACATCCCGCGGCAACGCGCGGGTGATCCAACTCGTTTTCACTAATTGGTGGGATTGGCATTACATTAAGTAATTTGGATTTGAATTATTTCTTCTACTACATTTTTTTCAGCATTGACTTTTAGGAAGTCAAATACCCAAGTGGTAATTGTGTTAATCTGTTATTGTTTTGATGTTCAATACTTGATGAATGGATTGGTTTGTAATATCCTTTTGAACCCTTTTGGATTTACCTTACTTAATAATTTTTTTTGTCATAATGTAGTAGATTTAATTTTGTTAATCTGGTTAACTTTTGTTTTGTTGAAAACACAATTTGGTATGGTAAAAAAAGCATAATCTGATTATTATTATTTTTTTTTAAATATCAAATTAGTTATTAGAAAAACAAAAAAGAATGAGAGAACTTGGAATCTCAAATGGGTCAGAAACGTTTAAGAAATATGCGTTGAAATCTCAAATGGTCTCTAAAATCAATATGAATTTCAAAATAACTTGCAATTGATGAACCATATCAAATAAATCAACAACAATGAATTCGCGTTAGCTAAATACATCAAAACCAAAAGGCTTGTGTCCCAATGATATGTGTGAGAATGTTCTCCAACTGAATGGTTGTTGGTTCAAATCCTGGACATTGTGAGGTTGACTTGCTGTAAATATTGTGAGATTATTAGTTGCTTTTCGAAAAGAAAAGAAAAGGAAACCGGTCAAAATGCCAAAAAATAAATTACTCAAAATAACCCATTTTGACCCAACCCCCTATGTCAAACATTACCCAACCGGCACAACTCACTCATGTTACCATCTTTAAACTACTTGAGCAAGTGAAAGTAATAGGTCTTTGCACTTGCCATTCCACCAAATCTTTCTGGCCAACTTTGATCGAGACTAATGAAATACTTCACATAGAATATATTGCACAATGATAATTAAAGTGTTACACATGATGTGACCAATATCTGTTTAGGTGGTCATCACTGAGGTTGGAACTGGACATATCATAATCAACAATGTAAGCACAATGGGAGTGAAATCTCCATAATACACAAAAAGTACTCCATTGCATTAATTAACTCTCCATTATATTGACAAACTCATATCAGATTTTGTGTTCCGGCTAAGGAATCTTTCTAAAAGCATATAAGTTTATATATACTTCTGCTACATCTAGTACAATGTTTACATGTTTATCAAAGTTGCCCAAGATATTATTGTAAATTGACGCACATCATAAGCTATATGATATGAATATATCCATCTGTATAAAACTCTCAACTATACCATGGTAATTTTTGGCTTTTCGCAATTACGAAATAATCTAACATATCAGGTTCTACACAGTAAAATATACCTTCTAGTACTTTTTTCACAATTTAGCAAGTATATATGACCACACGGTAACTTTTTGGCTTTTTGCATTGACGGAATTTTTTAATTAATGATTAAAGCAAAAATAAGGGTGTTTAGGATTGCTTGTCAGAACCTGTTTACCTAATTTGGTACAACATATGAGTAGTTGTAAAAGTTTAATTCTTTAATAGTCTCAGTACACATTAAAAACGTATCCAATAACAATATACCTCCAAATATGCACTTAATACTCATCATTAGTACATCAAATATGTAAAATTAACAATTCAACGTGATCATACCTTGTGCAAACCAGGTGAAAGATCATAAACCACTACTTCTATCAAATTCAAAATTTGTGTTCTACGTACAAATCTTAATTCTTATGAGGAATAAGAAAGTCTATATTCTGTTGTTCTCTTAAGAAACATAGTTGCAAAATTATATGGCATGCTTAAGAAATAACTATTATTTATAATTAGATATTTTAACTTTATAAATTCTGTGGGTGTTTGGCAAAGACTATATTAAGGCCTTATGGGCTTATTAATAAAATATGCTTATGCAACACTTATATTTAGTGCAAATTAGCTTATTAAAGTTTCAAAAAGAGATTCAGTTGTTTGGTGAATGAATTTTGGCGACAACAACTTTTAGCAGCTAAACAACTTAGCACATCTTTTTGTGATGTATCAGGCTTAAAAAAATCAAAAGCTTGCCTTAGTTAAATTACTAAGGGATAAAGGAATTTCTTTCAATAATAAGTTTAACTCTTTAATAGTCTAAGTCCCTGCAACAACTTCATTTTAGTAAAATTCCATTAAAATGATAGCTAAAACCAAGAATGAATAAAAAAGAGAAAACATACTAAAGAGCGACATCTAATTGAAACAAACCTGTTAGAAAGTCAAAAGCACTTCCAACTGTGCAAACATCAATATTCTTTTTAACAGATATATTCACCAAAGTAACTTTGATATTGTCCTTACTTAGGATAGAACTCGTAGCTTACCCCTTTGAATGATCTCTCGCTCTAACTCTCGGCTTCTATAGTGATTGAAACTTGAATATATGTATACTATATCTTGCTTTCCCCGATAAGATATGCATGCGGACCCTCAATGGACAATGGACAAATTCCTACTACCCAGGTTTCAAACATGACGGATATACACCTTTCCATTATGACAAATGCAAAAAACAAAAATGAATGCAAACACCCGTCACCCTTTCCCTCATAGTTACAGAACCCGTTTCACCGTTGTCATAGAACCATCAATTGGATTAAACAAACCACTTATACATTTATGGTTTAATTATATTTAGATTGAAAAATAATAACATCGTTCAGAATTCGAAACTAAAACTTAAAAATCATCAAATCTCTTACTTTTTTTTTTTTTTTTTTTTTTTCAAAGTAGAACTTCAATCACACATTCACACCCCCACCCCCCAAATCGAAACAATTAAATCAAATTTGTACTATTCGTAATTTTGATTTAATTTTGATTTCAAAACAAAAACAATAAGGTGATTTGGTCGTATTGTTGTTCAATAAGTTATAATAGGGTGCCGTGAAGTTTTTCGGTCGAACACATGAAAAAAATAACTTAACCTAAAAAAAACTTCTATAAAAACTAATATGATTCTAATATATTGTAGTTGATAAGAAAACTAATACCTTTTTATACAATCATCATAAATGCGTTGTTCTTTCCTTCTCATTGTCAGTGCATCAGAGTCAAGAGAAAGTCTCTTAGTCGAACCCTAGGACCGAATTAGGTGAGGATATCAGGTAAAGATATTGGTTGTGAATAATATAGATCTTTTTCAGTTGTTTGGTTGTTATGACACAACCATTTGACCAACGTAGGCCAGCTTACATATGACACAACACAACTATTTGATCAGCCTTAGGTTCCAGTCGAATGACATTACGGTTTCAGAAGTTATCTAACTTTGGCCAATGTTGCATCGACTCCACAACTTCTTGCAAATTCTTTATTAAACCCGAAATCTCAGTTTTTTGTGGACTGAAAAAGATCCAAACACCCAAAAAAATCTTTAGAAAATAATTATAAATGCATATAAACACGTAAAACTCAAAATATCACCTTTTATCAAAATTGCCAATGCCCTACTAACGAACTTATAATATAGCTTCGTTTAACGTCTAACAGACTCATAATATAGCTTGGTCTAACGTTTACAGCCTCTTGTTTCTCGTAATAGGCTTTTCCAAAACCTATAGATTCATACCTGCAACAACTGATTGCCAACTTGATTAGCATGCCATTCAAAACAGTTCACAATGTCAAAAACCCAAACTTACTTGACACGCACGCACGGGGTTTTGACGCGAAAATAACTATAAATGTTGGTTTTTTAAAATACATAAATTCTAAAAAAATGTCAGTTATATTCAAAACTCAAGTGGCATAAACCAATTATTGAAATTTAAAAAAATGCATAATGCAAGATTATCATTTTACCATAGGCATTCAGCTTGTCCTAAAGCAACCCGATACAAATGCCAATTGCAAAGGCATTTGATTACATTCTGATGGATGATCAGCAGCTGTTGCAGGCACAGTGATTGTGCTGTGGCAGACTCGGCAATGGTCTCAGCAGGTTGAGTTACATTGGTCTCGACAGGTTGATCAGCATTTGATGGCTCATGTGTAGTTTTGGGTGGTTTTTGTGGTTCCAACTTTAGCATCATTGCTCATGAACTTGTATTCCTGGTCTCTTAACGCGTCAAGTTCGAATAAACCAAGGCAATTCAACTGTTAAGTATTTCTCTTCAAAAGACATTTTTTGCTAGAGCTCTGTGAGCATCTTTTTCGGCGAACAACACATATGGACCACCTGGTCCATCAAACATCCTGTAAGAAACATCAATCAGTTAATACTCAAACTATCGGCACAAAACACTTGTTTGTTTCTTCATATCTGTCAGAATTAAAAACACGCACCCTGCAACTTCTTGCTACTAATTGCTTTCTTCATGATTCAACAATTTTATACCTAAGTTAACAACAATTGATATTATGAAAAACTTCAATTAGCAAAACTATTAGAATACCCACTACAAACTCATATTCAAAATAGTAATTAACAAAACTACCAGAAAATTTTCAGTAGGTATAACTACAAACTGATATATTTATGTATAATATACATGCTAAATGACATGATGAGTATTCGTGTTTTTGGTCAAAGGAACAATGATCCTTCTAAGTGCTGAGACGATCAAAGAACGATGGTCTGCAGTTGTGAGGAGTTCAATCAGCTTCTCTATTGCTCGAATCCTGAAACAACAATCAATTAGTACTATCTATATTATGAATCATAAATAAATGCAACAAAAAATAATGATTTTTTTTTTTGAAAGGCAACATATATTAAAACTAATGAATTAATACCCATGAGACAAGTCAAACAGTGTAGAGACTGCCATCATCAGAAGTTACGGAAACAACAATGTGTGTCATATGTGTCTCGTTACACACATAAAATTTTTCTAACCAAGATAATTCATAGATGCATCTAACATTGATCCAAACTCTGATCTTTAATCCCATTGATAATCATCTTAACATCGTTTCCTTCTTCACACTTCAGCTCTAGGAATTAAGAACCTTCTTGATCCTTAGCCACATCGTATATTGGCCCTATTATATCTTCCAAAGAAACTGTAAATATAGTTTTAGGCATACTGGTAATAAAGGTTTGGAAAATGAACAACTTAGGAAACTTCTAATTGCACCTATAGATATTTGTCTCAAATTGTACAACACACTTGACTTGCAACAACCATTGCTTATTAGTATGTGTATTTGGATTATTATGCGTGATACACACATGATGATAGATTTATATTTTTTTAGTTCACTATCATATTCAAAATTACAACTTTGACACTTTCACTATGATAGAACTTTAATATAGGAAATAGCATTAGCATTACTCGATTCCACTAAGATTAAAGATGATAAGGACCATACCTAGCCAACTCATGACCGTGACTTGCAACTAATATATGCAACTTATCACTTCCAGTTAAGCCCTGTCAGGTTAAAACACATTGTGATATAGACATACTAAAGATGCTTTTTGTTCCAAATAAAATACCGGTTCTGTACCAAATATGCTTTTTTATAGAATATATGAAATCGCAGTACACATATAACTTAGTACCTACCTGATGCATACATAAAACTAACTACATGATCCCTAAGGCTGCAACATAAACTAACTTGAGCCATTTGAAATTAGGTTCTGAATAGGATACTGATTATCTCCTTTTAACTAATTAGTTTTCCGTTACAATACAACGTCTTATCAAAGCTTAAAATGCAGAGGCATGTCCAAAACTCAAAACACTATCCAATGCGGTAATGCACCCACTTTCATGTAGTTGACTACTTCCTATCCCATTATCACCTCCAGTATACAAAACCAAACATCATATTATACTTTACTCAATTTATACTATTTGAATCTGATTATTCATATCACAATAATCAATTTTAGAACAAACATCCAAACACCCCTTACATAACTCATAAAGATATCCTAAATCCAGAACTTTACATAAACCCACATTAAGAAAAAATCAAAATTGTGCATAAAAATAATAAAATTTATCACAATTTAACACAAAAGTTATCAAAGGCAATACATCGAACACCTTTAGTGCAATTCAAAACTAACCTTTTATTCTCCGCTCACATGTTTGACTGATCCAAACTCAGCGAGCTTCACCACTCGATGAATCAACCAATAACTTGGCTAGATCATAAAGTATTCCTATAAAACATAGAATGGATTATCTTATGACCAAACAATCAATAGCTTTTATTCACATACATGCACAGTGCTATTAAAAGAGAAATAGGCAAAAAGTATATTTTAGTGAAGTAATAGGCAATTGAATTACACATACCTATTTATCATCATTCTTATGCTTCCACACTACAACATGAAGACACTGCATCTCTATAATTCTTAGCAACTATATAAAAGATTACATTAATCAAAGCCTCTATAAAAAAAAGTATGACCTTTGTTTATTTTGGTTTGATTCTGCCAGCGGGTTTTCCTCAACTTTTTAATATCAAAAGTATGACCTTTGTTGCGGGATACTTGTGTCGAAACAATGGATGATCGGTTTCATGATGATTCGATTTGTTGCTGATGATGATTGATGATCTCATATTATGATAAATAATGGCGTTGATTATGATAGACATATATGATTTATAATTTTCTGATAGCAATAGTATTTAGAAGTTTAGAAGGAATGTAACTCTAGGAGTTTTATTTTCCGTAGGTTTAGATTTTTGCCAAATAAAGAAATATTTAGAAGAAAAAAATCAGATTAAAAAAATTATTACTAAAAAAGGAATGAATTGATTTTTTGAAATGGAAAAATTCCAATAGGGGTTTTATTTTATTATATAAATAAAAGATATGAGATTTTAAGTTTGATTGAAAAAACTTTAAAAAACCTTACAAATAAAAAAATCGCAAAGATCTAATGGAAGGGCTCAAACTCCCGACGTCTCGGTTAATTAACAAGGTACCGGATCCCTTAGAAAGGGAAACAAATTTAAAAAGTAACCAGCAAGCGACACGTGTCCCCAACATATTTTATTTAAAATATCCGTTTAGGGGCAAAATCGTAATTTTACTCGTTTTTTACTTTTCCACCTCAATTTTCAAACGCGCATATCTTTTAAACGACAAACTTTTAGAAAAAACCGATTTCACCATAATTTTTAAAATTTAATCCTCTTTAAATTGGTATAAATCTTGTTAAATATTTCAAACTTTTTTTTTACATATCAAATGGTTAGTGATTTTCTTTATTTTTTTGTCATTTTCGGCCCTATTTTTTACCCTCATAAATGTCGAATCGTTAAAAACTTAAAACACGAAAGTTTTTTATTTTGATTCACTCTTTACACAGGTTTTTGAATCAATCAAATCCGATGTCATACGAGTAAGATATCACACGCGAAAGTTGACGTTTTAATCATATTTGTTGCACATAATGTGTTTGATGAAATGTCTAGCTTAGAATTTTAGTGTTAAAATTGCGTTAAATGCATTAATTTTTGTACCACGGCGCATCACTAATAGTTTTATTAATGTAAGATTCAAAAAGTTTTTTTTAACCGATGAACCATATTAACTGATGAACCTTATTAACTGATGAACCATATTAACTGATGAACCTTGTTCATCAGTTACTTTGGTTCATCAATTTCAGGTTCATCAATTTTTACAGATTCATCAATTTCAGGTTCATCAAATTTGATCAAATGTTTGGGTTCATCATTTTTTTCAGGTTCATCAAATTTTAGGTTCATCAATTTCAGGTTCATCAAATTTTATCAGATGTTTGGGTTCATCAAATTGATCACAGTTTTTCAGGTTCATCAAATGTCAGGTTCATCAATTTTTTCAGGTTCATCAATTTGATCAAATGTCTCTTAACTTGAATTAGTATCTTTGTACAATGTCTTTTAACTTGAATTAGTTTTGACACGCCACATGACTTGAACCAATGTTATATTAAACAACCAGACCACTGTAACACATACATCTGAGAGATTAATAAAAGCCACAATATCTTTATTTACATTACAGTAGTTTAACACAAGAACACTTATACAGTTCAACCAAACTGAGAGTTACACATCATATGAGGTACAAATGAACTATTTAAATCAACTAATTAATTAGCAATATATTGTCTAACACAAAAAGGACATGCCCACCATTTAATAAACCACCGGTGTACCCCAAATATAATTCAACCAAATTGAGAGTTTCCTCAACGATCGAGTTCTCCTGCTTCTTTCACCATCATTCAGAAGGTAGTCTCACATATCAAGTACAGTTTCTATGAGTTCATTCCTGAATTTCATACTCTCTTGTGCATCAGCCAGTTTTTCTTCATCTCCCATATCTTGTGAATCTGGAACTCTCCACCATTCGTTGTTCTTCAACCACTGATGAACAATTAATTTTAATTAATTGGTTTTACAAGATATAACTGATGAACATATAGTAAAGTTATATGTTCATCAATTCATAGTACAATATAACTGATGAACATATAGTGAAGTTATATGTTCATCAATTCATAATACATCATACGCTTGTATGTTCATCGGTTCATCATAAGCTTATATGTTCATCAGCTCATAACATAATAAAAATGATGAACATATAGTAACTGATGAACCTATTTTTAAATAACTGATGAACCTATTTTTAAATAACCGATGAACCTATTTTTAGATAACTGATGAACCTATTTTCAAATAACTGATTATCAAACGCATTAGCAATAACTGATGAACCTATTTTTCAAATAACTGATGATCAAACATACTAGCAATAACTGATGAACCTATTTTCAAATAACTGATGAACCTCATTCTTATGTATTCTATAAAGTTACTCTATCGAATCCGCAAGCTACTAAGTAAACCGTGATCCAATCAATAACTGATGAACCTCATTCTAACCTATTCCAACAAGTTACTCTATCGAACCAGCAAGCTACTAAGTAAACCATGATCCAATCAATAACTGATGAACCTTATTCTAACCTATTCTAACAAGTTACTCTATCGAACCCGCAAGCTAGTAAGTGAACAAAAAATGCACTAAATGATGAACCTGAAGATCATCAATAGCCACTAAAACCAGATTTCTATCACATTTATGACCTGAATGTAGTTGAAGCATTTCATCGAGCACTTGGTGTGCATCATTATATCGATCACATTTCAACAACAGATCTTGTATATTTTTTATTTTCTAAAAAATATGCATTTTTTTCAAAAAAAAATCTAATTCTTATGCATTTTATTTTGTAAAAAATACTTTTTTTTATGCACAAACTAAAAAAATTAAAAAAAAATAACTCTAAAAATTAAATTAATCTAAAATTACCAGTTAGATTCATCTTTTCCGAGCGTATAATGTGTTTTAATCAATTACAGATGATCGGAAATTGAAACACTAGTTTTTTCCCCAAATTTTGATTGGAAATTGACGGTTTTTGTGTGTGTGAGTTAGTGTGTGAAATGAATGTGAGAGTAGAGAAGTTGTTTGGTGGGAAGAAGGAAGAGAGTGGGGGTTGTAAATTTACGCTTATACCCCTTCTATTAGAAAGAGCGTGTTTTTTTTTCTCATTTAAATCTGGACCGTGTGATTGGTTTTGGTCAACCATTTGACTGATCGGATGGTGGAAAAATGTTTTTAGCCTTTTTAATTTGCATCCCCTTTTTAGGGGATCGCAACTCTAATTAACAAAGCTTTTACCACTCCATCAAATTCTTCCAACTTGTTAATAACTTCACGGAAAGATATATATTTTTAAATATTTCAGGAGACAAGCCTCTCGTTAAGCATAATTGAAGATCTCATTATACTTTTTTTCTAAAAACTTTCTTCTTACTCATAATTTTAGGCAAGATGCAAACGAAAAAACTAAGGAGAAACAAATAACACGAAGATTTAATGTGATTTGGCTAACCTCGATGAACAACTTACATCTACAAACACAAAGATTATATTCTCATGTCGAAGTGTTACAAACGTGGCACTTTAACTATAAATTTATAGCCGTAATAAGCTTTGCATTTCGCATAATCAAATATGAAGGATTTTCAATTGGGCCAATCAGATAGCTCGATTTTGCTACATATTATAAAAATTGGAGTTATATCATTGGCCAATCGAAAATCAAAATTAAAACAATATGGTCAAACTTATCTAAATTTAATCAACCAAAATAATATGTGTATAAATACATATATCGATTTTGTAGAGTTAAAAACTAAAAAGAAAAAAGAGAGGATAATTAATAAAACTTTATTTGTTAAATTTTAAATATATTGTATGGATTTTGTTAGACATTGAAACCCGTAGGTTAATCTTTATTAATCATCAACTATTTATAATAGTGAAACCCTAATACCCTAAACCCATAAACCGGGCTTGGGCTTATCCTAATCCCTTAACACTCCCTCGCAGTCCGAGCGTCGAAATCGCGAAATCTCGGACTGAAGAGAAAACTAAGAAAGCAAAATAAAACAATAAACCAAAGTAAAACGGGATAACCCAAAGTATCCCCTATTCTAATTTTTATTTACGGATAACCAAAGTATCCGAAGGATAAATCAAATTATCCCAAACAGTCGTCTCGTTAATAAGAACCCTAGATTCGACACAAACAAAAGTCGTCTCGGGAATAAGAACCCTAGATTCGATACCAACAAAATTCGTCTTGGGAATAAGAATCCTAGATTCGACACCAACAAAAGTCGTCTCGGGACTTAATACCCTAGATTCGACATAAAACAAAAACAAACAATTAAATAACTATTAACTTTTTTTTTAATAATAAAAAGAAAAGTAAACTTTATAAAAACAAGCTCCACCATAACATTCCTTCTCAGTACGCTATAGCCTTTATGCCCAACATATCTGTTGGGAATTAAATAATCAGAAGAATCAGCATAAAGGTTTAAGGAAATAAATCAAGTATGTTTCTGCTGATAAAGCACAAAGCAAGTTTCCACTGATGGATTCTGCTGAAGAACGTTTTCTACTGATAGTGTTTCTGCTGATCATTGCTGCTGAAAGCTGATCATTGCTGCTGATATAATAGGTTCATGATAGAAAAAGTTTGGGACTTCAAAGCTCCTTAAAACTTCTTTCTTGAAATCTGATTATGATGTTTCACATTGAATTGATAAATTAGTTGATCAGTTAATAACTGATATAACTCACTTTCTATCATTTTATACTCTTAAGTATAATGTGACTAATCTACGGATATTTGATAGAAAGAAGAGCGAGCAACAGTGAATCTAACACTTGTGTTAGAGGTAACAAATGCCACGAGCTGAAACCCTGTAAAGAAAGCCTTTTGAATAGGTTTATCTGTACACAGGCAGTTATTTATAACTGAAAACATTGGTTCTCACACAACCAGAGGTTGCTTTAAACCGAAATTTTGATTAAGTGTTAGTAACCACACTTAATCCCTTCAAAATGGTTGTAAGCAGTATGATTTTTCATCATAAAATCATATACATACTGCTAAGGCAAAAGTTTCTTAAAAGGATTTTCAAAAGATGACTTTAAAAACCATCAACAGATGGACCATGAGTCAAAAACGTCCATTGAATCACCTCTCATAGGAGTTAACATACCTAGAAGTGATGAGGGCAGAATCTTAAACTCTTAAGGAATTGATGGCTTCATGTACAAATTGTATGAAAACATGGAAATTGCTAGATCAGATAATATGATTGTGAGAGATCTTCCAAACAGGGGAGGAAATTGCCCAGGAGAGAAATAAATCTCAGGGGAGGTTACAAAAGCCCTTTAAAGAAAGATTAACCAAAGAAAAAGAAGGAAAAGATAAGAGCATACAAGATGATGACATGGTTTCTACTGATAAAGAACAAGAACAGAGGTGATAGGAGAAAGTTCTATCTAGATCAAAAGATGAAAGGTTTCAAGTTCAGTTCACTACGTTTATTCATCACTTCCAAAGACATGCTGAAAGATGATTTCTACTTCTTGGAACAAGCATCCAAGATACACAGCATCATTGCCTCTTATAATTCTTCAAGTTGTATATTGCACCATCTTTTAGTCCAAGATTGGAGCAAAGAACAGAAAGCAGATGAGTTACAGAGAAAGACATTCAATCACTCAAAAGAGAAGAAAGTTCAGATCACAGTCTAACAATGAAGTGTTTGAAAGATCTTCACAAAGTCCTCATTTAATTCAGAAAAACATGCTTGAATGTAATTCACATGTTTAGGGGAGGATTGTTGGGAATTAAATAATCAGAAGAATCAGCATAAAGGTTTAAGGAAATACATCAAGTATGTTTCTGCTGATAAAGCACAAAGCAAGTTTCCACTGATGGATTCTGCTGAAGAACGTTTTCTACTGATAGTGTTTCTGCTGATGGATTCTGCTGATGCTACTATGACTCATACAACAGCTGTGTAGATAAGTACAACTTATTCTACTGACTCATATACAAGAAAAATATCTTTGTTGTAGTCATCAAATTGAACACTCCAAGTGAGTTGTAATCCTAGATACATGTTGTACCTTAATGACTGACATGATAAGTCATCAACTAGCTAGAATGAAGATTAGTCATAAGCTAGTATTTAAGATGAGTCATATAGTTTGTAAAAGATCTTTCCTTGGACTATAAAAGGAAGATCTTAGATATGACTTATACGCGCGTGAAAAAAGTGTGATAGATATAGACATATACATAGAGAAAAACATTAGAACAAAACACAAGATTCAAGGTCTTTGTAACCCTAGTGATAGCGAAGATCACTCGTATTATTCTGAATAATATTGAATCGTTTGGTGAAATACTTTCATTGTTCTTTGTTCAATAAACACAAGCGTCACAGTTCCATTTCCAATAAACATTCTAAGTGTGGTTAAGTAGATTCCGCAGACTTAATCATATTCATTCAAAGTATCATATTTACACATTACAAAGGTCCAACACCTCATAGTGTGTGATCAAATCAAGTGATCCTCTCAATATCCTTTCTCAGTCACATACCCACCACCACGTGTATCATTTGCTGCCTTAATCCAACCATCAGATCCTTTCACAATCCCATACTCAACACATTCACCATCTACCCCAACAACAACACATACAATACCATCAGATCGAGTCAACGGTTGCCGCGAACGTCCATACAAATTTGTTCAATTAAACGAATTGAATGTTTGATTTGAATGATTGAGGCTCTGAATCATGCTTCTGATTGAAGAATTGATGTTAGGGTTTGATGAATTTGAACGATTCTTGCTTGATTGGAACGAGGGCAAAGAGAGAGATCGACGGAGTGTTTTTTTTTTTTTTTTTTTTTTTTTTTTTTTTTTTTTTTATTATTATTATTATTTTTTGGTGTTTTATAGAGGTGAGGTTAGGGTATAGGTGTTTTGATCGATTTATGTTGAGAGGAGATGTGTTTGACGGGTGGTCTAGAGGGAGAAGCTCAACATAGCTACTTAGGTCTGTGGATCAAACCTCTCTAATACCATGTTGGATATTGAAACTCGTATGTTAATCTTTATTAATCATCAACTATTTATAACTAGCAGGGTACCCGCGCGTTGCAGCGGCGGGTACCATGCAATTGTAATATTTAGCAAAAATTTCCTTTAATTCTATATTTTACGATACATAGATATACGGATGACGACAATATTAGTTTTGAATCATTTTATGCAATAACAATATTTTTCATATAAAAACTGTAGATTATCCACATAATATTGTGACAATACTGAGTCAGTAGCTGTTATATTATAAAGGTATGAGGTTAAAGTAGTTGACAAAAATCTGTAGTCACAGGCTACCATTAAATAATAACAACATAGCAAATTTTAGGAATCAATTACATTATACTAAGAAGATTTAGTTCTCTAAAAACAATGTTTGTTATATTTATCCCACATAGAAAAATTATAAGGATGATTATGATCTCCAATGATTTTGAGATATCTCATTACTAGAATATATAATGATTACATTAGGGTTACAACAAATGACTATGCCTTAATGGGCCACTAATAATAAGTCTAATCACAAGCCCTATAACTAAACATTGTGCACAGATGATGTACTACTAATACCCCCCCCCCCTCAAGCGTGGAGGAGGGAGACCAACACAAAGCTTGGAGCGAAAAAATTCAAAGAGTGGACGCGGTAGACTTTTGGTAAAGATATCTGCCACTTGATGATTGGATGGAACAAAACGTGTCAGAAGACGTTTGGAGGACACAAGCTCTCTAACGAAATGATAGTCGATATCAATGTGTTTTGCGCGCTTGTGAGCAACTGGATTCTGGCTGAGAAAGATTGCACTCTTGTTGTCACATAGCAAGGTTGGCGTGGAAGGCATAGAAACATGTAGTTCATGTAGAAGAGAAGTAATCCATACAACTTCCGAAGCAGTGTTCGCTAATGCCCTATATTCAGATTCACAACTGGAACGGGAAACCGTTGGCTGCTTTTTAGCACTCCACGAGACTAAGTTGCCACCAAGAAAAATAGAGTATCCATACGTTGAACGACGTGTTTCAGTACATCTGGCCCAATCAGCATTTGAATAAGCTAGAAGCGATGGGTGTACATTGCGGTTGAAAGTGAGACCAAAAGCCAGTGTGCCTTTTACATAACGTAGGATTCGTTTGACCGCTTGGAAATGAGCACTAGTTGGAGCATGGAGAAATTGACTCGCCTGATTGACCGCGTAAGACAAGTTGGGTCTAGTAATCATCAGATATTGAAGAGCACCGACCAATGAGCGATAAAGAGTAGGGTCAGAAAAAGTATCTCCATCAGATGTAAGATGAGCATAGGTGGTTAGAGGCGTAGACACTGGTTTAGAATCAAGAAGACCAGCACGAGAAAGAATCTCATGAGCATATTTTGTTTGACTAAGAAACAAACCAGTATCTGTATATGCAACCTCAAGCCCCAAGAAATAACTTAACTTGCCCAAGTCCTTGATTGCAAACTCCTTGTGTAAACGAGAGATAAACTGCGTAATAAATTTCGGTTGGTTACCTGTAAGAATGATATCATCAACGTACACAAGAAGATACAAGATGCAAGACTCCCATCTGAATATAAACAAAGAAGTATCGGCACGACTACATGTGAAACTAAGTTGAGTAAGAAATGAACTCAATCTTTGAAACCAAGCTCGGGGTGCCTGCTTAAGGCCATAAAGGGCCTTTTTTAAACGGCAAACATGGTTTGGATATTTAGCATCAACGTACCCTGGTGGTTGTTCCATGAAAACAGTTTCTGTTAAATTGCCATTTAAAAAGGTGTTTTTAACATCGAGCTGGTGAAGGGGCCAATTGTTTAAGACAGCCAATGAGAGAACAATACGAACCGTGGAAGCCTTAACAACAGGACTAAACGTGTGAGAGTAATCCAAGCCTGGAACTTGTGTGAAACCTTGAGCAACCAAGCGGGCTTTATAGCAATCAATGAAACCATCAGATAGATATTTAATGCGAAACACCCATTTTGATCCGACAACATTTGATGCAGCAGGTCTAGGAACTAATTCCCATGTGTCATTGCTCCATATGGCCAACATCTCCTTATTCATTGCGGCAACCCATTTGGAATTTTTAGCAGCAGACTTGTAGCCCTTAGGCTCTTTTTGAGAAAGAAGAGCAACATGAAGAGCACTTTTGCTAAGCTCAACGAGATCAGCAATGTGTTTTGTTTTAAAAATTCCTGCTCTTGAACGAGTTGTCATAGGATGGGTATTGGTATCCGGAACTACTGGTGGTGGTGTAGGAGTTTCCGGAGTTGCTAAAGGCGGTGTATGAGCTTGTGGAGGCGGCGTAGGAGCTGCAGCAGAAGGGGCTGGTTCAGCCATAGGTGCAACTGATGGCGAGGAGACGGTCTCAGGACAAAGAGAGCATGGTGGCGATGATGAAGTTTGAGCACTTGAAGGGTCACTGGACATTGATTGGGCTGGCAGTGACAAGGATGGCTCCTCAAAGTGAGTAAAAAGGAGTTTGCCACGATTTACCGAAGAAAGTGTCCCAGAAAAAGGAAAATTTGTCTCGTCAAACTTAGCATGTCATGTAGTATAAATTTTAGATGTGGTTGTATCGAGACAACGATAACCTTTATACTGAGGACTATACCCAATAAAAACACAAGCAGCGCTCCGTGGTGCAAGTTTGTGAGCCGAGTAGTTCCTTAAGTAGGGAAAAACTCGACAACCAAAAGCCCGAAAAACATTATAATTCGGTGTGCAATTAAAGAGCAGCTCAAAAGGGGACTTGTCATTCAACACCTTTGTGGGCAAGCGATTGATAATATAAACGGCTGAAGTAAAAGCATCAACCCATAAAGTTGCTAGAGCATTAGCATTAAACAACATTGCAAGACCTGTTTCTGTGATATGTCTATGCTTTCGTTCTGCCCGACCATTTTGTTGCGGAGTATATGGACATGAAACACGATGATGAGTGCCATTTTCAACCAGCAAGGATTTAACCCGATGATTTAGAAATTCCGTGCCACCATCACTTTGAAATGCCTTTACCTTGCATGAGAATTGTGTTTGAACAAAACTCAAGAAGGCATTAAGAACTTGAAAGAATTCAGACGTATGTTTCAATGGATAAAACCAAGTAAATCGGGAGTAATCATCAACAAATATAGCATAATATAAATAGCCATCAGTAGACATAACCGGAGAAGGCCCCCATAAATCACAGTGAATCAAATCCAAAACATGCAAAGAGCGTTTTTCATTAATAGGAAATGGTAACTTCTGACTTTTAGAAAGCTCACATGAAGGGCAAACAGTAGGTCTAGGCAAAACAGAAGTAACAAACAGATAACCAAGTTTATTTAATAAAGAAATTGTGTCAAAGGAAACATGGCCTAAACGAGCATGCCATAGTTCATAGGACACACGAAGCCGATTGGAATTGAGTCTTGCAACAAGAGCTTTATGACCTTGTTCTAGCACGTACAATCCGTTTTCACATCTGCCCTTTGCTAGGATGTCCTTTGTTCGTCGATTCTGAATGTTAAAAGTATTATGAGAAAATAAAACATCAACTGGTGAGTCTTCAGTTAACTTACTAATAGAAAGAAGGTTTTTCATAAGTTTAGGAACAACAAGAACATCCAATAAATCAATATCTTTGGTGATAGAGGCATTTCCAATACGAAAAATATTTAGAATATTACCATTACCAACAGTGACGTGATCATTTCCGGTATATGGCATGGATGAATCAAGAGAAGCCGATGAGGTTGCCATATGCGTGGAAGCCCCAGAGTCTACAAACCAGTCTGAAGAGTTGTTGGGAACATTACATTTAGCATGAAATGCTTGAGCCAAATTTGCATCCATAGAAGACCCACGTTGAGCAAAGGTAGAAAGATCAGGACACTTATCAGCATAGTGTCCGGTTTGGCGACAAAGTTGACAGTGGGGTGGGCGGCGACCTCTACCTCGTCCACCAGACCGACCACCACGACCACCACGTGATGGAAATTGTTGGTTTGATGAAGAGGAGTGGCCAGATTCAGCCACGAAAGCAGCCATCGCAGGAGACGATGAGGACCTATGAACTGATTGCAAAAATAGTTCGTGTCCCTCAGCCTGAGATATAAGATCTCGAAACAAGGGACGAGGTTTGACAGTTCGAAGAGCCGTAGAAAAAGTCTCAAATGAAGAACCGAGACCACAGAGAAACCAATGGTTTTTATCAACATCATCAACCGGGTGACCAATTGCAGCAAGTTGATCACAAATTCCCTTAAACTTACGACCATATTCAGAAACAGAAGATGTACCTTTTTGCAATTGACGAAGAAAATCCCGGAGGTTTTGCATACGCTCAACGGAATCGTGGCTATAGGCAGATTCCAATGCACACCATACATCACGGGCAGTGGAGAGACCGATGACTTCTGCCATGGCCTCTTCAGTGAGCGAGGCTCGAAGAATGAGAAGAGCTTTTTGATCAGCTTCCTTCCAAACAACGAATTCAAGGTTTGGAGAAGACTTGTCGGCAACTGTGATGGTGGGTGAAGGAGTGTCCAGCGAGCCATCAACATGATCAGTTAACTTCTGATAGGCCAGGAGTGGTAGAATTTGATTTTTCCACAGAAGATAGTTAGTGGAGGAGAGTTTGATGGTAAGCATGTGAAGAATTGTGGAAAGAGACAGGGAAGATTCAGTAGCCATGATAGGGAGAAGAGAATGGCGGCAGTAAAGAAATTAGGGAAGGGAGATGGGATCGATTAAAGGCTTGATACCATATAAGGATGATTATGATCTCCAATGATTTTGAGATATCTCATTACTAGAATATATAATGATTACATTAGGGTTACAACAAATGACTAGGCCTTAATGGGCCACTAATAATAAGTCTAATCACAAGCCCTATAACTAAACATTGTGCACAGATGATGTACTACTAATAAGAATGATACAAGTACAAGACTACTTATAAAAAGAGAAAAAAAAACTACATATTCAAGAAGTCATGTGGGTTATTTAATTAGTATAATTATTATTATAAAAAATATATATAATAAATATAAAATATATACTTAGCACTTAGCACTTTGCACCTTTGCATACTTTGCTTTGAAAAAATCGTTCGATTTTTATAAAACAAAGTTTTTAGTTTTTACGGTAAGTTTTATCAAAACGATTCTAAAATGTGTATATGTTGTTTGTCGAGGCACTCTAGCGATTTAATAATATTTTTTTGAATATTGTAATTTAATATGCATTTTGAAACTCTATTGGTTTAATAATATTGTTTTCGGACGACTTTTGTTGGCTAACCGAACCGGTGGTGACTCCGGTTCCCGGTTGAACCCGTTGGTCCGGTCCGTATTTTAAAACAATATGTACCATTAACTTGTTTTTACATATAAATTGTATGAAGCTTTATGTGTTTTATTATGTTGTACAATATGTATAATAACAAGTATTCTTCATATTAGGGGTGTTTTAAAAATAACATTTATTAGATAATTATTGTTATAGACGTTTTTTTTCTTACATTAAATTACTTTGTATTTTCTTTTTATATTTTTTTTAAAAAAAAAACATGTCTACAAAACGTGCTTTAAAGGGTTGCGAACAATGCTATTATAGATGTACTTATTAAAATTTGCCATTACAAGTAAGTGTTGAATCTTAATTTTTTAAGCCTTTCATTTTAGGAATGTCCCAAATGCTTTATAATATAGTATAGATAGTGAAAGCTTAATATCTTAAACCCACAAACCGGGCTTGGGTTTATCCTAATCCCCTAACAGATTTAAGTAACTATACCTTTTCCATATTTTTAATAATTTTATAAATTTAATAAATACCCCGTATATTTTATTATAATGACTCATATTTTTCCTATTTATAAGTTTAAGTTGTTTAACCCACGTGTACGTGACTTTAAAAATTAAATTCAACTAATATTATTATTAACAAAAATATAAATATTAAAATAAATGCACGACCTCACAGATTACTATGAGGTGAATATAAATACATAAGATTATACATATAGGAACAACACATATTTTTTCAAGGGTTATTATATGTTAATAAACACCCATAATGTCAATAGACAAAGTATCAATAGCTAAATGTAAACAAGATCAATCTAAACATCATATTAGTTAAACAAAGTCAAATTATTAGTGTGACAAAAACGAATACAAAATATTAATCGATATTAATAAATAATAAATAATTTGTGTAAAACATGCGCGTTCACAGATATTATAACTATTTAAGTATACAAAAATAAATATTTAATGTTATAAAAGAGTCTTAAACTTTACAAAACTGTATATTTATAAACTGTCACATTATTTAAACTAAAAACAAAGTCATTACAATATTATAACTCATTATGCTATATGCCTAAACCTCGTGCGTGCACGATTCAAAAGCTTATAAAATGAACATTGTTTTACATGCTGCAACGCGTGATTCAAAATTATTTTTGTTTAAATTATTGAAAAACTTAAGGGCAATTTTAATATATATATATATATATATATATATATATATATATATATATATATATATATATATATATATATATATATATATATATATATATAGAGGGTGACTTTCTTACGAGAACCATTTTATCTGCGAGAACTGAGAGAATCACCAAAAACATGCATGCACGCCTTTTAAAATAAAATAAAAATACATGCAAATCATCAATAATCGTAAGCATCCACCTATGTTCTTCAATATCATTATGAACCAATCATCTTTTTTCACAAAAACCTTACCCACGGCCGCAATATTTTCGTTGCACGTCTTATAAGAACATACATGCACACCTTCAAAGAAAAATTTTGTATTTTCAATTTTATCAAATTCTTTAGAACAACTATGTTTTTTTTTTAAAACATATGTGCAAAAATACAATTATTGAAGGCGTGCATGTATGTTTTTTGTGGTTCTCTCAGTTCTCGCAGTTAAAATGGTTCTCGTTTGAAAGTTATATATATATATATATATATATATATATATATATATATATATATATATATATATATGTATATATATATAGTGTAGCATTCAAATGAGAATCCTAAATTTTGTGAGAATGCGAGAAGCAATTCTAACCACTCATTTTATCCTCCTTTAACTTTAATCTAATAGCTAATATTAGTTAATCAACTTTTTGAAAATTTCTTAAAAAATTTTGAAAAATTTTCGAAAATTTTCAAAAAAAATCGAAAAAAAAATTTTTCGAAAAAATTTTTTTCGAGAAAGATTTCGATTTTTTTTTTCAAAAAATCATTTTTTCGATTTTTTTTTGAAATTTTTTTTTAGAAAAAAATTTATTTTCGAAAATTTTTTTCCAAATTTTTTTTTCCGAAAAAAAAAATTGGAAAAAAAATTTCCGAACTTTTTTTCTGAAAAAAAATTTTTCAAATTTTTTTTTCCGAAATTTTTTTTTCTGAATTTTTTTTGTCACATGTGTAAAAAAATTTGGAAATTTTTGCGATTTTTTTTGTAATGTGTGAAAAAAAAAATTCGTCACATGTGAAAAAAAAATTCGTCGCATGTAAAATTTTTTTTTCGTCACATGTGAAAAAAAAATTGGAAATTTTCACTAAAACTTTTTTGTCACGTGTGAAAAAAAAATTCGTCACATGTGAAAAAAAATTCCGTCACATGGGAAAATAGAATTTCGTCACATGTGAAAAAAAGTTTTGAAATTTTCACGAAATTTTTTTTGTCACGTGTGAAAAAAAAATCGTCACATGTGAAAAAAAAATTTCGTCGCATGTAAATTTTTTTTTCGTCACATGTGAAAGAAAATTCCGTCACATATAAAAAAAAAATTCGTCACATGTGAAAAAAAAATTTCGAAAATTTTCAAAATCAAAAATTTTCAAAAAAAATTTCGAAATCAAAAATTTTTTGAAAATTTTTCAAAAATTTTTTTAAAAATTTTTCTTAAAAATTTTTGAAAATTTTTCAAAAAAATTTCGAAAATATTTTGAAATTTTTTTGAAAATATTTTGAAATTTTTCAAAAAAAATAGTTAGCTAATAATAGCATTAGATCAAAGTTTAAGGAGGATAAAATGAGTGGCTCGTAATAGTTCTCGCGTTCCTCAAAAATTAGATTTCTCAAATGAATGGCCCCCTATATATATATATATATATATATATATATATATATATATATATATATATATATATAGAGGGACTTTCTTACGAGAACCATTTTATCTGCGAGAACTGAGAGAACTACAAAAAATATACATGCACGCCTTTTAAAATAAAATAAAAACATATGCAAATCATCAATAATCGTAATTGTTCACCTATGTTCATCAATATCATCATGAACTTATCCTCTTTTTTGAAAAAAACTTTACACAAGGCCGCAATATTGTCGTATTTCCAATTTCTTATCAAATTCTTTAGGACAACTATGTTTTTTTTAGAACATATGTGCAAAAATACAATTATTGAAGGCGTGCATGTATGTTTTTGGTGGTTTTCTCAGTTCTCGCAGATAAAATGGTTATCGCAAGAAAGTCTCACTATATATATATATATATATATATATATATATATATATATATATATATATATATATATATATATATATATATATATATATATATATATATATATATATATATATATATATAGAGTGAGGATCACGTGCGGATATATTTTTTTAGTGCGGACGTGCGGATGGATCTGGACCGCCCATTCCAGATCTGATCTTGACTTTTTGTAAAAAAGTCAAGATCTGACGCTAATATCACGGTACCAATTGATCATGAAAACGATTTTTTATTTTTATTTTTTTCCTTCTCAGCGATCCTTACTCTAGTTGTGTTCTTTTATTTTTTTTATTTTTTCAGATTTTTCTGAGCACTTTTTTCTTTTTTGATTATGAGTGCTAATGTGATATTAACGATATTATGAGTGGTACCGTGATATTAAGCTTTTTTGCATGTAAAAATGAACCGTGATATTACGATATTAAGAAAAAGTTAAAGTGATATTAAAAAAAATTAACTTTGATATTAAGAAAGCATGATAGTTACGGCGATATTAACAATTTTTATTAAGAAAAAGTTTTTACGATATTAAAAAAGTTATTGTGATATTAAATTTTTTATTAAAAAAAAAAGTTTTCAGAATCTGATTTTGATTTTTTTACAAAAGTCAAGATCTGATCTTGACTTTACGGCGATATTAACAATTTTTATTAAGAAAAAGTTTTTACGATATTAAAAAAGTTATTGTGATATTAAATTTTTTATTAAAAAAAAAGTTTTCATAATCTGATTTTGACTTTTTTACAAAAGTCAAGATCTGATCTTGATCAGATCTTGACTTTTGTAAAAAAGTCAAAATCAGATTATGATATCACAATACCTTTAACGATGAAAACGATTTTTTTTTGAAATTTTTTTCAGCGATTCTTAATTATTTGTTGTCCTCTTTATTTTTTTATTTTTTTCAGATTTTTTTTTAATTTTTTTCAGAAAAAAAGCTAATACGATAGTAACGATCTTAAAAAAAGACGGGATATTTACGATATTGCCACTCCGGCTTTTTCAGATGGTTGACTAGATGGAGGGCTGAGATTCGTCCGTACCATCCGCACTAAAAGACAAAAACGTACCTGATCCTCACCCTATATATATATATATATATATATATATATATATATATATATATATATATATATATATATATATACACACACACACACACAGCTATTTAAAAAAAATAGAAAGATGGATGAAGGGGAATCGAATTAGTGACCTCTTGTAGATCAAGACCTTACCACTTTATTCAACTTTCCAACTTACACATCTTTTCTTAAAAAATATATATATTATCAACAATTAACGAAAGGAAAAGAAAGTTATTTTTAGCCACACAATTTGTTAAAAGTATAGAGCATAACATCTTTTACTCAATGGAATTTATAACCTAAAAATTATAATAATTAATAACCCATATGATGTTGGAACATAGTTAAAGTTTCGTAACCTACTTGGAACAATATTGTTAAACATGTTATACAAACAACTAAAAATAAGAGCTTGTTACTTGTTAGAGAGTGTTTCTTTTTCCTTCAATTCAGTTTATTGGAAACTATTCGAATTACGATAATCACTTTCAGTGTTTGGCCGAATTAAACGGCTAACGTTAATTTGCTTATTTTGGGCTTAATAAACTATTTATTATACTATCTTATAAGGCCTATTATAAAAAGAAATACTTAAAATTAAGCATTGCAAGTTCTTAAGCTAAAAGTACAACTAATTAAAACATATTTTCTAACATTAAATACAATTACAAGTTCGTAAGCTAAAAATACAACTAATTAAAACACATTTTGTAACATCTTTTATATAATAAAACAAAACCCTTATTAGGAATTTTCCATTTCAAAAAAATGAATTCATACCTTATTTAGTAATAATTTTATTTTAAAAAAAAAGATTATTTTCTTAATAATTAACATTTTATATTTATCCATAACACAAGTAGAAGATAAATACAAAAAATATATATAAGATGCAATTAATAATAGGATTAAAATTTTTAAATAATTATCTTTAATAATAAAAAACTATAATTAAACATCATAAAATCAAACAAAACAAATATTAAATTATTTGTTTTTTAATAAATAAAAATATATAATTTAAAAAATTTTAAAAACCCGCGCGTGCGCGGGCATTATAACTAGTTAAATACAACATTTAAATAGAAATACTTAAAATTTGGCATTACACGTTTTTAAGCTAAAAGTACAACTAATTAAAACACATTTACTAACATTAATAAACTGATTAATAAATACAATTAATGCAGTTATTAAAACACCCTTTACATAAGAAATACAAATTATCAAGCATATTCTACAACCAACTTAAACACAATTCCTACATTAAATTCACTATTACAAATAATAAAACACATTATACAAATACTCAAGACCGAACAGGCAACGGGCCAAATGGGCACGGGCCAAACGGGCTCGATCCCGAACGAGCACGAGCCACCGGGCTCGAGCCCGAAAGGTCTACAACTCTTAGCTATCACTTTTTTTTTGATGTTGTTAACATTTATTTTAGGGTACCCGCCGCTGCAACGCACGAGTACCCTACTAATTTAAAGATAAATAGTATTATGAGCTAATTTTAAGCAGCTTAAAAATACGCATAGGCTTATGCTAGATACCCCAAGATTAATTTGTGTAGTCACAATATTATACTGTATTAATATTGTTAGGCAATATGCAATAAATTAACACTGGTTTGCCTAACATTGATAAGCAACTAATTAATTGACGAATGTAAAGAGTCTATTTTCTTTTCGATGTACTAGCTATAAGTCCGGTGCACGCATCGGTTTATACATGAATCAAATTTATTTTAAAATTTTACTTTAATATATGGGTATATAAGAATTTACTCGTGAAAATTGTGATATAAGTATAACTAATACATTGTCCAGGATTTTTTATTATGTATTAATATCTATTATAATTATATTTTGTAAAAAAATTTGTTAGTTGAAAATTTAACTTTGTTTAATTGACATAGATATTGTGGTTGAGATTGATGTTGTTGTTTAACTTTAATTATTCATAACGTGTTGTACAAAATGTGCGAGTTTAGTAGCACATAATCAGCACGAATAGGAGATGTATCAGTATGCCATCTATGAGACACCTTTCGTAGTGAGGGAAATCCTTTTGATGAAGTTAAAATATGCTCTGTAAAGTTTTTCAGAAATGTTTTTCTGGATATCCATATATAAACTTTAAATAAGAATTTCATCAGCACGAATAGGAGATATATCAGTATGCCATCCATGGGACACATTTCGTAGTGAGGGAAGTCCTTTTGATGAAGTTAAAATATGCTTTGTAAAAATTTTCAGAAATGTTTTTCTAGATATCCATATATAAACTTTAAATAAGAATTTCATGAGTCGTTGTAAGAAGTAAAATAGCGTATATTTATTTTCATATCACAATAATCCGTGCATACATTTGATATTCATATTCCCGTTAACAATAGTTTAGCCGTACTTAATATTTACGCCCTTGTATGCATAAATTAAACTTTTCTATTAAAATAACATGAGTCCTTATTTAACGTATATAGTAAAAAAAATATTTTAATGGATGAAAGTTTAAAACAAATATTAGTTTTAAAAAAATTTAACGTATATTAAAACTAATTCGTATGTTTACAAAATTTTGTAATTTTAATAGATGAAAAGTCTGAAAATAATACTAATACTTATGTAACTTTAAACAAAGTTCATATTATAAAGTATAGGGTATAAACTGTAAGGGGTTATTTGTTATTTTTCTAAAGTTATTAAAAAATATGAAAACTTGTAATTTTACACTTAGCTCTATATAATTTTTGTAAAATTCAACAACTAAAGTTTTATTAATTGCTTCCTCTTTTTTTAAGTTTTTGTTTTCACAAATTTGACACAAATATTTTTATTTGCTTTTTTCTTAACCAAATTTTTTTCACCAAATTTATTAAAGTTTGACCAAAATCAATTCAATTTTGACTTTTTATTGACCAATCATGTTGTTTGATTTTGCCTATGTGACAAAATCGAGCTCTCCTATTGGTTTAATTTTTTTTCGATGAAAAAGATTTTGCAAAAATACTTCAAAATGATGTAATTCATTTATTATATAAATAAAAGATTACAAACATGGCACTCTAACTAGATACACATACCCGTAAAATGCCTTGCGATACGTATAACTTATCCCTAATTAAAAATGTCTATTTTCTCTTTGTATCTTTGGTTCACAATAGATCTAATCGCTAGTCGAAATATAAACTAAGGTTAACTAAGCAAAACAGCTATTTTAGTAGCTTTAGTTTGAGAATTTGAGTAGTATGCAATTTGAAAAGCCTTCTAAACTATGCCATTAAAACACAAAACATGTCATTGACGATGACTTCCGTTATTTATTTATTTATTTTTTTTATTTTAGAAAGGCATCAATGACATAGAACCAAAAACTGAACAAAAATACAATACAAGTCATCCCCACAACTAATCAAGATAATTAATAGTGAGAGGACCCAAAAAGTAAAACACTACAAAACATAAGCAAAACACTACAAAACACTACACAACTTGAAGTAATGACCACTTACAGAGGACTTACAAGTGACCACAAACATGAAGCATACAGAAACCTCACTTGCAACAGACTTGCAGAAGAACCAAAAGAGCATGAGCATATACATAACAAACTCACTTGCAGCAGACTTGCAGAACAACCATAAGAGCAACATATACCCTCTGGTATCACACCAGGAAACACTCAAAGCACATGCAGTCACAATCCATTCAAACTTGTACCATATTTGATTGGATCATATAGCCAATGTTGCCAACTTAATGCTTCTTTTTTCGACCTTCTCACAATCCACTCAAAGCTTTATAATTTAATGTCTTGCACAATTTTGTTCACACTTGAGACTTTTGCTCTAAATACTCTATTATTTCTTTCTTTCCATATGTGATAACCAGTAACCCACGTTACTATTTGCCACAAATTTCTCATATAACTCGGCATACTATCATTACCGCTATGTCGAAATACCTCATTAGTAGAAAAAGCATTAAACGGGGCGATTTTCCACCAATCAAA
Organism: Artemisia argyi; assembly: GCA_030686995.1. NCBI lineage: Eukaryota > Viridiplantae > Streptophyta > Magnoliopsida > Asterales > Asteraceae > Artemisia > Artemisia argyi. The sequence continues at coordinate 294,459,772 of CM060709.1, forward strand.
AATCTTCTCCCATATGTGTGAAGCCATATTACATAACACCAGGCAATGATCAATTGTCTCGACAACATCATTAAAACTAGGGCATAAAAGAGAGTCCAACTCTATACCTCTTTTGTCAAGTTCACTTCTAACCGGAAGCCTTCCTTTTAAAGTACGCCAAATAAATATGTTAACTTTTTTTTGGTACAATCTTGTTCCCCACTGTTTCTTGCCTCGAATCTTCCTCTTGCAAGTACTTGATGTCCACCATCTTTGATAGCGCCTTGACCGTGAAATGACCATTGTCTTCAAGTAGCCACCTCCACGAGTCCCTACAATCACCAGATAAAGAAAAATCCCCTAAAACACTAGTAAGATCTTCAACCTCACCATTAGCCCTACCCCTTGGTTCCCTAACCCACTCCCACTTCCATCTCCATGACCCCTCAGCCCATTCCCCCTTCTCCGCTATCTTCGCCTCCTTTCTACTATCCAAGTGGTATAACCTAGAAAATCTTTCCTTAAAGCTCATATCCCCCCTCCACCTATCTTTCCAAAAGTAAGTATCCCAACCATTTCCTACCCTCCTACAAAAAGAATTTGTAAACCCAATACCCAATTTATCTAAGTCTATCCCAACCCTAACAATGCCACCCCAAATGCCACAACCACAAGCCTCCTTCATCGAGCTTACACTGCCTAAACCACCATCACTACCATAAATACTCCTAATTACCCTTCCTCAGAAAGCGTCGCCCTCAACCCTAAACCTCCACCACCATTTCCCTAGCAAAGCCCAATTTTTCCCACGTAACGACCCAATATTTAACCCCCCCGACTGATAAGAAGCTAGAACCGATTCCCACTTAACCCATGACATGGTTTTCCTCTCCGCAACCCCTCCCCAAAAGAAATCTCTCCTAATACACTCAATTTGTTTGATAACAGATAGGGGCACACGAAACATTGAGAAAAAGTACAATGGAAGGCTACCAAGAACTGATTTTACCAACGTCAATCTTCTACCAAACGACATTGATTTTGCTTTCCATTCTGAAAGCCGATTCTTAACTTTTTCCACAACAGGTCTCCAGGCACTCACCCTTCTCATATTCGAGCCAATAGGAAGACCCAAATATGTAAATGGGAATTCACCTACACAACATCCCATCCATCTAGCCATTCTCACAAACTCGTTTTGAGGGACCCCGACACTATACACTCGACTCTTATTCAAGTTTACCTTTAGACCCGAAACCTCTTCAAAACATTTCAATATACACATCATAACCCTTGCGTTTTCCACATTCCATTCACCAAATAATATTGTATCATCAGCATATTGCAAGTGCGACACCACTACATTATCATCACCTACTGATATTCCTTTGAAGAGCCATTTAGCTATTGCTTCTCTAACCATGGCATTCAACCCTTCAGCCGCAATGGACTTCCGTTACTTGTGTGTTAGGTGGCTGCTTCCAATGGATAATTCGAGCAATTCATGTTCATATGGGATACTAATGGATTCTAAGGATTTATGATCAAATGGAGAGAATTGAGGAGGCGCAACTTCACCATCTTGGGTATGAGTTCCGTGTTATTGGAATGGAGTTCCTTAATATACTCGTAAAAAGGGTAAGACTAGCATGAGGAAGAATGCGGGTTTTTGAGTTACCATGGCCTTAGCTTCCAAACAACACCGTCATAAAGTAAAGTTTGTTAAAGGGTGTGTTGGTGGAAAAATGATACATTATATAAGCAACAATGATTCGAACATTGTCCATGGGTCCAAATTTGACATAAACATTCGTTGATAAAAAGTTGTCATATGCCATTGAACAATATTGCATATCTTATAATATCATAACTGTAATTTTGTGTTTATAAGTTATAATCATGTTGTAATCGTAATATTAGAAAATTAAAGGGATATTTGGTGATAACGAAAACCAAGAGTCTGCTAGTTTAAAAGTGGAAAATTTCTTGGGAAAAGATTCGAACTCTGAATCTAGCGATTATTACTGCAGTACCCCTGCAGAGGGGGGTTGTGTCCCATTCTACCCCAACTTTTAGCCGAAATCAAAAATACCCTAACATTCCCCATAATATCATACGCGACATGCTTGACTTACAGGTGTCATGTTTCTACGCTCGGGACAAAAAAAATATTAAAGTATACATGTCGCGTATATATATACGCGACATATATACATACGCGACATGCATTAAGTTTGCATGGGGAAGGAGCATTGCATGCATGGGGAAGGAACGAGTTTTACTTTTACTGAAAAAGGTAACAATTGATTGACGGATCAAGAATATATCATGCAATATAGAAGCATGTCGTGTATGAAATTTCACATAACCTAGAAAACTATTTCTATCTCATTATGTTTTGGCGTTGTGGTAGTGGTGGTGGCATTTGGTTGTTACCGGTAGAGTATTGTTGGCGGTGTGGAGTTCTGTTGGTGGTGCAGTGGTGTTGCAGTGGTGGTGTGGAGTTGTGCAGTGGTGGTGTGGTCTGTGGTGGTGCAGTAGTTGTGTGGAGGTCTGGTGGTGTTTTGTTGGTGGTGTGGAGGTCTGGTGGTGGTGCAATGGTGGTGTGGTTGTTGCTGGTGCACTTGTGTCATTGTGGTGGTGGTCTTGTGGTAGTGGCTGTGGTAGTGAGTAGTGTGTCATAATGGCGGAAAATCAGGTAATATTGAAATATAATTTTTTTTGTCAATATAATTATTGTTTATTTGTTACGTATATGTCTTGTAAATATATATTTATTATGTCTTTTGGTTATTTTAGGATTATCCTGCGCAAGTTACATGTAGGAGTAGGTTGTCTTTAATTGGGGACATTAGAAAATTGATATTGAACACCCCTAAGGAAAAAATGTTTAGAGAAACATGTTTTGGTTGGATGTTAGACATTCTGGATATGCAAGAGAGTTGGGTGTTAATACACTATTTTTTATGCCACCAAGTTGCTTGCCAAGAGGGAGACACAAACACAGTTCCATTAAGATATCGTGTACGTACTCTTGATCATTTAGGTGAGGTTGAAATTCAGTTTGGGAGGGAGGAATTTTGTCTAGTTACGGGTTTAAGGTTTGGGGTTGATTTTAGGGAGTCGTATATGGATGGACCTAACTTCTTTAGGAGACGAGTGTTCCCTTCTTCTACCGATTCCCGTAATATACACGTTGGTACGTTGTTAAGAATGATAAAAAACAAAGCCGACTTTAATAAGTTGAGCGACATAGATGGGGTTCGACTTTGTTTGTTAGGTGTTTTGATGTTGGTGTTGAAAGGTACTGAGCATGGGAATGTAGTGGACGGATTTTTGCTTAGGCTAGTCGAGGATTTAGATAATTGGAATGTGTTTCCGTGGGGGTCGTATGTATGGCCAACTTTGTACAATCATCTCCGGGATGCAACATTTCAGCGTAGGGATAAGCACTTTGCCGATGAGAGGGACCCTACTAAACCTCCTAAGTACACGTTGAATGGATTTGTATGGGCTTTTAAGGTATGTCATTAATCTATTTCTACAGTTCATGTATACGTATACTTGTGATCATTTTCACGAATTTACTTTTTTATGTATTTTTTTTTAGATTTGGATATTGGAGATGTTCCCGAGAGGTGCTAGCCCTTATTTTTTCCGTCATCATCGAGTGTTGCATCCCTGGTCCGTTGCATGGAGTTTTAACAAATTAGTTGTTAGAGAGCGTATTGACAAGTTTTTGGATGACCAATTGAGGGTGAGTTCGAGATATCCAATTTTTTTAACTATTATGAATTTAATATTGTTTAAGTTTTTTTAATGTCATATGTATTTTCTATGTTTTATTAAAGGTAAGACCACTGTTGCCTAGGCTTACACCGGATGATTACGAGGAATTGACCGAGTGGTGGCGTGACAGTAGAGCGTATTTCGAAGGGGATCCGGTCGCACCTCCGGTTATACAGCCACAAGCATACCATTCCATGGATGATGACATACATCCGGCTGTTTTACAGAAGTTTAAATCGTATGATGTGGTGTTGAAAGAATATGAACTGAAGATAAAAGAGATTGAACTGAAGGTAAATAGTTTTACATCAATTTCGTTTGAGTTTATGTATAAATATCATTGAAAGCTTGTTAATTGTTTCATTAACATTTTTACTGCAGCAAAACCAACTTCGCAATAAACAACGAGTACATAGAGAATCAAGCTTTGTTGCTGATGAAAATGTTGGTTTTAGTGACTATAGTGTGATTCAAAACACACAGGTATTTTTTTTCCTTGTGTATTTATGTTTAGTAATTTTTAATGAAGAAATGGTTATATACTAACATTACGTTATAATTTAATATCTAGGGATTCCCCCAATCCCATCGTCCATTTAGTGGGCCACCAGATGACTCTTTCTTTGATGGACTTCTTATTCCTACACCGCCCGTTGTGTCTAAGTATCCATCCCCGTTTCCATCAACCGGACATACTGCTAACCGTACACCAATGGGGTTCGCCTCGTTTGCCACTCCTATTGATCACCAGGCTGATCCATCTTCCCGCCCTAACGATGCTGCTGATATCTAGGTAACCTATTATTTTTCGGTTATTATTTTTTTTAATTTTGTCATTATTTGTAATTGATTACTGATTGTTTAAAAAAAAATTGGTTAATCTTTTTTAAGGAACCGATCGACCGACCAAGGAGGGATTGTCGTCCAGGTAAATATCAGCAATTTCCTTGGACCCAACAGGGACCCACTACAATCCTCCCTAAGAAACGTGGAGCTAAGGCTAAACTAAAAAAGAGTACGGTTGATAACGCTCAAAGTTAACATGTTTTTATAAGCGTTATTAGTGTTTTTTTGTATGTTATTTGGTTGCTTTTATATGCTTTTGCCACTAAATCGTATCAAAGTATGTTTTTGTAGCATATGTAGCCAAATGCAGGAAAAATGGAGAAAAAGTGAAGAAAATGAAGTATACGTGATTACACGAAGATTCCCGAGCTCAAAAGTCCAATCTATGAAGTAATTCATATGAGAACCTAAGTTTTGTCATCTCAAAGTTCCAAGTTCAGAAGTTAATCAAGTTTGGATAGTACATAAAGAACTACACAAGGAAAAGTCAAAGTCCAAATCTGCCAGAAATTACCATCCGATCGGTTGGTGTGAAACTGATCGGATTGCCATAGTGACTTCTCTCCATCCGATCGGTACCAACCCGTAACCGATCGGATGGTCAAGACTGCATGTTTTTGCCAACTTTTGTGCACGAATCTTGGTCTTTTGTCCCATGGTCCTAGGCTCTTTTTAGTGTCTTATTGTCCAAGTTCAAGCATTTAAGTTCCTATTTATTACTAAGAGTGTTGGACAAGCCTATGAGGGACCTCAAAAGTGCATAACTCAACACACAATTGAAGATACCATTTACTCTCATTACTACATACAATTATTATCATCTTCTAGCTCTCTAAGGAGGAAAATTCGTGCAGAAAGAACCAGGAACTTTGGAGGACCAAGGAAGCAACATTTGGAGTCCGAAAATCTCAAGAAATCATCACCAACTCTTAGGTTATCAATACCTTGTCATTTGTTATCAATTTCAAAGCATTGTAAGACTTATAACCATGGATTCTTATGTTAAATATTCTGAGTTTGTTTGCATGTTTGCCATGAGTGGCTAGTAATCTTTTTACACTTGTTTTGATGATGTTTTATACTTAGTGATAGTAATGATTGTGATAACATGTTTTAATTCAATTTCAAGTCAATCCTAAGAACCAATTGTACCTTAAGTTTCATCGTGACATTTGTTTAGCCAAGGTTAACTAATTGATAATAGTTTCAAAGGTCGAAAGATTTGTTATTATTCAACTAGTTATAATCATTTGTCTATGAATGATTGTTTTTCACCATAATTATTCTTGACTAAACAAAGAAACAAGAAGTATAATTGTAATAAGAATTCTTTTATAACATCGAATCGGATTGTTTGTAAACCTTTAGTAGGACGAAAGTTTAAATGTTTATAAACGATTGTGACCTTTTTGTCTATAAAGAGGTTACCTTTTGTATTGACCATTTCCTAAGAGTATTTGATTGGTAATAAAAGTTTGTCTTGTGTTTAAGATATCCACCATACCTTATGAACCTTGGATAGATCTTGAATTGATTTGTTTACACCTAAAGCTTGTTTTTATGAACTAAACTCTTGGCCGAAGTTTAACTTGTAGAAACAATAGATTAGATCACCATCTAATTATCTCAACCAACATGTTATCAAAAGTTATCACAATCATGTGTGTCATTAAGTAGAAAACTAGTCTAAACAAGTGTAGTCTTTTTTAATTTATTGAATTTGCTTATTATCATATTTGCGTACATTAGAGATTTACTTTTAGACTTATATTTCGATTCACTCACAAATCCCTGCGAACAATCCCGACTTACCATCATATCTTGCTATAATGGACGAGTACACTTGCTCGTATGTGTTGTTTCTAGATTTGGTAACTCATCCTTATAAATTTAAAACTTGCACTAACAAATAGCACATCAAGTTTTTGGCGCCGTTGCCGGGGATTTTGATCGTGTTTCTTTAAGTTTTAAAAGTCCGTTTCTTTTCGTGTTCGTTTTCTAAAAAAAAAAAAAAAAAAAAAAAAATTCAGTAGCAACAAACCGATCGGTTTCTCTTCCAACCGATTCGGTTTCTCACATTTTAATTTTACCGTAGCGTCCAACCGATCGGTTTGGTTCCCAACCGATTCGGATTGAATTTTTCTGTTTTTATTTTTTATTTTTCTTGTTCTTTTGTTTAGGTAATTGACTCGATTCTCTTGATAGTTGTATGAACACTCGTTCTACTACTAAAAAGCTTAGTACACCTTTATCCAATCCCGAAAGTTTGTTTCGTAAGAAGAGATCTTCAACTATTCTTAATTGGTTTGATAATCTTTCCGAAGAACACCCAATTTCTAATCTTTTTGAACCAATACCCATGGCTGACGATTTACCCATGTGGGCCGCCAATAGAACAGTAGCACCCACTCCTGGAGCTGCTATTGTTGTCGCCGACCTTGGTGAAAACTTTACCGTTAAAGGTCACCATCTTTCTATGATCAAAGACCGTCAATTTGATGGCCGTTCGCGGGCCGATCCACATAAACACATTGCCGAATTCATTGAAATTTGTGGCATGTTTCGTTATGGAGACACTAATGTCGATGCTATCAAGCTCAAACTTTTTCCATCATCACTCGCCGGAGATGCCAAAGTATGGTATAACGAATTAACCCCAGGAACTATTAATACTTGGGAGGAGATGAGGCAAGCTTTTGTAAGCCGATTCTTTCCACCTGCCATGTATGATAGATTAATGGGAGAAATCCGTGCTTTTTCACAAAATCCTAATGAATCTCTTGTTGAAGCTTGGCTTAGCATGAAAGATTTGCTTCGAAGTTGTCATGGTCATAATTTAGGACGAGGAACAATAATCCAAATCTTTTATCATGGTCTTGATGAAGCATCTCAAGCAATCCTTGATGCCGGAGGAATTTTCCTTTACAAAACACCAAATGAGGCATATCAACTTCTTGAAGATCGAATACTTCTTAAACTCGATTGGTCAAAAGATTTTAAAACCAAACCCTTACGGAAAACCGTTGCTTTTGCCGAAAGTTCAGATAATTCAAAACTCATGGACAAAATAGAAGCCTTGTCTTCTAAAATGGACTCGCAATACAAAGATATAAAAGGAGAGATGAAAGAAATGCGAGATGGCTGTAATAATTGTGGAGGAAATCACACATCATCTGAGTGTGATGACCAACCTATGAATGGACCCAACGAAGGGGAAGCCAATTATGTCCAAGGAGGATATCGTGGAGGAGGTTTTCGTGGTAATTATTACGGAAGAAGTTCTGCAAAATTGGCAAGATCACCAACAAAGGGATAACAACCGTGATTTTCAACCTCGTACAGAAAATCCAAACCTAACAAATTCAGATAAAAAGAAGAATCTGATTTCGAAAAAATGATGCGAGAATTCGTAAATGCTTAAAGAACCACAAATGAGTTCGTAAAAACTCAATTTTTCAATCTTAAAACCAAAGTTGAGCAAGGTCAGAAAAATCATCAAGCTTCTATTCAGGATCTTGAACAAAAATTTGGTAGACTTTCTGATCAATTTTCTTCTCGAATTCCTGGTACATTACCAAGTAACACCCAATCCAATCCAAAACCATCTAGATCAAACGATAAGAATTATCGTCCACCACACAACAGAAATGAGCATATCAATGCTGTATTCACTTGAAGTGGTCTCTCATATGATCCACCACTCATTCCTACCGATAATATTCTTATTCAAGAAGAGGAGAAAGAAGCTGAGGAAGAAGCAGTTGAAAAAGAACCAACCCAAAAACCAACCGTTCCACCAATAAAGCCTTATACACCAAAAATACCATATCCACAAGCCCTAAGAAAAGAGAAAAGAGAGGAGCGAAATAAGAAGTTTTTAGAGATGATCAAAGAAGTTAGAATTAACATACCCCTCGTTGATGTTCTAGCTGGAATGCCCAATTATGGGAAATTTTTGAAAGAACTTCTTAATAACCGAAACAAGTTAGAACAAATTTCCGCTACCGTTCTTAATGAAGAATGCTCTGCTATAATTCAAAACAAAATTCCACCAAAACTTGGAGATCCCGGAAGTTTTCTTATACCATGTACATTAGGAAACAACATCACATGTGATGCTTTAGCCGATTTAGGTGCAAGTACCAATTTGATGCCCTATTCGTTGTATTCTAAACTTTCCATCAATACATTGAAACCTACTAAAATGAGTATACGATTAGCCAACCATACATACCAATATCTTGTTGGGGTTGCTGAAAATATGCTTGTTCAAGTTGGTAAATTTGTTTTTCCTGTGGATTTTGTTATCTTAGAAATGGAAGAAGATAGTCGAGTACCCTTAATCTTAGGAAGACCTTTCTTAAACACTGCTGATGCAATGATTAAAGTTAAAGGTAAAGAACTAAATCTCGGAGTAGGAGAAGATCGAATCACATTCTTAATCGATAAAGCAATGAAATATCCAAATTCCAGTGATGACACATGCTATAACATCGATGTAATTGATGAAGTCACTGAAGAAGAATTGGATGCATTACTTGATGATTCGAAACCATTCATGACTACTTCAGAAAAGATCAGTGAAACAGATTCTAATAAAGAATTTGAGGAATTCATGGAAATAAAATTAGAAGAAGAGGAAGAAGAGAAATTTGAAGATATCATTGAGAAAGATCAATTGAAAATCAAATCATCTCTAGAAGAACCACCCACTGATTTGGAACTCAAAACCTTTCCCAATAATCTCGAATATGCTTACTTAGAAGAGAATTCACTTCTTCCAGTAGTCATATCGTCGTTGCTCGAAACAAATAAAAAAGAAAGACTCGTTTCTGTTCTTAAGAAGCATAAACGCGCTTTTGCGTGGAAAACTTCTGATATTCCAGGAATTAGTCTTGATTTTTGCAAACACAAAATCAATTGTGAAGAAGGTTCTAAACCCGTTGTAGAAAGACAACGTCGACTCAACCCGAATATGAAAGAGGTTGTTAAGAAGGAAATCATTAAACTTCTTGATGCAGGAATTATTTATCCTATTGAGGATAGCCCATGGGTGAGTCCAGTTCATTGTGTTCCAAAGAAAAGAGGAATGACTGTAGTGACAAACGAAAGGAATGAGTTAGTTCCTACTAGAACTGTCACTGGATGGCGAGTATGTATTGATTACAGAAAACTTAATAAAGCCACCAGGAAAGATCATTTTCCTTTACCCTTCATGGATCAGATGCTCGAAAGATTAGAAGGAAATAAATACTTTTGCTTCCTTGATGGTTTTTCGAGATATTTCCAAATTCCTATCGATCCAGCCGATCAAGAGAAAACCTCATTTACATGTCCTTTTGGAACCTACGCTTACCGGCGTATGCCTTTTGGTCTATGTAATGCACCTGCAACTTTTCAAAGGTGTATGATCGCAATATTTCAAGACATGCTTGAAACATCCATGGAAGTTTTCATGGATGACTTTTCAGTTTTTGGTGATTCTTTTGAAACTTGTCTTTCCAATCTCGATAAAATGCTTGAAAGATGTAAAGCTGCACATCTAGTTCTTAATTGGGAAAAATGTCATTTCATGGTAACTGAAGGAATTGTGTTAGGACACAAGATATCAAGTTCAGGGATTGAAGTAGACAAAGCTAAAATAGATGTTATCACCAAATTACCACCACCAACTAACGTTAAAGCCGTTAGAAGTTTTCTAGGACATGCCGGTTTTTACCGCCGATTTATCAAAGATTTTTCAAAAATATCACGTCCTATGACTAAACTTTTAGAAAAGGATTCTGTATTTGATTTCAATGCTGACTGCATTAAAGCTTTCGAAACATTGAAAAATCAATTGACTAGTGCCCCAATTAAGGTTGCACCTAATTGGTCACTACCATTTGAAATCATGTGTGATGCAAGCGATTTCGCTGTTGGAGCTGTTTTAGGACAACGTGAAGGAAAACATTTTCGTCCTATTTACTTTGCTAGTAAAACACTCAACAATGCTCAACAAAACTATACGGTTACGGAGAAAGAATTATTAGCCGTAGTTTTTGCATTCGACAAATTCAGATCTTATCTTGTGCTTTCAAAAACGATAGTTTTTACCGATCATTCCGCACTCAAATATTTGTTTACCAAACAAGATGCAAAACCACGTCTTATCAGATGGATTCTGTTATTGCAAGAATTTGATATCGAAATAAAAGATAAGAAAGGAGCAGAAAATCTTGCAGCAAATCATTTATCACGTCTCGAGAATCCAAATTTGGAAGAATTAAAAGAAAAGGAAATTAATGATTATTTTCCAGAAGAAACTCTCATGACGATAGATAAAGATGATGATGAGGAAATACCATGGTTTGCAAATTACGCAAATTATCTTGCAGGAGACATTCTTAAAAAAGGGATGAGTCACTACCAACGTAGTAAGTTCTTTTCAGAACTAAAACACTATTATTGGGAGAAACCTTACCTTTTTAAGATGTGCAAGGATGGAATGATGCGAAGATGTGTTTCGGGTGCCGAAACAAGAAAAATTCTTGATGAATGTCATCATGGCCCAACTGGGGGACATTATGGTCCTTCCACTACAGCTAAGAAAGTTTTTGATGCTGGATTCTATTGGCCTACAATTTTCAAAGAAGCGTATACTCTTATTCAAAACTGTGATGCGTGCCAAAAATCCGGTAACCTTTCTCGAAGAGACGAAATGCCTCAAAAGAGCATTCAAGTGTGTGAAATATTCGATATTTGGGGAATTGATTTTATGGGACCCTTCCCTAAATCACATAAATACGAATATATCCTCGTTGCAATCAATTATGTTTCCAAATGGGTTGAAGCTGAAGCTCTTCCTACTAACGATGCACGAGTTGTTGTCAACTTTCACAAAAAGCTTTTTGCTCGCTATGGAATTCCTAAAGCTTTAATAAGTGATAGAGGATCCCATTTCTGTAATAAACAAATGAAGAAAGTAATGAAACGATATGGAGTTCATCATCGTTTTGCTACAGCTTATCATCCACAAACTAGTGGTCAAGTCGAAAATACCAATAGAGCTATAAAAAGAATACTTGAAAAAACAGTTAAAGATAATCCTTCCGTTTGGTCAAGGAAATTAGATGCCGCTCTATGGGCATTTCGTACGGCATATAAGATACCAATTGGTACGACACCGTACAGACTCTTGTATGGGAAAACATGTCATCTACCGTTCGAACTTGAACACCGTGCTTACTGGGCGTTAAGAAGCTGTAATCCTGATTTAAAAATAGCTGGAGAAAAGAGATTTTTGCAATTACATGAACTTGATGAGTTAAGACTTCAAGCTTATGAAAACTCCAAGCTATACAAAGCAAGAACCAAAGCATATCATGATAGAAAGCTGAGAATTCGAAAACAATTCAAAGCTGGAGATAAAGTTCTGCTTTTTAATATGAAATACAAGTTTAAAGCTCCGAAACTCAAGCCAAAATGGTTTGGACCATATGTAGTGAAACATGGATTTCCATCAGGTTATGTTGAACTTTATGCCAAACATGGTGGAAGTTTCATTGTAAATGGGCACCGAATTAAACTCTATTATGATAAGGAGCAATTAAACGTGATTTCTAATGAGGAAATTTCATCCGAATTTGAATATGAAGCTATCACATTCATGGCTCCACACAAGGAAATGGTTCCCTGGGCACACAATAATGGTTTTATCTATGATGCTCTTCCTAGAGCATGGGAAAATGTTAAATTGGAATACATAGATGAAACAGGAGAGGGAATTTTGATAGGAAATGTGTTGTATATCCCTAAAAGGAAACATAACACTAAAACTTCATAATCTATCTCGAAGTTTGAGTCCAGCTGAGGACTCATTAATAAAACAAGCGCTTCTCGGGAGGCAACCCTTGTGTTTTATTTTTATTTTTGTATTTGATTTTCAGTGTTTATACCCCAAAGTTTTACTACTTGGTCGAACCTAAGTGTGGGGGTGTGCCACTAATATAATGCAGGTGTTGATTACAAGAAACAGAAGATTGGATAACACCGGATATCATGGTTTATTTTCTCATTTTCCCTACTTTCATGCTTTTTCGTTTATCACATTGAGGACAATGTTTAACTTAAGTGTGTGTGTGTGTGTGTGTGGGGGGGGGGGGGGGTGAGTAGGTAAAATAAGAAATTAAGTCTAATATCGATTTAATTTTTAAATTTTGTTTGTCCTTGTGATCTATTTGTTTTCACGCTTTTAGGAATAATTTATTAGAATAACTGGATCTATCCACTGGTAAAATTAGTAATTTTTGAAAAATTTGAGATGTGTCCCGATTAATATTGCAATCCATTCTAGGATTGATAACATTTGCTAGCGCATATTATAACCCTTTCCACTAAATTGTGAGGATTTGATACGTGGGAATCGCACCAGGCTTTACCTCTCCAGGGATCTTGAGAAGCTTACAACCCCCACCAGGCAGTGTACCTGATCGTTGTAGTATAGTATAGTGACAAGTACCGGGGGATTGATCGTTCAGCTAGGAATAGTGTCGCTAGGATTAGAAAACCTAAATACTAGTTCTAAAGGTGAGGGATGATTATTTTTGTATTTTTATATTTTTTAGAAAGCAAGTAAAAATCTCGGGGTTTTAAGGATTTGGGCGGAATTAGTTGCTAATCAACTAACCCAATACTAAAGATGCAATCAAAATAAAATACAAGAAATGAAAATAAACTAAATTATACTAAGGTTGTGAGCAATAAGTGGAGAAGTTGTGTTTACTTAGATTTCACTACTCCCTAGATATCTTTTACACGTTAATTACTTGTTATAGTTGCGTGGATGACGGATTGTATTCCTTAATACCATTCATGGGGTGGCGCACTTAATTCCCCAATCCTATGAGTGCCTACTTCACTCCTATGTCGAGCCGGCTAAGAAGCTCCTAACATGGGATCATTAGAATTTACTCATGCATTAAATACAACAAATAAAACCTAGTGCACGTCAGTTCATGTTTCCTAAGACGTTCAAGCATGTTACCAATTGGAGATCTGCCAGTTTTCTTAAGCCTAACATCGAATTCATTCATCCAATACAACCATAAACAAGTAATCAACACATAATTAACATCTAGGTTTCATTAGATCCAAGCAAACACAAGATAGATCTAGCCTAGCATGATGGAATTAAGACAAGAACAAGATATAGACAACCAACACATAGACATATTGATTGAATTAAAAGAATACTTATCTCAATTACACATGAAAGGGATCAAGGGCTAAGAACCCTTGAAAAACATGTACAATTCGTACCAAGTTCGTACTTAGGGTTTCTCCAAAACTTCTCTCTTTTTAACGTGAAAATTAGAAAACTATATATAGGAAATAGGGTCTGACGGCGTCAAGACAAAATTTGTGACGCCGTCATCTCGCCGCCAAAATACTCCTCGGACTGCCTTGATCCAGATCTGACGCCGTCAAGTGTTATGTGTTTCCAGGCCGTCATGCTTTTTCCTCTTGACGCCCTACCTTGTGACGCCGTCAAATATGTATTGGACCGTCATGGAAATTACTCTTGACGCCGTCAAGATTTTCTTCTTGACGCCGTCACCTACTTTTTCCAGCAAGGAAAATTAAGACTTTGGCGTTTTCTTCACTTTTATGCTCCAAAAACGTCCGAATTGCTTCATTTTCCAGATTTCACTCCCAAAGAACCTAAAATCACAAAAGGAACGATTTAGGGCAATATTTGATCAAATAAATTCGAATTCGGGCTTAAATGACCCCCTAAAAGTGGTTCATTTTTCGCCTCATCATATACCCTTACACTTGAGATTTGCTTGTCCTCAAGCAAATGCGCTTTTATTCTAGTCAAAATACAAGTTAGGGGTCATTTAAGATTAATATAAAACTAATTACAACAAATAATCGTTCCACTAAAGACCAATAGACAAGCACGGAGGTCATATACTAGCATCTCACAAATAGTGTTCAGATACTCACATCTCTCGAGTGTAATAAAGTATAAATTACAATATGGAAACGGAAGATATCTCTCACTACCTGTCATAGCAAAATAGATTACCATAGGCTTGGGAAAGGATCAAACCTCCACCACATGGCGTAAGCACCTAGGATAAACTATCAAAGAGGTCTTTTAAAGGGTTGTAACGTTAGGTGTAGGGATATGAAATACACGGTTTTGTTGGATAAAGGAAGTTTTACTGGTGGCGAGTTAACAATCTTGGTTAATTACATGTTCAATGTGGCGTTGCTAAGCCAAGACTAGACTCAACTTAAGCTAATAAATGAAAAATAACAAAAACATAAAATAAACATAGAATAAAAAGGGATGGTAGTCCGTATGTTTTTTCTCTTTTTCTTTTTCTATTTTTTTTCTTCTTTTTCTTGATTTTTTTTTTTTTTTTTTTTTTTTTTTTTTTTTTTTTTTTTTTTTTGCATACACTCTTAGCCTACCATCCAAAATAATACATCATAGGGAATGAACATTTCCCTTACACTTGAATTTTTACATACTTTACAATTAACTAATCTAATGACTCGAATTAAGAAAATCAAAACACTTGGAGTACTTTTAAGATTAACGCACATATGGGGGTAATATGATGTTCTTCCCCATTACTCCATAAAATAAGTACTTTTCCCATGAGTCCCAATCGTCCTAAAACAATATGTACAAGGATATGACTCGACTTAGCAACCATGTAATCAATTAGATAGTTAACTTAGGGTTTAACAAATAACAATAATGCACTAAAGATGAGCGCATACACGGAAGGCTAAGGCGATTTGGTTGTACATTTAAGTGGGGTATAACAAATTCTTCCTTTAAGTAAGATGCTTAAAGTTAGAAACGAAAAGATAGGATCGGAGGGGTGTACTAGGGGTTTCGTGTACTAAAAATGAGTACAACGCTAAGGGTGTGGGAAAAATTAGTTGACTTAACTAGCCAAATAATATGACTTAAATGGTCAAGTAATTATGATACGGGTTTAACACAAGGGTGATCCTAATGCCTCTTATCATGTAGTAAATCCTACCACACGAATGTAGTCTCACTAGCGGTCTCGGGATGCATCACTAACGCAAGTTCTAGAATCTAAATGCTACCGGTACACTAATAAGCACTAATAGTAAATGCTTTTCCTATCAAATTTAAAGGCGAACCACACATATTTGGGTGGAAAATTTTTCTGAATATACGGTTATGTGCTAGTCATACAATCTCCTATCCATGAGACGCTTGCTATGGCTAAAGTTTCACTCCTAAATATTGTAAAAAATTTTAAATTTGGCGCTAAAATTACACTAACAAGTATTTCTCATAGTTTTATTACACATCTACCATCAAACAAAACAAACTCAAGCGAAAGTGCATATGTAAGGTATCATCTTTTTACCCTCCCCTTACACTTAAGATGAACATTGTCCCCAATGTTCAAGTAAAGAATGTAAAAGTGAAAAAGTAAAAAGAATGAAATCAAATACTCCCCTGATTCGCTCGGTATGGATAATAAGGTGGCCAGGTTAAATCTTCCTCCAAGAAAATGAACAATCAAAGCTTCCCTTCCAGAATATAAATCATCTTCTTGTCATACATAACATGTAAATCCTGAGAAAATAGACAAGACAACCTCGCGTAAAATCGGCGGCATCCTATATAAGTTACTAAATCCTAGAAAACAAAATAAGATATAATACTTGTGGAATGAAGTTTGCAGATTTCCTGGAGATTATAAAACTTAATAATTCACAAAAACCATAAGACTCCGTTTAGAAAAACAAAACCGGTAAAATTTCCAGATTTTTTTTTGCACGTGACGCCGTCAAGAATTAACTCGTGACGCCGTCAGAAATGACCTGCAGAAATTCTTATGTTAAGTTTCCAGAAAATTTCTGGAAAAACTTGGTCCTACTTCCTGGAAAATCCTGCAAAACTTTATTATGACTCAATACAAGCATTTGACTGATTGACTCTAACAAATACGAATATACATGTTCATTTAATATTGTGGAGAATCATGATCGGTTTGTTTCTTAAAAACATATTTGGGGTTTCCCCTTACACTTATCTTTTGCAAAAATACTTTTAGGTGGAGTTAAGACTAGGCCAAACAACAAAGTAAAGTATTTCCACTTTTTAGTTGAGAAACATGATATACCAACAATAAAAATAAAGCATGCATACGGAAGCAAATAACAAACAAACAAACAAAATAAAATCACACAAAACATGGGTTGCCTCCCAAGAAGCGCTTTTCTTTATTTACGAGTCTTGTAGCTAGACTCAAGGTCATGGGTTAACGTGTATCGCTTATGCTCACATATCCAAGTGTGAGTCATCTAATAGTCGCCTCATCTCTCTTATAATCAGCTCCTAACTCTAAGCATCCGCGATAGTATCTTTTATTCTTTTCATGAGTATACTTAAGTCCTTTTCTCTTATCATTTTCACTTAACATTTCTATGGGCGGATACCTACTACACTTTTCCATGGAAAAATCCTTGAACCTAGGGTGTGTGCGGGGCATTTGATAGACAAAATCTTCATCCCCATCCGAGAATGTAATTAACCCTTCTATGAGTTTTTCATCGAGTTTGGTCAACCGTTTGAAAGGTTTTCCAAACACAACTTGGGTCAACTTATCATCAATAAACTCTCCTAGATTCTCCATAACCATGAACTCAACAAGATAAACCAAGCTTCCTACAAACACATGCAATGGTATTGCCCTAGCAATAATGTTTTCTCCTTTGTATTCTAACTCATCTACCATGATTTTATTGTATTCATTACGCGAGATTATGTTCATTGGGAGAGATGAGTTAAGATAGGCGTTAAAGCTCTTAAATCCGATTTTACATGGAAATTGCATGTTAAACGAACTATCACACTCAATCCTGGTTCTAGGGTCGACATACCTAAGAGGATTTATTTCTTCTTCCATCCTATTCTCATTAATCACATCACCATCATCAAGATCCTCATCGGAGTCTGAATAGTAAAAAGGACTAGCCGTACGGTCATCATCATGATCAGACTCTTCTAACTCAGAATTATTGTCAAAGTGCTGGATGGGTGAGAGGTTAGGTGGGTTCTCATTCTCCACTAAAGGGAGTGGGGCTGGCATTTGGAAAATCCTACGACGAAAAACACGAATAACAGGAATCAAACGATCAATGTTATTGTTATCCATCGAAATAGTTTACGAACAAAGGACACAAAGAAATAAGATAGACTAAAGAAAACCTAAAAATAAAAATAAAATCTTACTAGAAAGGAATCTAGCAAGTAGACCTAATAAAAAGAGATTCTAACCTAGACAATAACTATTCCCCGGGCTGCGGCACCAAAAACTTGATACGTGGGAATCGCACCAGGCTTTACCTCTCAAGGGATCTTGAGAAGCTTACAACCCCCACCAGGCAGTGTACCTGATCGTTGTAGTATAGTATAGTGACAAGTACCGGGGGATTGATCGTTCAGCTAGGAATAGTGTCGCTAGGATTAGAAAACCTAAATACTAGTTCTAAAGGTGAGGGATGATTATTTTTGTATTTTTATATTTTTTAGAAAGCAAGTAAAAATCTCGGGGTTTTAAGGATTTGGGCGGAATTAGTTGCTAATCAACTAACCCAATACTAAAGATGTAATCAAAATAAAATACAAGAAATGAAAATAAACTAAATTATACTAAGGTTGTGAGCAATAAGTGGAGAAGTTGTGTTTACTTAGATTTCACTACTCCCTAGATTTCTTTTACATGTTAATTACTTGTTATAGTTGCGTGGATGACGGATTGTATTCCTTAATACCATTCATGGGGTGGAGCACTTAATTCCCCAATCCTATGAGTGCCTACTTCACTCCTATGTCGAGCCGGCTAAGAAGCTCCTAACATGGGATCATTAGAATTTACTCATGCATTAAATACAACCAATAAAACCTAGTGCACGTCAGTTCATGTTTCCTAAGACGTTCAAGCATGTTACCAATTGGAGATCTGCCAGTTTTCTTAAGCCTAACATCGAATTCAATCATCCAATACAACCATAAACAAGTAATCAACACATAATTAACATCTAGGTTTCATTAGATCCAAGCAAACACAAGATAGATCTAGCCTAGCATGATGGAATTAAGACAAGAACAAGATATAAACAACCAACACATAGACATATTGATTGAATTAAAAGAATACGTATCTCAATTACACATGAAAGGGATCAAGGGCTAAGAACCCTTGAAAAACCTGTAAAATTCGTACCAAGTTCGTACTTAGGGTTTCTCCAAAACTTCTCTCTTTTTAATGTGAAAATTAGAAAACTATATATAGGAAATAGGGTCTGACGGCGTCAAGACAAAATTTGTGACGCCGTCATCTCGCCGCCAAAATACTCCTCGGACTGCCTTGATCCAGATCTGACGCCGTTAAGTGTTATTTGTTTCCAGGCCGTCATGCTTTTTCCTCTTGATGCCCTACCTTGTGACGCCGTCAAATATGTACTGGACCGTCATGGAAATTACTCTTGACGCCGTCAAAATTTTCTTCTTGACGCCGTCACCTACTGTTCCCAACAAGGAAAATTAAGACTTTGGCATTTTCTTCACTTTTATGCTCCAAAAACGTCTGAATTGCTTCCTTTTCCAGATTTCACTCCCAAAGTACCTAAAATCACAAAAGGAACGATTTAGGGCAATATTTGATCAAATAAATTCGAATTCGGGCTTAAATGACCCCCTAAAAGTGGTTCATTTTTTGCCTCATCAGGATTTGAGCCTATTTCATATCTAGCATACATCTTTTATGCTTAAATCTCTTGTTATGAGTGTGCCGGTGATTTTATTTATTCTAGAACTTGTACTTGTAAATCATTACAAGGCCGTTGTGAGATTACATTTTTGTAATATAAGTATACATACGTGATAAGAGGCAATCTTAGGATTTTAACAAAATAGCCTTCATCATTGATTTTTAGCTAGTCACATTGATTAGTTAATTTCCAATTTTTAACCCTTTTGTTAGCGTTCATTTTTAACGCAAGATACCCTTAGTTACACCCTTCGAGCCATCCTTTTTCATTTTGATAAATCCAGAAAAATACAAAAAATATTTTACACTTTAAACCTTAGCCTAACCCTTGTCAAAGTCTAAATGGTGGGTTGCTAGTTGCTTGGTTGTTGGATAGTTTCTGATGATTATTAATTAGCCACACTTCACCAATTATGTGTGTGTCATTCCGATAAAGACGGAGACTGCAGCTTCTTATTTGTATTGTTGTGGTGATGCTTATGCGAAGTGTGGGGGAATCTTGAGTTTTTTTACAAAAAAAAAAAAAAAAAGAAAAAAAAAAAGAGAATAAGTCATCGTAACTATAAGGTGACAATTATAGCAAATGTGCTATATATGTGAATAAAGGAAATTTTGTGATATGTTGTTAGCCAATGTGCTACGTATGAAGAATATTGTTATGGCGAATCGATGTATCGTTATTTGAAGAAGAGGAAGATTGTAACTATAATCATTTACGGGTTCGTGGTTTGTTTGGTGACTAGCAACAATGGGACTTAGACTTTATTTTATTTTTCTTTAAAACCAATTTCATAAATATTCCCATGCCTTATCCCTACCCTTATCAAATTACTTTATCTATCCGGATATTGTAATGGCTTTGTGAGAATATCAAATGCAAGAATATTGTAGTGACCATCCGGTTTTTGAGTAATCAAGAACTCGCGCCAGTAATCTATTGTGTTTTTGTATGAGATGTTTAAACATAAGCCTGGTACAACCCTAAGCTTTACATTACAACCCGAATAAAAGACCTCTTTGATATGTAGACTTGGTGCTTACGCCATTGCGGTGTAGTTTTGTTTCTTGTACAAGCTTATGGTAATAATTAGATCATGACTGAGCAATGAGTGTGATTTCTCTAATATTTACTCCACTTCTTAAATAAATGAGTGATTGAGTGAATTGTACTTCGTTCCTTTTTTGTGAGGTGTTTAGAAATGTTAATCAAGCAAGAAAAACATTGGGTATTGTCAAACATCTCGAATTTTCACCATTCAAGCTTAAAAAAAGGATGAATCTCATCTTGTACTTGTACTTGGTGGATTTGCATCACATTTTTCTAATCATTTTTGGTTACCATGTGGATATTTAGTTTTCTTCTAGATTTGCTTGAGGATAAGCAAAGTTTAAGTGTGGGGGATTTGATAACGCTCAAAGTTAACATGTTTTTATAAGCGTTATTAGTGTTTTTGTGTATGTTATTTGGTTGTTTTTATATGCTTTTGCCACTAAATCGTATCAAAGTATGTTTTTGTAGCATATGTAGCCAAATGCAGGAAAAATGGAGAAAAAGTGAAGAAAATGAAGTATACGTGATTACACGAAGATTCCCGAGCTCAAAAGTCCAATCTATGAAGTAATTCATATAAGAACCTAAGTTTTGTCATCTCAAAGTTCCAAGTTCAGAAGTTAATCAAGTTTGGATAGTACATAAAGAACTACACAAGGAAAAGTCAAAGTCCAAATCTGCCAGAAATTACCATCCGATCGGTTGGTGTGAAACCGATCGGATTGCCATAGTGAGTTCTCTCCATCCGATCGGTACCAACCCGCAACCGATCGGATGGTCAAGACTGCATGTTTTTGCCAACTTTTGTGCACGAATCTTGGTCTTTTGTCCCATGGTTCTAGGCCCTTTTTAGTGTCTTATTGTCCAACTTCAAGCATTTAAGTTCCTATTTATTACCAAGAGTGTTGGACAAGCCTATGAGGGACCTCAAAAGTACATAACTCAACACACAATTGAAGATACCATTTACTCTCATTACTACATACAATTATTATCATCTTCTAGCTCTCTAAGGAGGAAAATTCGTGCAGAAAGAACCAGGAACTTTGGAGGACCAAGGAAGCAACATTTGGAGTCCGAAAATCTCAAGAAATCATCACCAACTCTTAGGTTATCAATACCTTGTCATTTGTTATCAATTTCAAAGCATTGTAAGACTTATAACCATGGATTCTTATGTTAAATATTCTGAGTTTATTTGCATGTTTGCCATGAGTGGCTAGTAATCTTTTTACACTTGTTTTGATGATGTTTTATACTTAGTGATAGTAATGATTGTGATAACATGTTTTAATTCAATTTCAAGTCAATCCTAAGAACCAATTGTACCTTAAGTTTCATCGTGACATTTGTTTAGCCAAGGTTAACTAATTGATAATAGTTTCAAAGGTCGAAAGATTTGTTATTATTCAACTAGTTATAATCATTTGTCTATGAATGATTGTTTTTCACCATAATTATTCTTGACTAAACAAAGAAACAAGAAGTATGATTGTAATAAGAATTCTTTTATAACATCAAATCGGATTGTTTGTAAACCTTTAGTAGGACGAAAGTTTAAATGTTTATAATTATTCGAGTGAATAAGTATTTTTGGCGTCGTTTTATTATCGTAGTATATAATTATTCCGAAGAAATACCGGTGAAAGTATTTCCCGGAAATCGTTTTCCCAGCGAAGGCGAATGGAATCGAGAATATCGATTCGTGAAATCGTGATTTGAAAAGTGAGAAAGTGAAAAATAGCAATCAAATAGTTCACGTAATCACAAACAATGATAAAGCATGCAAAGAATACAAGCTAATTATGCACCGAAATGAAAAACGTAAAAACGGAAACGCTACCGTAAAATTAAAAACGTAACGTATGACGAAAAATGATCCTACGAACTTGAAAATATTTTCTAAAAATTTAAAACTAATAAAAAGAATTTTAAGAAAAAGAAAAATATTTTTTAGACTTTTTATTTATTTATAATGATTAAAATACTAAAATAAAGAAAACAATTCAGGAAAAAAAAGAGTAAAAAGAAAGTGAAAAATTCCAAAATTTTTCTAAAAGTCTACTTATATAACAGAAACATGGGAAAATTATAAAAAGTGGAAAAAGCTAATTATTAAGCTGAAAATAAGCTGAAACAGTTTTATTAAGGTAAAAATAATAAGAAAATGAAAAGAGTTAAAAGAATAGATCATGCAAAGGAAAATGCTAAAAGACCCACGGGTAGGATGGTGTTGTGTTGAGAGTTTGAAACGTATTGGTGCAGAAAGTTCAGGGTTCGAATCCCCTCACCCCCTTTTTGCAGAAAACTTTATTTTATGAATTTCTTTTTGCAAAGTTATGGAACTATCAATTATAAAGAACTTTTGTAAAATCAACTTTTATAGAAACTACACATAAGCTGGAAATTATAAGCAAATAAAAACAGTTAACTAAACTAATGGAAATTTAAAACAGTTAACAAGCATAAGCAAACCAAATCACTAACACAGCTAGTACTAATACCAAGCAACTCTTAACAGTCAACACGAAGGCAAGATATACGCTATCAAATAAGCTCAAAACATCAAACAAAACATTTTAAGGCAAGCTGGTACTACAAGTTATCTAAATCACCAAAGTGCAAATAACAAGTTTAATCACCTAGGTAGATAAGAGCTTATGAAAAAGGGACAAGAGCTGCGGTGCAGGGGACAAACAGCAGGCCTAATGAGACTATTCTAACTTATTTTTAAGCCACCAATCTTATTCCAAATTGAGAAATTCCTTTTGACTAACATGCACTAGTAACTAAACATGAAATAAAACCAATTTGTTTCAATTTCCAACTAGAATTGAGCTTGAAATCTTATCTGATATAAAGGCTAACTGAAACAGATTTTAGAATTTTAGCGCTATCATGAACAATGACGAAACTGCCTAAGATGCCAATTCTATCTATGCAGAACTACTAAGTATACAATAATAGATTAATATGAACTAAGTTTAAGAACGAAAATGCTATAAATCTTATATATCCTATATGATCTACAATTGACTGTCTAAAAAAAACTTGTTTTAAAATCACATGTCCATAAACTACAAATCTACCAGAAACAAGTTGAAGTCAATCCTAAACAACTATTACGATCAAATTAGAGCTGGATAAACTACTATTGTTGACCAAAACAGATTCAAACTCAAGTTACTACCTAAATCCAAACACTCCTACAACTAACTGTTAAGCTAAGAATAGAAGCAAACAGATTCTAACTATCAATCTAATAATCCAACAAGCTATACTATCACAATAGAAAACTTAAACAACAATCCTAGACAACTGGATCAAACAACAACACAGAAAACAGATATATACTTTCTAATAAGGTAAAAAGGAAAAATAAAACTTACAAATCAATTCCCCTTAGCTAAACAGAGGGGATTCACTTAGCTAGCCTATCTTTGGATAGGCTAAGATCTTCCACAACTTATGTCAATCTATCACCATTATCCACCATTACTGCTTCAGTTTACCAATGCTTGACCATAGTAAACTTTGAGTAGAGAAACTTAACAAACAAACTCATAAAAGTTAAAGAGATAAAATGAGATTCAAACTACTTTATCAGCTTGTATGAAAGCTGATCACAAATGAGAAGCTACTTTATATTTTCTATTTTCAGAATTTTACCAATTGTACAAAGACTTGAAAACTGAATTTAAGTGAAACTAAATTGAAGTTCTTAACAAACTGAGTTTTAAAAGAACTTAATATTCAAAAACTTAACAGCCTAATTCTGAATCGTCAAGCAACAATTCAGCTTAAATTCAAAATTATTAACATAAACTGATTCTACTTTTAATATTTCCCGAATTTAAATCTAATTCTTGCAATTAATGAAAACTATTATGCAATTATAAGTAAACAAATGGAACTGCAGTAAATTTAAAAGACAAGTAACAAACTATTAAACAGTAATCTAAATGAAACTGAATTGATTATAAGGAAAATGATTTCATTAACATCTAAAGCATTACAATGAAAAATTACACTAAGACTGAGAATTAAAAATGGCAGAGCTTCGCTATTCGAAACTCCACACCAATTACAAAGGCCTAACCACTCTATTTATAGGATGTGAGAGGTAGGAGCTCACGGATTGCCAGGTTGGCAATCCGTGTGAGGTTGTGTTTGTTGATAGCCTTTAAGAGCCCTTTGATCATCATCTCATTATTTCCCAATCATGAGAGCCCTTGGATTGAGTGATATGACGCGTCTCTACCAATGCTTGACTGCCACATGTCCCGTTTTGTGTTTCTTAGATACCTGATATGCTTCTGACATCACTCTGACCACACCCTGAGCTTCTAGAACACCCATGATTTTCCAATTATACCCTTAATTGCTGTTATTATTAGGAATGGGTAATTAGGGTTCTTGGTTTACTATTCATTGAATAGTTATTTCTGGGTATTAGAGGTAAAAGGGGGGCGGGAGTGTACGGGGTAAATTTATTTTATTTTTTATGTTTGACCCTTTTAAAAGTTGTTTGACCGATAGTTAGGAAATGGGTGTTGGACCGGGTTTATTTAAATGAGGTGTATTGGGCTTGGAAAAGGATTTGGTATCATGGGCTTTTGGTATTGTGGTGTTGGATTTGGTTTATTGGACCAAGCAGATTTAGTAAATAACAAGGATCATCTTTGCACTTTCAAATTTCAAAAGGGACCAAAAATGTAACTTTATTCAAGGACTTTCTTTTACATTTTGTGATACTTTAAGGACTAATTTTGACAATTGGGCATAATAGTAATCCATAGATGAGAAAGCATTCCCGGGCCTCGGCTTCTGTACACTCTTTTCTACTCTCGTGCTTGATTTTGCCATTTTCTCGTGGTTTTTGTCTTTTTCTTAAATATCCGTACCTGCATATCACAAACACAAAAACAAGTGTTTTCTTGGCATTTGTTAGCTCAAATAGTCGTTTTGGGTTGGTATTTGGTCATAAAATGGTGAGTAAATAAGCACTCACCAAAATCCCCCCGACTAAAGTATTGCCGTGTCCTCACGCAATGTGATCAATTCTCGCTTTTGGGATAAATAATTTCAAAACTCTTTTTACTAACTTTGAAAAGTAGCAAGGCGGTTCGAAAGAAGGAATAAAATCATTTATTCTCAAAAATGCTCCGTTTTCCAAAATTTTTCTTTCATTCCTTTATTCCACTTACACTTTCTATTTTTGTACTTTTTTCTCATTCATACTTGTGACGGTTTGTTGAACTTTCATTATTTTGCAATAATTATTAGGGTCAACGAGTAGAAACACTTCTATTAAGAAGCGACCATACGGATAAAAATCGTCATCCTTGATTTTTCACAAGTCCCCAAACTAAGCGTACAAACGAGATCACAGCTTATCTACAAATTAGATGCAAACACTACTCATAACAGTTACTTGTGGAAACTCCTTACTCCCATTTCCTAGGTTTTGTATCTCAATATTTTATTTTGTTGAGAAATGAATTGCTTCATATTTTCTCGTTTCGATAATTTTTAAGCCGATAGTGATACCTAAGTTAAAACGATAAGTAGTTATTCATTTTCTCTTAAGAACCACTGCAATAGAAATTCGGTCCATTTCAAGGAATTAGGGGTACATACAATATCAAGAATTTAAGTTGCGGAGTACGATCACGTGCACCTCATGTGACTGATTACTAATCACGTATCACATGCACCTCACGTGCCAACAACTTATTTACATACAAGCTCTTATTCATACATAACTTTCAACTTTCACTTTTCTCATTTTTCACTTTTTTTTTTATACTTTTCACTTTTTTCATACTTTTCTTAACTTTTTTCTCAACATCAATGGAAGCTTAACGGGTAGCTCCAAAACCACATAGATAATCAACTTTTGACTTTTGAATTTTTTTCATTTTTCGCTCTTATTTTTGGTGTTCCTTGATATGTACCCAATTTCTAAAGCAAAAATTCTCTTAAGAAAACAAAGAACTAAATATTATTCAAACCAAAATATCACTAATTAACCTAGAACATCTATTATATATTGGTGACGTTTCTAATAGGAGTAAAAAGCCACAAGTACCTCTCATGAGCTCTAAAGAGAACCACTACTCCACGTTTAGCATCTAACTTCTAAATAAACTCTATCATTTCTCGCTCTTCGCAATTTAAGATTCCAAATAATGAAACCAGCGAATACTTAGCCGATAATCAGCCACGCATATATAAAGTCAATTACGGAAACCTGCAAATTCTAGAAGAAGAATTCGCGTTTTCTAGCTCCTGGTGTAAAAGACTAGCGAAAGCTTTTAAGTTGCGCATGTATAAAGTCAAGTACGGGAACTTGCAGATTCTTAAGAAAGAATTCGCATTTTATAGCTCCTAATGTAGAAGACTAGCACAAGCTTATGTGATCATTATTGGTTAAGGGAACAAGCTAGGGCTCAACACGCCCGGTCAAGTCAAAATATTTATTCCTACTCTCGCCAGCAAGAAAGTCAACAAGGTGTCAAAACTTATTCAAAACTTTATTATATTTTTGTACAACTTTTTCAACTTTTTCACATCTTTTTGTGCTTTTTCATCAAAATTTTTGAAATTTTCAAATTTTTTCAATTTTTTTAATTTTTTGTGGAAAAACGGAGTTGCGAGAGTGCACGACATGTGTGAAAAATGCAAGGCCAAAATCGAATCGAAAGATCACCCCCCCCCCCCCCAGACTAAAACGAAACATTGTCCTCAATGTTTAAAAGGTAAGGGTTCTCCTACATAAACCTAAGGCCGTTTATTAATTATGCCAAAAGATAAATGTTAGTCGATAAGATTAGGATATATGGATAAGCAACGAATGTTGAAACTCGAGTGGAGACAAACCAACGAGCACGAGAGTCTTCATTATTCGGGCAAATCCTGGACATTCACAACAACAAGCACGAAACACAAGAAATGGAAGAGGTAGCCCTCCTCACGTTATTCGTTAGAAAATAGAAAATAAGAAGATGAAATTGGATAAGCATGGGTTGCCACCCACGAAGCGCTTGTTTTTGTTCACCGAGTCACATGAGCTTGACTCGATCCCCGAATTAATTCGTCCTTGGGGAGAGTAGATGGAACGGACATACGACACATAAAATGGAGATTCCAGGGTCAAATACGGTGTCCTCACTCCCAGTGGAGTGGAAAGAAGAAATGATGGTATAAGTATAGAATGGTTTAAACACTTGGATGATAAAAAGAACATCTTGTTCAAAACTTTCGTCCACCACTTCAAAAATATCATCATTCGTACCGGATTCAAAATCTTTATCGGGTGGTTTCGCGGGTGGACGAGAAGAAAGTAAATCGGAAAGAATATCATTCTCGTCATTCTCAATACCCGGTGGTATCAAGTCATCCGTAGCAAGAAATCGATCGACATCGTCTAAAAGAGGGTTAAGTGACAGATTATCGGAAATAGGTAAAGGGTCGATCTCAAAGATAAAACACTCATAATCCGGAAGAGAGATATCAGCATGAATAGTCGGACTGCCACTACTCGTCTCTTCAAATCGAAAAATTTCAAGCTCGGGAAAGAAATCACTATCCATAACGGGGATAGGAGAAGAAGTCGGTGGATCATTCAATGCTTCAATTCGAGAGATAAGAAGATTGACATTTAACAATGTTTCACGAAGAGCTTCATCATGAATTTCAGTCTCATTTTCTTCTTCTAGGCTGACGAGCTTAGGAGATTCTTCATCAATATAATCGATTTCTGCACAAGATATAGAATCGTCATCGTCAGAATCGGAGAATATTTCAACACGATTTTCATCAAACGGTATATCATTCGTATCAACATGATTATCAAGACGATTATTTTCAACATCGTTAGAAATCTCCTCGGACTCACTTGGGATTGGGACGAGGTTCTCAACACTAGACTTATTGAATTCGTCCGATTCCGTTGCCGGAATAGTGTCAAGATGCCCGTCCCCCATTGTAAGAGAGTCTTCG
Organism: Artemisia argyi; assembly: GCA_030686995.1. Lineage (NCBI taxonomy): Eukaryota > Viridiplantae > Streptophyta > Magnoliopsida > Asterales > Asteraceae > Artemisia > Artemisia argyi. The sequence goes on from CM060709.1 coordinate 294,488,263, forward strand.
GGTTCTACGGGAGAAGAGATAGAAACATTTTGAGGATTAAGATTGATCGTAATCGTGGAATCATCATCGTATAAACAACACTCGCAAAATTGGAATTTCCTTTCTTCGGTAGGAGGTTCTTCCATCGATCTCTCATTAGGCTCGGGAGAAGATGTGTAACGATTATTCACCATCTCTTACAACTTATCGAGCATTGATTTAAGTTCAAGAATATCATTATTGAAATTGGAAGTTTGTGGGGGTTGGTAAAAACCATTAGAATCGTAATAAGAATTAGGTTCATGATAAGAATTTTCTAACGATCCCCCACAATTTTTAAAATTCGATGAACTTTGGAATGAATTATCATTAAAATATGGTACTTGCTCATAAAAGTTTTGAAAAGGAAGATTGACACCGTTTTGAGGATAATTATCAAAACTCGTATCACAAGCATAAGACGTGTCAGCATTCGGGGCATAGCACATACAATTGGTGTATCCACATTGACTACAAAAACATTGCCCACAAGGTGCTCCTTCTTCGAAAGGGTTTCCATAATTATAGCAATAAAACGAAGGTGGTGGTGGTGTATAAAAATCGGGAATGTTTGACGAATTGTTGAACGAATTTTGATCATATGTATGAGAATTACAATTCAAACAAACGCCATCACGAATATTATCTCCACATTCGTTGCACGTACACCACACACACAACCCTCCGAAAAACGGTTCTCCACAAATAGAACAAATCGGATCCATAAGAATTAAACTTAAGAGGGTTTGAGAAGAAGAATCAAATTTTAGAAGATAAGAAGATTATTTTTGTTTTTGATTTATAGAAAAACAAATCACAAAACTTTTATTTTCTTTTATTGTCTTTTTGTGAAACGTTACGTTAATTGAAACCGTTTCTTTCAAAACTACGCGCAACGAAACGAGAAAAACGAATTTTCCCGCTTAATCGGTTGTTGAATTGAAATAATCCGATAAACAACTAATTTCACGTTTTCGTTATATTGTTAGGCTTATTTGGTTTACAACACCCTTTCTTTCGATCGGAACGAGGCTGTAACTTTATTATTTTTTTGGTATTTTTGAAAACGCTTTAGGAAAAGTGTTTTTGATTTTTCAATTTTTATATTTTTATAAAAATATATACAAAATAGAGGAAGGTTTACCAAAACACGATTTTTCAAAACGAATATTCAAAAACTCACTTCGACCTTCCCCGGCAGCGGCACCATTTTGATAAAGTCTTATCATAGTATATAATTATTCCGAAGAAATACCGGTGAAAGTATTTCCCGGGTCGTTTTCCCAGCGAAGGCGAATGGAATCGAGAATATCGATTCGTGAAATCGTGATTTGAAAAGTGAGAAAGTGAAAAATAGCAATCAAATAGTTCACGTAATCACAAACAATGATAAAGCATGCAAAGAGTACAAGCTAATTATGCACCGAAATGAAAAACGTAAAAACGGAAACGCAACCGTAAAATTAAAAACGTAACGTATGACGAAAAATGATCCTACGAACTTGAAAATATTTTCTAAAAATTTAAAACTAATAAAAAGAATTTTAAGAAAAAGAAAAATATTTTTTAGACTTTTTATTTATTTATAATGATTAAAATACTAAAATAAAGAAAACAATTCAGGAAAAAAAAGAGTAAAAAGAAAGTGAAAAATTCCAAAATTTTTCTAAAAGTCTACTTATATAACAGAAACATGGGAAAATTATAAAAAGTGGAAAAAGCTAATTATTAAGCTGAAAATAAGCTGAAACAGTTTTATTAAGGTAAAAATAATAAGAAAATGAAAAGAGTTAAAAGAATAGATCATGCAAAGGAAAATGCTAAAAGACCCAGGGTAGGATGGTGTTGTGTTGAGAGTTTGAAACGTATTGGTGCAGAAAGTTCAGGGTTCGAATCCCCTCACCCCCTTTTTGCAGAAAACTTTATTTTATGAATTTCTTTTTGCAAAGTTATGGAACTATCAATTATAAAGAACTTTTGTAAAATCAACTTTTATAGAAACTACACATAAGCTGGAAATTATAAGCAAATAAAAACAGTTAACTAAACTAATGGAAATTTAAAACAGTTAACAAGCATAAGCAAACCAAATCACTAACACAGCTAGTACTAATACCAAGCAACTCTTAACAGTCAACACGAAGGCAAGATATACGCTATCAAATAAGCTCAAAACATCAAACAAAACATTTTAAGGCAAGCTGGTACTACAAATTATCCAAATCACCAAAGTGCAAATAACAAGTTTAATCACCTAGGTAGATAAGAGCTTATGAAAAAGGGACAAGAGCTGCGGTGCAGGGGACAAACAGCAGGCCTAATGAGACTATTCTAACTTATTTTTAAGCCACCAATCTTATTCCAAATTGAGAAATTCCTTTTGACTAACATGCACTAGTAACTAAACATGAAATAAAACCAATTTGTTTCAATTTCCAACTAGAATTGAGCTTGAAATCTTATCTGATATAAAGGCTAACTGAAACAGATTTTAGAATTTTAGCGCTATCAAGAACAATGACGAAACTACCTAAGATGCCAATTCTATCTATGCAGAACTACTAAGTATACAATAATAGATTAATATGAACTAAGTTTAAGAACGAAAATGCTATAAATCTTATATATCCTATATGATCTACAATTGACTGTCTAAAAAAAACTTGTTTTAAAATCACATGTCCATAAACTACAAATCTACCAGAAACAAGTTGAAGTCAATCCTAAACAACTATTACGATCAAATTAGAGCTGGATAAACTACTATTGTTGACCAAAACAGATTCAAACTCAAGTTACTACCTAAATCCAAACACTCCTACAACTAACTGTTAAGCTAAGAATAGAAGCAAACAGATTCTAACTATCAATCTAATAATCCAACAAGCTATACTATCACAATAGAAAACTTAAACAACAATCCTAGACAACTGGATCAAACAGCAACACAGAAAACAGATATATACTTTCTAATAAGGTAAAAAGGAAAAATAAAACTTACAAATCAATTCCCCTCAGCTAAACAGAGGGGATTCACTTAGCTAGCCTATCTTTGGATAGGCTAAGATCTTCCACAACTTATCTCAATCTATCACCATTATCCACCATTACTGCTTCAGTTTACCAATGCTTGACCATAGTAAACTTTGAGTAGAGAAACTTAACAAACAAACTCATAAAAGTTAAAGAGATAAAATGAGATTCAAACTACTTTATCAGCTTGTATGAAAGCTGATCACAAATGAGAAGCTACTTTATATTTTCTATTTTCAGAATTTTACCAATTGTACAAAGACTTGAAAACTGAATTTAAGTGAAACTAAATTGAAGTTCTTAACAAACTGAGTTTTAAAAGAACTTAATATTCAAAAACTTAACAGCCTAATTCTGAATCGTCAAGCAATAATTCAGCTTAAATTCAAAATTATTAACATAAACTGATTCTACTTTTAATATTTCCCGAATTTAAATCTAATTCTTGCAATTAATGAAAACTATTATGCAATTATAAGTAAACAAATGGAACTACAGTAAATTTAAAAGACAAGTAACAAACTATTAAACAGTAATCTAAATGAAACTGAATTGATTATAAGGAAAATGATTTCATTAACATCTAAAGCATTACAATGAAAAATTACACTAAGACTGAGAATTAAAAATGGCAGAGCTTCGCTATTCGAAACTCCACACCAATTACAAAGGCCTAACCACTCTATTTATAGGATGTGAGAGGTAGGAGCTCACGGATTGCCAGGTTGGCAATCCGTGTGAGGTTGTGTTTGTTGATAGCCTTTAAGAGCCCTTTGATCATCATCTCATTATTTCCCAATCATGAGAGCCCTTGGATTGAGTGATATGACGCGTCTCTACCAATGCTTGACTGCCACATGTCCCGTTTTGTGTTTCTTAGATACCTGATATGCTTCTGACATCACTCTGACCACACCCTGAGCTTCTAGAACACCCATGATTTTCCAATTATACCCTTAATTGCTGTTATTATTAGGAATGGGTAATTAGGGTTCTTGGTTTACTGTTCATTGAATAGTTATTTCTGGGTATTAGAGGTAAAAGGGGGGCGGGAGTGTACGGGGTAAATTTATTTTATTTTTTATGTTTGACCCTTTTAAAAGTTGTTTGACCGAGAGTTAGGAAATGGGTGTTGGACCGGGTTTATTTAAATGAGGTGTATTGGGCTTGGAAAAGGATTTGGTATCATGGGCTTTTGGTATTGTGGTGTTGGATTTGGTTTATTGGACCAAGCAGATTTAGTAAATAACAAGGATCATCTTTGCACTTTCAAATTTCAAAAGGGACCAAAAATGTAACTTTCTTCAAGGACTTTCTTTTACATTTTGTGATTCTTTAAGGACTAATTCTGACAATTGGGCATAATAGTAATCCATAGATGAGAAAGCATTCCCGGGCCTCGGCTTCTGTACACTCTTTTCTACTCTCGTGCTTGATTTTTCCATTTTCTCGTGGTTTTTGTCTTTTTCTTAAATATCCATACCTGCATATCACAAACACAAAAACAAGTGTTTTCTTGGCATTTGTTAGCTCAAATAGTCGTTTTGGGTTGGTATTTGGTCATAAAATGGTGAGTAAATAAGCACTCACCAAAACGATTGTGACCTTTTTTGTCTATGAAGAGGTTACCTTTTGTATTGACCATTTCCTAAGAGTATTTGATTGGTAATAAAAGTTTGTCTTGTGTTTAAGATATCCACCATACCTTATGAACCTTGGATAGATCTTGAATTGATTGGTTTACACTTAAAGCTTGTTTTTATGAACTAAACTCTTGGCCAAAGTTTAACTTGTAGAAACAATAGATTAGATCACCATCTAATTATCTCAACCAACATGTTATCAAAAGTTATCGCAATCATGTGTGTCATTAAGTAGAAAACTAGTCTAAACAAGTGTAGTCTTTTTTAATTTATTGAATTTGCTTATTATCATATTTGCGTACATTAGAGATTTACTTTTAGACTTATATTTCGATTCACTCACAAATCCCTGCGAACGATCCCGACTTACCATCATATCTTGCTATAACGGACGAGTACACTTGCTTATATGTGTTGTTTCTAGATTTGGTAACTCATCCTTATAAATTTAAAACTTGCACTAACAAATAGCACATCAACGGCGAACATTCCACGATTTAACCTAGAAGAATTACCGGTTGATGATGATGATGTTATGGTTATTGGTACATCTGCTAGCTCACCTTTGATAGTTGATAATGTTGATCCTACAAAAGTACTACTAAAAATGTTTTTAATTTATTAACATTTACTTTATATGATTAACGAACTTGTAACGATATTGTATTTTTTTTATAGGTAAGGCGCAATAACTATGAAAGTTTTGAGGAATTCCTCTTGCACCCATATAGGATATACCTTGACTGCCATCCAAAGGGTTGGGTGATAGATACTACGTTCTTTCAACATCTACTTCCGGATTTATACAGGATGGGTAATGATCTGGGTCCAGCGGATAAACGTGGTTGGTTGTCTGACGATGTAAGTGTATTCTTTTAAATTGTTTGAGATTTAGATTATTTAAGTTTCAAGAACATTAAATGATTTAGTTTAATCTTTTGAATCAGCATATGAATTGTTGGATAGAGCTATTAATGAGAAAATGGGAAGACAACCAACTATGGACAGTGGCTAGATCATGGACGACATCTGTTTCCCCGACCCAGAATGGTAACGTGTCCATGCTTTCGATAAATCCGTCGCTTAGTGGAACATTGGATGGTAGCACACGTCCGTACCCGTCATGGGATGTAGTACGTTGGGTAAGTAAAGATCTTTCAATGTATATTTGTTTTGCATAAATTAGTCTTTACTAGACTATGTAATTGTGTATATATAAATAAACTTTATATGTAGGTGTTGATGCCGATGAACCCGACAGGGAATCACTGGGTCACAACAATTATAGATTTACATGATTCCAAGTTATTGGTTCTCGACTCTATGCATAGCATGGACCGTTGTGAGCAAATAAGAAATTTTGTATTGGATTGGACCGAAGTTGTGAACACGTGTTTAGAAGAGCTAGGACATTTCAGCAGGACAGGACGTGGACACTACAATTTCGAATTCCATTACAACGACGTACCATATCCTATCCCACAACAAGGAAATTCAAGCGATTGTCGGGTAATCACATGTTGGCTAATGCATGAGTTTGTTACGCGTAGATGGCCACCACACTTTGATATGTATAATGTTGTACCCTTTTTCTCCGATATTAGATGTTTCCTTGGTAGGATGTTTTATCAAAGTAGGTGTGAGGAAACTAGTTTATGTGGATATGATTAGTTAAGATGTTGTTAGTTGTACGGTTTAACAGTATGTAATGGTATATGTTGAAGTATTTTTTTTGTTAACTTTTATTTGATTTATTTTTCAATCATTTATTCAAGTATTATTCGACTACATAAAGACACATTACAATAACAGTACATAGACACGAAACAGTTAAACCAGACGACGCTGTGTTTCATAAACACTACATAGACAATATTAAACATAAACAAAGGGTATGAATATGTAAATATTCATCCACTAAAAACGGTATTCTTGTCGATAACTTCAATCAAGTTCCTTTTAGTTATGTTAAGAGCAGGCGGTGATGATTTCGGGGTAAAGACCGAAACATTATGAAGTACCAAAACAGATCCGACTTTGAGGTATTTTTTGTAATCCAGCTCTTCTGCAAGGACTTTGTGATGAATTGTACCAGCCATAGTCCCTGTCGGATCTTTTAGTGTACAGTTGAGGTCACCCAGTATGTTAGGAGTACAAGACTTGATAACAGCTACAACAAGTTCAAGTTTCCTTTTTACGCAATGCTTCTTTAAATCCGCAAAACAGCCAGTTACGATGACACCTTGAGAATTAAACACCTTATGAATCGCGCTCAACCATGGCCCACTAGTAAAATGTTCATCCTCAGTGACCTCCTCTTTTACTTTCGCTATATAATCTTGTGTTGGCACAACACAATATTTGGGGCCACCCTCTCTGATGTCTGCATTTTTGCTAAGAATGGCTTGTTTAAGAATACCAGCCGGACCAGGTGATGAAGCGAAAAATGAACCACTTTTAGGGGGTCATTTAAGTCCGGAATTGAATTTATTTGATCAAATATTACCCTAAATCGTTCCTTTTGTGATTTTAGGTACTTTGGGAGAGAAATCTGGAAAAGGAAGCAATTCGGACGTTTTTGGAGCATAAAAGTGAAGAAAACGCCAAAGACTTAATTTTCCATGCTGAGAACAGTACCTGACGGCGTCAAGAAGAAAATCCTGACGGCGTCAAGGGTAAAAGTGGTGACGACCCAGTGCAAACCTGACGGCGTCAAAACAAGGGCGTCAAGAGTTAAATTGGTGACAGCCTGCATAAGGGGAATACATGACGGCGTCAGACCCAGATCTAGGCAGTCCGAGGAACTATTTGTCGGCGAGATGACGGCGTCAGACATTTGTTCTTGACGCCGTCACCTTCTAAACTCTATATATAGTTTTCTATTTTTCATTCATTAGAGAGGAACTTGTGTGGAGAAACCCTAGGGCCGAACTTTGTAAACCCTAGCTCGTATTTTACAGCTTTTTCAAGGGTTTTCAACCCTTGAATCCTTTCATGTGCTATTAAGATAAGTCTTCTCTTTAATTCAATCAATATGTCTATGTGTTGGTTGTCTATATCTGGTGCTTGTCTTGATTTCAACATGCTAGGCTAGATCTATCTTGTGTTTGCTTGGATCTAATGAAACCTAGATGTTAATTATGTGTTGATTACTTGTTTATGGTTGTATTGGATAAATGATTTCAATGTTAGGCTTAAGAAAACAGGCAGATCTCCATTGTATAACATGCTTGAACGTATTAGGAAACATGAACCGATGTGTACTAGGTTTTATTGGTTGTATTTAATGCATGAGTAAATTCTAATGATCCCATGTTAGGAGCTTCTTAGCCGGCTCAACATAGGAGTGAAGTAGGCACTCATAGGATTGGGGAAGTAAGTACGCCACCCCATGAATGGTATTAAGGAATAGAATCCGTCATCCATGCAACTATAGCAAGTAATTAACTGATGAGGCGAAAAATGAACCACTTTTAGGGGGTCATTTAAGCCCCCGGAATTGAATTTATTTGATCAAATATTGTCCTAAATCGTTCCTTTTGTGATTTTAGGTACTTTGGGAGTGAAATCTGGAAAAGGAAGCAATTCGGACATTTTTGGAGCATAAAAGTGAAGAAAACGCCAAAGACTTAATTTTCCAAGCTGGGAACAGTGTGTGACGGCGTCAAGAGTAACAAGTTGACGGCGTCAAGAGTAAAAATCATGACGGCCCAGTACAGAAATGAAGGCGTCACAAGGAAGAGCGTCAAGAGTTAAATACGTGACGGCCTGGAAAAGTATATAACATGACGGCGTCAGATGTAGATCAAGGCAGTCCGAGGATTCTTTTGGCGGCGAGATGACGGTGACACAAGATTGTTCTTGACACCGCCAGCCTCTATTTTCTATATATAGTTTTCTAATTTTCATTCATTAAGAGGAACAAGTTTGGAGAAACCCTAAGGCCGAACCATATACGAATGTTACAGCTTTTTCAAGGGTTTTCAGCCCTTGAATGCTTATATGTGCTATTGAGATAAGTGTTCTTTTAATTCAATCAATATGTCTACGTGTTGGTTGTCTATATCTTGTGCTTGTCTTGATTCCACCATGTTAGGCTAGATTTATCTTGTGTTTGCTTATATCTAATGAAACCTAGATGTTGATTATGTGTTGATTACTTGTTTATGGTTGTATTGGATGAATGATTTCAATGTTAGGCTTAAGAAAACTGGCAGATCTCCAAATGGTAACATGCTTGAACGTCTTAGGAAACATGAACCGATGTGTACTAGGTTTTATTGGTTGTATTTAATGCATGAGTAAATTCTAATGATCCCAAGTTAGGAGCTTCTTAGCCGGCTCGACATAGGAGTGAAGTAGGCACTCATAGGATTGGGGAGTTAAGTACGCCACCCCATGAATGGTATTAAGGAATACAATCCATCATCCACGCTACTATAACAAGTAATTAACGTGTAAAAGATATCTAGGGAGTAGTGAAATCTAAGTAAACACATTTCTCCACTTATTGCTCACAACCTTAGTTTAATTTAGTTTATTTTCATTTCTTGTATTTTATTTTGATTGCATCTTAGTATTGGGTTAGTTGACTAGCAACTAATTCCGCCCATATCCTTCAAAACCCGAGATTTTTACTTGCTTTCTAAAAAATATAAAAATACAAAAATAATCATCCTTCATCTCTAGAACTAGTATTTAGGTTTTCTAATCCTAGCGATACTATTCCTAGCCGAACGATCAATCCCCCGGTACTTGTCACTATACTATACTACATCGATCAGGTACACTGCCTGGTGGGGGTTGTAAGCTTCTCAAGATCCCTTGAGAGGTAAAGCTTGGTGCAAACCCCACGCATCAAGTTTTTGGCGCCGCAGCACGGGGAATAGTTATTGTCTAGGTTAGAATTTCTTTTTATTAGGTCTACTTGCTAGATTCCTTTCTAGTAAGATTTTATTTTTATTTTTTAGGTTTTCTTTAGTCTAACTTATTTCTTTGTGTTTTTGTTCGTAACTCTTCACCACCCGACATCATGGACGATGGGAACATCTTTGAACCCGTCATCCCACCACAACAAAACCCACCACTAGAACCTCTTAGGCCCCGAACCTTAGGAGAGTATTCCCGACCTAGCCACCAAGGCTACCGAAACACCATTGAGCTCACCGGAGCCAATGTGACCCCCTTGCGATCCGACACCATCCGATTGGTGCAAAGCGGATGTGCATTCCATGGACTTCGTTTCGAAGATCCAAATCAACATCTTAAGGACTTCCTAAAAATCGTAGACTCCATAGACCTAGATGTTGCAACTAGAGAGACAACCCGATTACGCCTATTCCAATTCTCTCTACGGGATCAAGCTAGTCAATGGCTTGAGCGTTTACCCGCCGGATCCATCACCACATGGGATGATCTCACCAATCGCTTCGTTACTCAATTCTTTCCACCGGGGAAGACTGCAATGCTTAGAAATGACATTTTGATGTTTGAACAACATCAAGGTGAAACTTTCTACGAAGCATGGGCCCGCTTTTAGGATCTCCTGCATAAGGTCCCTCATCATGGTATAAAACTTTGGTTATTAGTTCAAATTTTCTACGACCATGTTGACTATCACACTAAACGCACAATCGATAGGGCCGCGGGAGGTAAACTGCGTGATAAGAACGCCGAGGAGTCCTGGGCAATTATTGAGGAGCTCACCGCCGATAATCAAGAGATGTGGGAGTTTAATCATACAATAAAAGCGGCCATCAATGCAGTCTCAACATCTGGGGGAACCACCGAAATCCCCAATGAACTCCTATGCAAACTCGAAGCAAAAGTTGACTATTTTGAGGAAAGGCAAAGGAGACCTTTAAGTCCTAGACGGGCTACTGTCAATTCTGTCTCGAAACCAACTTCAACACCATTATCAGAGTCACCCTCTAGAGAAAATATCGAGACTTTTCAAAACTATGCCTCACCTTATTCCCCTCCCGAGGAGCTTAGCTCGGAGTTTGAAGCTAGGATGAGAGAATATATGGCAACTCATTCAGATCGGCTTGCTAGATTCGAGGAAGCAGTTTATAAGCAAAAAGAGGAGATGCAAGAGAAAATGAATGAGATGATGAGTCTATTGGAGGAGTATGCCAACCAGAGAACCCCCGAAAGAATGTTACTAAGGAAAGAAAGCATCACCCCCACTACCCAATTTGTTAATTCCATCACAATTGTCCACAAGGATGATGAGAAGGTAGAAGCCTCTACTAAACAGACCTTAGATAAGCCACAAAAATCCCAACCCTTGAGTCACTACCTGAAACATGATATAAACGAAAACACCATAACAAATTGGATTAAGGGTGACGGGCGTAACCAACCTTCCAAACAGGCTTCTGAGAAAGAGGAAAAGGGAAAAGATGAATATGATACGTTACCTGGAGGGTCAATATTCGAGAGGCTATTGGTACAAAAAGTGGCTACTAAGCAGATAGCGTGTGGGAACTTTGAGATACCAACTAGCATCGGGGATTTGAAATATCTTAGTGCTTTCGCCGACCAAGGATCGGAAGTAAATCTTATGCCCCTAACTATTTACGTCCAACTAACGTCAAAAATGCCAGCCCCTACTCGTGTTAGGTTGTCCCTCACTGGACACTCGTATGTATACCCCCTAGGAATCGCAGAAGATGTATTAGTTAATGTCGCAGGATTCATGTACCCCGTTGATTTTATGATCATCGATGATAAGGGAGATGGATGCATGCCAATAATCCTTGGGGCACCATTCCTCGCCACCGCTAGGGCTGTCATTAAGTATGAAGGTAGGAAAATTGAGCTTAAATCTGGAAAAAGAAAGATTAGCTTCCCCATGACTCCGCGAAGTGGGCATGAGAATTTGAGTTGGAGAAAGCTCAAAAACAACATTGACACGACACCCATTCGTGTTCAGAATAAAATTCTTGCATGGGAGGCAAGAATCAAAAGCTACAAGGAGGCTAAATATGAAAGAAGCAAAAGCAATAAGGTTCATGTCGAATTCGAACCTAATCGACCAGCAGAAAGTCATGTACCATTCGAGGAAGGGAACTTGGTACTCTTAAGACACTTGGAAACAACAATACCACCCGATAAACCAAGTCCTTGGTGGTATGGGCCTTTCACAATTGAGAGCATGAACCAAGATGGGATGGCTAACCTGAGAAGTAAAGTAGGTGGAGAGGTGATTGCAAGTATCGACAAGTTGAGGCACTACCACCACAATAGTAATGATCACAACTACATGGGATACATCATCTCAAGGGATGAGGTCACGTAGTAACCCATGACCTTGAGTCTAGCTACAAGACTCGTAAATAAAGAAAAGCGCTTCTTGGGAGGCAACCCATGCTTTGTGTGATTTTATTTTGTTTGTTTGTTATTTGCTTCCGTATGCATGCTTTATTTTTATTGTTAGATGATCATGTTTCTAAACTAAAAAGTGAAAATACTTTACTTTGTTGTTTTGGCCTAGTCTTAACTCCACCTAAAGGTATTTTTGCAAAAGATAAGTGTAATGGGAAACCCCAAATATGTTTTTAAGAAACAAACCGATCATGATTCTCCACAACATTCGATGAACATGTATATTCGTATTTGTTAGTGTCAAATGCTTGTATTGAGTCATAATGAAGTTTTGCAGGATTTTCCAGGAAGTAGGACCAAGTTTTTCCAGAAATTTTTCCGGAAACTTAACACAAGAATTTTTGCAGGTCATTTCTGACGGCGTCATGAGTTTGCTCTTGACGGCGTCACGGGTAAAAATCTGGAAATTTTACCAGTTTTGTTTTTCTAACGGAGTTTTAAAGTTTTTGTTGAATTATTAAGTTTTATAATCTCCAGGAAATCTGTAAACTTCATTCCACAAGCATTATATCTTACTTTGTTTTCTAGGATTTAGTAACTTATGTAGATTGCCACCGATTTTATGCGAGGTTGTCTTGTTTGTTTTAAAGTTTTTGTTGAATTATTAAGTTTTATAATCTCCAGGAAATCTGTAAACTTCATTCCACAAGCATTATATCTTACTTTGTTTTCTAGGATTTAGTAACTTATGTAGATTGCCACCGATTTTATGCGAGGTTGTCTTGTTTGTTTTCTCAGGTTTAACAGGTTATGTATGACAAGAAGATGATTTATATTCTGGAAGGGAAGCTTTGATTGTTCATTTTCTTGGAGGAAGATTTAACCTGGCCACCTTATTATCCATACCGAGCGAATCAGGGGAGTATTCGATTTCATTCGTTTTACTTATTTCACTTTTAGATTCTTTACTTGAACATTGGGTACAATGTTCATCCTAAGTGTAAGGGGAGGGTAAAATGATGATACCTTACAAATACACTTTCGCTTGAGTTTGTTTGTTTGATAGTAGATGTGTAATAAAACTATGAGAAATACTTGTTAGTGCAATTTTAGCGCCAAATTTAATTTTTTTTACAACATTTAGGAGTGAAACTTTAACCATAGCAAGCGTCTCATGGATAGGAGATTGTATGACTAGCACAAACCGTACTTTCAGAAAAATTTTCCACCCAAATATGCGAGGTTCGCCTTTAGATTTGATAGGAAAAGCATTTACTATTGGTGCTTATGAGTGTACCGGTAGCATTTAGAATCTAGAACTTGCGTTAGTGATGTATCCCGAGACCGCTAGTGAGACTACATTCGTGTAGTAGGATTTACTACATGATAAGAGGCATTAGGATCACCCTTGTGTTAAACCCGTATCATAATTACTTGACCATTTAAGTCATATTACTTGGCTAGTTAATTCAACTAATTTTTCCCACACCCTTAGCGTTGTACTCATTTTTAGTACACGAAACCCCTAGTACAACCCTCCGAGCCTATCTTTTCGTTTCTAACTTTAAGCATCTTACTTAAAGGAAGAATTTGTTACACCCCACTTAAATGTACACCCAAATCGCCTTAGCCTTCCGTGTATGCGCTCATTTTTAGTGCATTATTGTTATTTGTTAAACCCTAAATTAACTATCTAATTTATTACATGGTTGCTAAGTCGAGTCATATCCTTGTACATATTGTTTTGGGACGATTGGGACTCATGGGTAAAGTACTTGCTTTATAGAGTAATGGGGAAGAACATCATTTATTACCCCATATGTGCATTAATCTTAAAAGTACTCCAAGTGTTTTGATTTTCTTAATTCGAGTCATTAGATTAATTTATTGTAAAGTATGTAAAAATTCAAGTGTAAGGGGAATTTTCATTCCCTATGATGTATTATTTTGGATGGTAGGGTAAGAGTGTATGCAAAAAAAAAAAAAAAAAAAAAAAAAAAAAAGAAAAAAAAAAAAAATCGGAAAATCAAGAAAAAAAAGAAAAAAATAATAATAATAAAAAGAAAAAGAGAAAAAAACATACGGACTACCATCCCTTTTCATTCTATTTTATTTTATGTTTTTGTTATTTTTCATTTATTAGCTTAAGTCGAGTCTAGTCTTGGCTTAGCAACGCAACATTGTACATGTAATTAACCAAGATTGTTAACTCGCCACCAGTAAAGACTGCCTTTATCCAACAAAACCGTGTATTTCATATCCCTACACCTAACGTTACAACCCTTTAAAAGACCTCTTTGATAGTTTATCCTAGGTGCTTACGCCAAGTGGTGGAGGTTTGATCCTTTCCCAAGCCTATGGTAATCTATTTTGCTATGACAGGTAGTGAGAGATGTTTTCCATTTCCATATTGTAATTTATATTTTATTACACCCGAGAGATGTGAGTATCTAAACACTATTTGTGAGGTGCTAGTGTATGACCTCCGTGCTTGTCTTTGATCTTTAGTGGAACGATTATTTGTTGTAATTACTTTTATATTAGTGTTAAATGACCCCTAACTTGTATTTTGAGTAGAATAAAAGCGCATTTGCTTGAGGACAAGCAAATCTCAAGTGTAAGGGTATATGATGAGGCGAAAAATGAACCACTTTTAGGGGGTCATTTAAGCCCGGAATTGAATTTATTTGATCAAATATTGCCCTAAATCATTCCTTTTGTGATTTTAGGTACTTTGGGAGTGAAATCTGGAAAAGGAAGCAATTCGGACGTTTTTGGAGCATAAAAGTGAAGAAAACGCCAAAGACTTAATTTTCCAAGCTGGGAACAGTGTGTGACGGCGTCAAGAGTAACAAGTTGATGGCGTTATGAGTAAAAATCATGACGGCCCAGTACAGAAATGAAGGCGTCACAAGGAAGAGCGTCAAGAGTTAAATACGTGACGGCCTGGAAAAGTATATAACATGACGGCGTCAGATGTAGATCAAGGCAGTCCGAGGATTCTTTTGGCGGCGAGATGACGGCGTCACAAGATTGTTCTTGACGCCATCTGCCTCTATTTTCTATATATAGTTTTCTAATTTTCATTCATTAGGAGGAACAAGTTTGGAGAAACCCTAAGGCCGAACCATATACGAATTTTACAGCTTTTTCAAGGGTTTTCAGCCCTTGAATGCTTATATGTGTTATTGAGATAAGTGTTCTTTTAATTCAATCAATATGTCTATGTGTTGGTTGTCTATATCTTTTGCTTGTCTTGATTCCACCATGTT
This sequence comes from Artemisia argyi, assembly GCA_030686995.1. NCBI lineage: Eukaryota > Viridiplantae > Streptophyta > Magnoliopsida > Asterales > Asteraceae > Artemisia > Artemisia argyi. The sequence continues at coordinate 294,503,558 of CM060709.1, forward strand.
AGGCTAGATTTATCTTGTGTTTGCTTAGATCTAATGAAACCTAGATGTTGATTATGTGTTGATTACTTGTTTATGGTTGTATTGGATGAATGATTTCAATGTTAGGCTTAAGAAAACTGGCAGATCTCCAAATGGTAACATGCTTGAACGTCTTAGGAAACATGAACCGATGTGTACTAGGTTTTATTGGTTGTATTTAGTGCATGAGTAAATTCTAATGATCCCATGTTAGGAGCTTCTTAGCCGGCTCGACATAGGAGTGAAGTAGGCACTCATAGGATTGGGGAGTTAAGTACGCCACCCCATGAATGGTATTAAGGAATACAATCCGTTATCCACTTATTGCTCACAACCTTAGTTTAATTTAGTTTATTTTCATTTCTTGTATTTTATTTTGATTGCATTTTAGTATTGGGTTAGTTGACTAGCAACTAATTCCGCCCATTTCCTTCAAAACCCGAGATTTTTAATTGCTTTCTAAAAAATATAAAAATACAAAAATAATCATCCTTCATCTCTAGAACTAGTATTTAGGTTTTCTAATCCTAGCGACACTATTCCTAGCTGAACGATCAATCCCCCGGTACTTGTCACTATACTGTACTACATCGATCAGGTACACTGCCTGGTGGGGGTTGTAAGCTTCTCAAGATCGCTTGAGAGGTAAAGCCTGGTGCAAACCCCACGCATCATTAACGTGTAAAATATATCTAGGGAGTAGTGAAATCTAAGTAAACACATTTCTCCCACATATTGCCCACAACTTTAGTATAATTTAGTTTTAATTTCATGTTTAGTATTTTATTTTGATTGCATCTTTAGTATTGGGTTAGTTGACTAGCAACTAATTCCGCCCAAATCCTTCAAAACCGAGATTTTTATTTGCTTTCTAAAAAATATAAAAAATACAAAAAGAATCATCCCTCATCTCTAGACCTAGTCTTTAGGTTTTCTAATCCTAGCGACACTATTCCTAGCTGAACGATCAATCCCCCGGTACTTGTCATTATACTATACTACATCGATCAGGTACACTGCCTGGTGGGGGTTGTAAGCTTCTCAAGATCCCTTGAGAGGTAAAGTCTGGTGTAATCCCTACGCTACCAAGTTTTTGGCGCCGCAGCCCGGGGAATAGTTATTGTCTAGGTTAGAATCTCTTTTTATTAGGTCTACTTGCTAGATTCCTTTCTAGTAAGATTTTATTTTTTAGGTTCTCTTTAGTCTATCTTATTTCTTCGTGTTTTTGTTCGTAACTCTTCACTACCCGACATCATGGACGATGGGAACATCTTTGAACCCGTCATCCCACCACAACAAAACCCACCACTAGAAGCTCTTAGGCCCCGAACTCTGGGAGAGTATTCCCGACCTAGCCACCAAGGCTACCGAAACACTATTGAGCTCACCGGAGCCAATGTGACACCCTTGCGATCCGACACCATCCGGTTGGTGCAAAGCGGATGTGCATTCCATGGACTTCGTTCCGAAGATCCAAATCAACATCTCAAGGACTTCCTAAAAATCGTAGATTCCATAGACCTAGATGTTGCAACTAGAGAGACAACCCGATTACGCCTATTCCAATTCTCTCTACGTGATCAAGCTAGTCATTGGCTTGAGCGTTTACCCGCGGGATCCATCACCACATGGGATGATCTCACCACTCGTTTCCTTGCTCAATTTTTCCCACCGGGGAGAACTACCAAGCTTAGAAATGACATCTTGATGTTCCAACAACGTCAAAATGAAACTCTATACGAAGCATGGACTCGATTCAAGGACTTACTCCAAAAAGTCCCTCATCATGGCATAGATCTTTGGCTCCAAGTCCAAATCTTCTATGACCATATCGATCTCTCCACGAGGCGAGCCATTGACCAATCGCCGGTGGTAAGCTACGTGATCTAAGTGCGGAACAATCATGGGAACTCATAGAAGATCTTGCTCTCTATGACAACGAAAGCTGGAATGATCCCCGTGATTTAAACAAAACGGTCAAGGCAATATCTTTGCCTTCGAACAACTCTAGCACTCCCGATCGTAGGATCATGGAACTTGAGGACCAAGTCAAGTTTCTCATGAAATCTTACGAAGCTCCTAAGCCTTCAAGCCAAGTGAACAAAATCACTTCTTCATGCGAATTATGTAGTGGTCCCCATGACACTCGTGATTGTGAGGAACTCCCCGGAACAGCTTTTGCGGACTACGCATCCTCGCGTTCCGATGAAGTGGGAGATAAGTGGTACACTTTCAAACCTGAGCCAAACCCTTACGGTGATTCCTACAACCCCTCTTGGAAAAATCACCCAAACCTTAGGTGGAAACAAAATCAAGCCAATTCTTCCAATCCGCCTAATCGTTACCAACCAAACGGTCCACCCTCCAACCGTACTTTCAACAACAATCCTTCCAACAACTATGGTAGTACCAACAATCTTGAAGGATTGATGTCCAAGTTTATGGCATCTCAAGAAGCTCGCATATCTTAGTTTGAAGCCATTTCAAACAAAAGCAAAGCGAGATGACCACCAAAATTGACACATTGTTGAAAGTTCTCAATGACCGAGAAATGGGAGCACTCCCAAGCGACACGGTCAAGAATCCGAAACTAAACGTTAATCCATATCATCAGTTTCGTCACCCACATCTTGTCGGCAATACTACTCGGTTAAATCAACGAGCACGTGTTTCAAACAAAACCAAATTCTTCAAAAGACCAATCAAATAAAACACCCGATATAAAACCGGTCAAAAGCATAGTTGAAACACCTCCTACGCAAGACCTTGACGATGAATTCAAGGAAATTCACCTTGAACGCCCCGTCATTGATGTCTTAGCCCGTGCTCCCTACTATAGTGCCCTCCTAGAAAAGTATGAGAAGTTTAAACTAGGTAAAAATGGGACCGCATTCATTCAAAACAAGTTGCCTAAAAAGCTTGATGATCCGGGTATATTTGTTTTGCCTTGTAAGATAGGAAGATCCGAAGCTTTCGACACACTAGCCGATTTAGGGTCAAGCCTTAACTTGATTCCCTTATCCCTATTCACCACTCTTCAACTAGGAAAGTTAGAGGAGACGGAGGTATTGATAGGTCTAGTGGATGGAAGTATTGCCCACCCGGTTGGAATGATTAAGGATGTAGTTGTTCACGTAGGAAAGTTAACTATCTTAGCGGATTTTCACGTCCTAGACATGGTTAGTGACACTACATGCCCATTGTTGGTAGGAAGAGGGCCACACATTGAAGCTTAACTGATTCAAAATGTATTAAACAATTTTCTTTGGAGTGCATTGCGAGCTTTATCCTTACTTGCGTCTCTCTTTCCTTCTGCTCTTTTATTTCCATTTATTTAACGATATGTGATAAAGTTGATCTTAGGATCTTTTAAGATAACAAAGGTTGTTGTTGAAGATTAGATGTTTTTGCCGAATTTTGAAAAACGTTCTCGGTTGAATTTTTGTGATTTCAAATTTTCCCTCCAAAAAATGAATACGAAAATTTTATTTCTCAAAATTTGAAAAACACAAAGAAATACAATTCTAAGGTTACCAGAAAAATTTGAGTTTTGAAAATTTTTTCGCCAAATTTTACCGAAATTTTTTGAATTTTGGCCTAAAAATTTGAATTTCTGGCCAAAATTTTCAACGTTATACCGAAATTTAAATCTCGCGTAAAAATTGAACGTTAAGTCTCGTGTGAAAAATAATTTTTTTTTTTTTTTTTTTTTTTTTTTTTTTTTTTTTTTTTTTGTGTAAATGAAAGACAATGTTATTACCTAAGAGAACCAACCTCAAAATGAGGCCTTATAAGTGTATTTATACTTGTAGTCTAGGGCTTCACATATCTTTTGACCATATTACATAACTAGCCCTTAGACTTTATACAAGCATGAATATTACACATAAACTTTAATAAACTAGCATTTACTAACTATTACATGAATATATTTAACTAACTATTTGACTCAATAATGATCGTCACTTTTAATCCTAACACCGAGCGAATCAGGGGAGTATTTGATTTCATTTGTTTTACTTATCTCACTTTTACATTCTTTACTTGAACATTGGGGACAATGTTCATCCTAAGTGTAAGGGGAGGGTACAATGATGATACCTTACAGATACACTTTCGCTTGAGTTTGTTTGTTTGATAGTAGATGTGTAATAAAACTATGAGAAATACTTGTTAGTGCAATTTTAGTGCTAAATTTAAATTTTTTTACAACATTTAGGAGTGAAACTTTAGCCATAGCAAGCGTCTCATGGATAGGAGATTGTATGACTAGCACAAAACCGTATCATTCAGAAAAAATTTTCCACCCAAATATGTGAGGTTCGCCTTTAGATTTGATAGGAAAAGCATTTACTATTAGTGCTTATGAGTGTACCGGTAGCATTTAGATTCTAGAACTTGCGTTAGTGACGCATCTCGAGACCGCTAGTGAGACTACATTCGTGTAGTAGGATTTACAACATGATAAGAGGCATTAGGATCACCCTTGTGTTAAACCCGTATCATAATTACTTGACCATTTAAGTCATATTACTTGGCTAGTTAAGTCAATTAATTTTTCCCACACCATTAGCGTTGTACTCATTTTTAGTATACGAAACCCCTAGTACACCCCTTCGAGCCTATCTTTTCGTTTCTAACTTTAAGCATCTTACTTAAAAGAAGAATTTGTTACACCCCACTTAAATGTACAACCAAATTGCCTTAGCCTTCCGTGTATGCACTCATCTTTAGTGCATTATTGTTATTTGTTAAACCCTAAGTTAATTATCTATTTGATTACATGGTTGCTAAGTCGAGCCAGATCTTTGTACATATTGTTTTGGGATGATTGGGACTCATTGGTAAAGTACTTGTGTTATGGAGTAATGGGGAAGAACATAATATTATTACCCCCATATGTACGTTAATCTTAAAAGTACTCCAAGTGTTTTGATTATCTTAATTCGAGTCATTAGATTAGTTTATTGTAAAGTATGTAAAAATTCAAGTGTAAGGGGAATTTTCATTCCCTATGATGTATTATTTTGGATGGTAGGGTAAGAGTGTGTGCAAAAAAAAAAATAATAAAATAAAAAAAAAATAAAAAAAAACATACAAACTACCATCCCGTTTCATTCTATGTTTATTTTATGTTTTGGTTATTTTTCATTTATTAGCTTAAGTCTAGTCTATTCTTGGCTTAGCAACGCCATATTGTACATGTAATTAACCAAGATTGTTAACTCGCCACCAGTAAAGACTGCCTATATCCAACAAAACCGTGTATTTCATATCCCTACACCTGACGTTACAACCTTTTAAAAGACCTCTTTGATAGTTTATCTTAGGTGCTTACGCCATGTGGTGGAGGTTTGATCCTTTCCCAAGCCTATGGTAATCTATTTTGCTATGACAGGTAGTGAGAGATATTTTCCGTTTCCATATTGAGATATAACTTTATTACACCCGAGAGATGTGAGTATCTAAACGCTATTTGTGATGTGCTAGTATATGACCTCCGTGCTTGTCTTTGGTCTTTAGTGGAACGATTATTTGTTGTAATTACTTTTATATTAGTGTTAAATGACCCCTAACTTGTATTTTGATTAGAATAAAAGCGCATTTGCTTGAGGACAAGCAAATCTCAAGTGTAAGGGTATATGATGAGGCGAAAAATGAACCACTTTTAGGGGGTCATTTAAGCCCGGAATTGGATTTATTTGATCAAATATTACCCTAAATCGTTCCTTTGTTGATTTTAGGTACTTTGGGAGAGAAATCTGGAAAAGGAAGCAATTCGGACGTTTTTGGAGCATAAAAGTGAAGAAAACGCCAAAGACTTAATTTTCCATGCTGAGAACAGTACCTGACGGCGTCAAGAGGAAAATCCTGACGGCGTCAAGAGTAAAAGTGGTGACGACCCAGTGCAAACCTGACGGCGTCACAACAAGGGCGTCAAGAGTTAAATTGGTGACGGCTTGCATAAGGGGAATACATGACGGCGTCAAACCCAGATCTAGGCAGTCCGAGGAACTGTTTGGCGGCGAGATGACGGCGTCAGACATTTGTTCTTGACGCCGTCACCTTCTAAACTCTATATATAGTTTTCTATTTTTCATTCATTAGAGAGGAACTTGTGTGGAGAAACCCTAGGGCCGAACTTTGTAAACCCTAGCTCGTATTTTACAGCTTTTTCAAGGGTTTTCAACCCTTGAATCCTTTCATGTGCTATTAAGATAAGTCTTCTCTTTAATTCAATCAATATGTCTATGTGTTGGTTAGCTCGTATTTTACAGCTTTTTCAAGGGTTTTCAACCCTTGAATCCTTTCATGTGCTTGTCTTGATTTCAACATGCTAGGCTAGATCTATCTTGTGTTTGCTTAGATCTAATGAAACCTAGATGTTAATTATGTGTTGATTACTTGTTTATGGTTGTATTGGATGAATGATTTCAATGTTAGGCTTAAGAAAACTGGCAGATCTCCATTGTGTAACATGCTTGAACGTCTTAGGAAACATGAACCGACGTGTACTAGGTTTTATTGGTTGTATTTAATGCATGAGTAAATTCTAATGATCCCATGTTAGGAGCTTCTTAGCCGGCTCGACATAGGAGTGAAGTAGGCACTCATAGGATTGGGGAAGTAAGTACGCCACCCCATGAATGGTATTAAGGAATACAACCGTCATCTACGCAACTATAACAAGTAATTAACGTGTAAAAGATATCTAGGGAGTAGTGAAATCTAAGTAAACACATTTCTCCCACATATTGCTTACAACTTTAGTATAATTTAGTTTTAATTTCATTTTTAGTATTTTATTTTGATTGCATCTTTAGTATTGGGTTAGTTGACTAGCAACTAATTCCGCCCAAATCCTTCAAAACCGAGATTTTTATTTGCTTTCTAAAAAATATAAAAAATACAAAAAGAATCATCCCTCATCTCTAGACCTAGTCTTTAGGTTTTCTAATCCTAGCGACACTATTCCTAGCTGAACGATCAATCCCCCGGTACTTGTCATTATACTATACTACATCGATCAGGTACACTGCCTGGTGGGGGTTGTAAGCTTCTCAAGATCCCTTGAGAGGTAAAGCCTGGTGCAATCCCTATTTTTGTAAGGTATGTAAAAATTCAAGTGTAAAGTATGTAAAAATTCAAGTGTAAGGGGAATTTTTAAGTATGTAAAAACTTGGTAGCGTAGGGATTGCACCAGGCTTTACCTCTCAAGGGATCTTGAGAAGCTTACAACCCCTACCAGGCAGTGTACCTGATCGATGTAGTATAGAATAATGACAAGTACCGGGGGATTGATCGTTCAGCTAGGAATAGTGCCGCTAGGATTAGAAAACCTAAAGACTAGATCTAGAGATGAGGGATGATTCTTTTTGTATTTTTATATTTTCTAGAAAGTAAATTAAAATCTCGGGTTTTGAAGGATTTGGGCAGAATTAGTTGCTAGTCAACTAACCCAATACTAAAGATGCAATCAAAATAAAATACTAAAAATGAAATTAAAACTAATTTATACTAAAGTTGTGAGCAATATGTGGGAGAAATGTGTTTACTTAGATTTCACTACTCTCTAGATATCTTTTACACGTTAATTACTTGTTATAGTTGCGTGGATGACGGATTGTATTCCTTAATACCATTCATGGCGTGGCGTACTTACTTCCCCAATCCTATGAGTGCCTACTTCACTCCTATGTCGAGCCGGCTAAGAAGCTCCTAACATGGGATCATTAGAATTTACTCATGCATTAAATACAACCAATAAAACCTAGTACACATCGGTTCATGTTTCCTAAGACGTTCAAGCATGTTACACAATGGAGATCTGCCAGTTTTCTTAAGCCTAACATTGAAATCATTCATCCAATACAACCATAAACAAGTAATCAACACATAATTAACATCTAGGTTTCATTAGATCCAAGCAAACACAAGATAGATCTAGCCTAGCATGTTAAAATCAAGACAAGGACAAGATATAGACAACCAATACATAGACATATTGATTGAATTAAAGAGAAGACTTATCTTAATAGCACATGAAAGGATTCAAGGGTTGAAAACCCTTGAAAAAGCTGTAAAATACGAGCTAGGGTTTACAAAGTTCGGCCCTAGGGTTTCTCCACACAAGTTCCTCTCTAATGAATGAAAAATAGAAAACTATATATAGAGTTTAGAAGGTGACGGCGTCAAGAACAAATGTCTGACGCCGTCATCTCGCCGCCAAACAGTTCCTCGGACTGCCTAGATCTGGGTTTGACGCCGTCATGTATTCCCCTTATGCAAGCCGTCACCAATTTAACTCTTGACGCCCTTGTTGTGACGCCGTCAGGTTTGCACTGGGTCGTCACCACTTTTACTCTTGACGCCGTCAGGATTTTCCTCTTGACGCCGTCAGGTACTGTTCTCAGCATGGAAAATTAAGTCTTTGGCGTTTTCTTCACTTTTATGCTCCAAAAACGTCTGAATTGCTTCTTTTTCCTGATTTCACTCCCAAATTACCTAAAATCACAAAATGAACGATTTAGGGTAATATTTAATCAAATAAATTTAATTCCGGGCTTAAATGACCCCCTAAAAGTGGTTCATTTTTCGCCTCATCATATACCCTTACACTTGAGATTTGCTTGTCCTCAAGCAAATGCGCTTTTATTCAAATCAAAATTCAAGTTAGGGGTCATTTAACACTAACATAAAAGTAATTACAACAAATAATCGTTCCACTAAAGACCAAAGACAAGCACGGAGGTCATATACTAGCACCTCACAAATAGTGTTTAGATACTCACATCTCTCGGGTGTAAGAAAGTTATATCACAATATGGAAACGGAAAATATCTCTCACTACCTGTCATAGCAAAATAGATTACCATAGGCTTGGGAAAGGATCAAACATCCACCACATGGCGTAAGCACCTAGGATAAACTATCAAAGAGGTCTTTTAAAGGGTTGTAACGTTAGGTGTAGGGATATGAAATACACGGTTTTGTTGGATATAGGCAGTCTTTACTGGTGGCGAGTTAACAATCTTGGTTAATTACATGTACAATATGGCGTTGCTAAGCCAAGACTAGACTCGACTTAAGCTAATGAATGAAAAATAACAAAAACATAAAATAAACATAGAATGAAACGGGATGGTAGTCTTTTTTTTTTTTTTTTTTTTTTTTTTTTTTTTTTTTTTTTTGTGCACACACTCTTACCCTACCATCCAAAATAATACATCATAGGGAATGAAAATTCCCCTTACACTTGAATTTTTACATACTTTACAATAAACTAATCTAATGACTCGAATTAAGATAATCAAAACACTTGGAGTACTTTTAAGATTAACGTACATATGGGGGTAATAATATTATGTTCTTCCCCATTACTCCATAAAATAAGTACTTTACCCATGAGTCCCAATCGTCCCAAAACAATATGTACAAGGATATGATTCGACTTAGCAACCATGTAATCAATTAGATAATTAACTTAGGGTTTAACAAATAACAATAATGCACTAAAAATGAGCGCATACACGGAAGGCTAAGGCGATTTGGGTGTACATTTAAGTGGGGTGTAACAAATTCTTCCTTTAAGTAAGATGCTTAAAGTTAGAAACGAAAAGATAGACTCGGAGGGGTGTACTAGGGGTTTCGTGTACTAAAAATGAGTACAACACTATGGGTGTGGGAAAATTAATTGACTTAACTAGCCAAGTAATATTACTTAAATGGTCAAGTAATTATAATACGGGTTTAACACAAGGGTGATCCTAATGCCTCTTATCATGTAGTAAATCCTACTACACGAATGTAGTCTCACTAGCGGTCTTGGGATGCTTCACTAACGCAAGTTCTAGAATCTAAATGCTACCGGTACACTCATAAGCACTAATAGTAAATGCTTTTCCTATCAAATATAAAGGAGAACCTCACATATTTGGGTGGAAATTTTTTTTGAATAGTACGGTTTTGTGCTAGTCATACAATCTCCTATTCATGAGACGCTTGCTATGGCTAAAGTTTCACTCCTAAATGTTGTAAAAAAATTTAAATTTGGTGCTAAAATTACACTAACAAGTATTTCTCATAGTTTTATTACACATCTACTATTAAACAAACAAACTCAAGCGAAAGTGTATCTGTAAGGTATTATCATTTTACCCTCCCCTTACACTTAGGATGAACATTGTCCCCAATGTTCAAGTAAAGAATGTAAAAGTGAAATAAGTAAAACTAATGAAATCAAATACTCCCCTGATTCGCTCGGTATGGATAATAAGGTGGCCAGGTTAGATCTTCCTCCAAGAAAATGAACAATCAAAGCTTCCCTTCCAGAATAATAATCATCTTCTTGTCATACATAACCAGTAGATCCTGAGAAAACAGACAAGGCAACCTCGCATGAAATCGGCAGCAATCTACATATGTTACTAAATCCTAGAAAACAAAATAAGATATAATGCTTGTGGAATGATGTTTGCAGATTTCCTGGAGATTATAAAACTAATAATTCAACAAAAACTTTAAGACTCTGTTAGAAAAACAAAACTAGTAAAATTTCCAGATTTTTACACGTGACGCCGTCAAGAGTAAACTCGTGACGCCGTCAGAAGTGACCTGCAGAAATTCTTATGTTAAGTTTCTGGAAAAACTTGGTCCTACTTCCTGGAAAATCCTGCAAAACTTCATTATGACTCGATACAAGCATTTGACTCTAACAAATATGAATATACATGTTCACTTAATATTGTGGAGAATCATGATCGGTTTTGTTTCTTAAAAACATATTTGGGGTTTCCCCTTACACTTATCTTTTGCAAAAATACCTTGGGTGAAGTTAAGACTAGGCCAAACAACAAAGTAAAGTATTTCCACTTTTTAGTTTAGAAACATGATCTACCAACAATAAAAATAAAGCATGCATACGGAAGCAAATAACAAACAAACAAAAGTAAAAATCACACAAAGCGAAGAATGACATCATAAGCACATTCCATTATTACTAATTAACGTAAGCATAAAGATAAAAATAAAATTATCCAAGGCCAATAGAGGCCACAACCTAAACTATTACAATCCCAATTGTTTCAAATTACATCATCATCAATAAATTGTTCAAACATAACAGACATCAAGAAAGATCACTGGGGAGGAGGACCATAACGGTAGTCATAACCAGGAAGGAGGTGCCCTGTGTACCCGTAGGGAGGGTAGTCCGTCTCTCGACCGGAGAATGGGTCAATCTGCAGGTGGGGCTCGATCTGAACACGGGTGGAGAGGTGCTGCATCTGGCGGATGGTGTGATCATACATCCAATCAAAGCGCTGGTCAGTGGTGGTCCGCCATGCGTCCACCTGACCCATCTAGGCCCCCTGGTGTGCCTGCCAGTCTCCCCGACTCATGTGTCGGTAGTAATCAGCTGACCCAACCTCATAACCCCCGAACTGATGCTGCTGGGGCGCTTCCTCATCATCATCATCATCCTCATCATCAGGTCCCCCTGCCTCGTACCAGCCATAGGACCCATCCGCCAGCTGCATCACGATGCTCATCTGGCTGAGGGATTTAGCCCTCACTACCCTACAAGCCCTACAGTCACTCAAGTATCCCATGATCGGGGGAACAAGATGATCATAAGAACGAGCCAACCGGGTCACGAACATCCCCCCATACACCTTATCAATATCCCTCTCCCCCACACTGGTCTTCAAATAGCTAGCTACCCAAAATGGGATGTTGCAGTAAACATCCGCTGAAAAGATGGTATATAGGTAGAAAAGATCTGAAGCAGTGACATGGTGAGTGGTGCCATGACGCCCCGACAAGCTGTATGTGATGCATCTGTGGACTAGCCTGACCATGGGGTCCTTTATTAATGCTGCCCCAGTAGTCGAGGTGTACACCCCGTTCCCGATGGTCGGCCAAAAAGTGGCGCACCTCATATCGCTCCTCACAGTCTCCCCATGTAACAACCTCTGCATAAAACCTCCCTCAACAGCCTCCTCCCTAGTATACAAACCTATCCTCCATCCAAACTCAGTAACCGAACATGATCGAATCTCCCCTCCTAACCTAAAGTAAATAGTGGTACCCCCCATGTCCGTCCTAGGCTCTGCCTGATCAAAGTGGAAGGTCGCAAAGAACTCCCTCACCAACTCACTATACACAGTCTCCCTCATCCTAAACAACCTCTCCCATTGAGGACCCGTGAACCCATTGGTTTGGATCCTCCCCAAAAACGCAACCTCTAACTCTTGGGACCTCAGAAACTCCCAATCAATCACAGCACCAGCATCAATGTGGTGATTACAAAGCTCCGCATACTTAGTTGTGGCGGAAACCTTGTCGAATTCACCTCAACTATGGACCAATTCCCCATTGTTGACTTGTTGGGACCTAGAGGAGCTGCCACGGTGTTGTCGTGATCACTTGCTCATTTTCCTGGAAAAAGATAGAGCGGACGAAAACTATTAGAATGAGAATTTTATTGACTTATGCTATCAGACACATCTGACGCCGTCAGGAAGGAGGTCCTGACGCCGTCAGACCTAACATAAAACGAGCCATGCAATTACAAGGGAAAAATTAATTTTCAAACTCTTAACCCATTACCCAAACACTCCTTTAAGCAGAAAATATGGGTGGGGGGTCAAAAAAAACCGTGGTATGAAAGATTTTTCCTAGATTAACGCATGATTCAAGTAGGACAACATCATCAAAGGGTAAACCCATTATTACAAATCACCAAGGGGACGGCATTACGATTTATCAATGATGGGTCAAAAATGGGGTTTCGGATGAAAGGGGTTTTCAAAATTGGTTGAACCTAAGGACAATTGAACGAAAAAGAGTGAGGAAAAACTACTTACCAAGTGGAGATTAGTCACGGAAGATGTCGGATTGGATGATGGAGACTCGGAGGTGGAGCAGCAATTTGTGTGAGATTTATGGGGTATGGGTTGAAAGTTATGGAGTTTGGGATATTATTGCTGAGATAGCGAAGTGACAGCGTCAAGAGTTACCATCTGACGCCGTCAGATGCCCGTATCAGGTGTAGAAAGGGGTAATTCCACATTTAGTCCCTGTAGTTAGTGTGAATAGCTAAACACAAGTAAAAACTATGAGTACCTATCCCATTAATGAAGTCCACCAGGGTCGAACGTCTCATTACTGTCACGGAAAGAGGTGTGGTTGTAGAAAGGGGTGGGTGAGGTTTTAATTTATTGTAAAAATTCGAGTCATTAGATTAGTTTATTGTAAAGTATGTAAAAATTCAAGTGTAAGGGGAATTTTCATTCCCTATGATGTAGTATTTTGGATGGTAGGGTAAGAGTGTATGAAAAAAATAATATTATCCAATCCTGGTCGCTCATAGATGTTGAAGAACCCGCAACATTATGTGTTGGGGTGTATGTTGCGTAATTTTTTTGTTTGGGTGGAACGAATTAGGAATTTGTATATCCGGTTTTCTTTTGTTGAGACATTGTGTGAATTTTTATCTTTTTTTTAGAGAGTAGAAATGTGAATAAAGAAATGGAATTACACACTAGTATTTATAGGAGAAATTTAATGGAGATGTCTAATATATGTCATGCAATTGTCAAATCAATGTCATATCATTGTCATATTTCGGGTAATAAATTACACGTACCCGTATGTGTCATGCACTTGTCAAATCAATGGCATATCATACTTCCCATAATTAGTAATAACGATGACAAATTTATTTTTGTACACATACATAAAAACGTAGTACATTAAACATAAAGAAGTAACGTTACAAGTCATGAACTAAACAACGAGTACATTTGTAGAAACGTTGAAGACATACATTGCTAAGGTTAAAGACCCAAACTATAGCATATAGGTATTATTTGGTTGATCAAGCAGAATTAGTGATTCTTTGTATGGGCCAATGAAGAATGAACCACCATTTGCTTCAATACCCATGTTTTGAAACAATTGGGATGTACGCTCATACACTTGTAGTTGCTTCGTTACCATTTGGTTTGTCTTAGATTCCACAATTGGTTCCGCATCTTTGGTAAATCCAACTAATTTCGCCATATTCTCAATTGGAAATGGGATGGTGAATAGCACTGTACACGATGATACAATACGACCAGCAAATTGCAACTCCCATGCACACATAATCTTGTACTCTTCTGAAAGGAAACTTTCCGACAATACAAGAGAGTTTCGCAATTGTGATATATAGAATGGAGGCGGAATCACTGATGTTATATCTTGAGGTATGTTTAGTACTTGAAAGTGGTGAGTAACCAAATCAAACGAAACAATCATGTATCGTTTGTAGTAATTACCATCGTTGTAAAAAAAAATCAGAACCCACCCAGAAAATTTTACCACCCACACATGCTTGACCAGACCGTTTTATTCTAATTGTTTCTCGTGGCAAATGGTCGTTTTCAATGTTATTCCAATGTCTTGAACTTAATGTATACATTGACACATACCATGGTCCTTCACCGTAATAAGGGTAATTAATCTTTATAAGGGTTGGGTCTAAAGTATCAGGACGGACACCAAAACCAATGACCATTTTTAGTGAATCAGGTTGATTCAAGAAACTAGGGACGAATATTCCTACAGATCTTTTTATTGATGGGTTCCAAAGAACAACCATCTCGTTTGAACCGTATGAAAAGCACCATACACCTTCAGAAGTAGCAACTGGCTTAAGAGTTGCAAGGTTTAATGGTGTATCTAGATGCGTGAAAGCTAAACTTTCATTAACAGAAAACATGAAACCTAAATTACCTTGCATATACGTCAAATTAAAACAACAAATATCTGACTCACGAAAACCGTATCTATGGATGAAGTTGGAAAAGTCTATGGAAGACCTCCAGCTCTTTGACACACTTCGATACTGTAGTAAAGACTTTACTGGATGTTTATTCATGATATCAACTTAAAGTTCGAAAGGTATGTTGTCCAACATACTTTGGTTATGGAAAAGAACAAAGCTAATGAATGATATTTAGTAATCAATTTAGCAAACAATTGAGTTTAGTTTGCATCACGAACTTAGTGTTAAATAGGCAAATACCGTGTCAACTCAATGTCATATTTCGCTTAATCAATTACACGTACACGCAACTGTCATTGTGTTGTCACGTCATTGTCATAGAATTGTTTAGTATGTGTCATATTTCGCTTAATCAATTACACGTACACGCAACTGTCATTGTGTTGTCACGTCATTATCATAGGATTGTTTAGTATGTGTCATATTTCGCTTAATCAATTACACGTACATGCAGCTGTCATGGTGTTGTCACGTCATTGCCATAGAATTGTCTAATCAGTGTCATATTTTGTTTAAAAAAAACTACACATACACCCAAATGAAAAGTAGTATTGTTGCAGCATTTCCATATATATTTAGTGTTTAGGGTTTATTCTTGAATATCAAACACCTTCATCCAAATCAAACCCAAAAAATGAGTTCAGATTTTCAAAAATTCAAATGTGTTTTACATTATGATAATACCGAACGAGGTGTGATTATGTATACTAATATCACTTACTCATGGTTAGATAAAACTGTACGTTCTAAGTTCAAGTTGGATCCAGTGTTCGGCTTAATTTCAAATTTTCGCACCCCTCATTTGATGTTCGAATGGATATCACTGATGATGATGAGGTAACTTTCTTTGTTGAATATGCTGCCGCGAATCAAGAAATGCCGCATCTTTATTTTGCTAAAGCGAAAGCATGTGAAGAAATGGCATCTTTTAGGTCAAACCAAGAAACCCCGACATTTTTTAATTTTTTTGAAACAAACACTAACAAAGAAATCGGGTATTCTGGTTACGAAGACAACTCAGGTTGTTTCAGTAATAAAAACCATAGCAACTATTTTTTAAATGAAGGGCCATCAAAAAATTATGAATCAAATGATAATGA
Organism: Artemisia argyi; assembly: GCA_030686995.1. NCBI lineage: Eukaryota > Viridiplantae > Streptophyta > Magnoliopsida > Asterales > Asteraceae > Artemisia > Artemisia argyi. The sequence continues at coordinate 294,519,506 of CM060709.1, forward strand.
GATTTTTTTAGTCCGGTTTTAAAGATGAGCCAAATTTCACAAAACCGAATTCATCAGTTGCTTTTGGGTCGGATGACGATTCGAATGATGATGCAGATGATGAAGATGATGGTTTTGTTGGGAAAAACGAGAACCCAAAACCAATCCATCATAAATGTAAAAATATTTTTTCACTCATGCCTGACGTTCCAGAAACACCACTTTACCAGTCCAAACAACTAATTTCAAACGAAAATAATATTGATACAAATTTTTTCAAGGGAAGGTTTTTTGACACAAGAGATGAATTAGACAGAGCAATTAGGATGAAATGTTTAGAAGAAGGTTACCAGTTTTTAGTAGAAAGGTCAGAACCTATAAGATATTATTTTAAGTGCTATCATTTTAACGAATGCAAATGGAGAATTAACTCTAGACGCGTGGGAGGTACACCGGTGTTTGAAGTTACAAGTTTGAATGATAATCACACGTGTGATAAAACCTTAACATATCCCAACCATCGAAATGCAAATAAAAAAGTTATTGGTCACATTTTTAGTGAAAAGTTGAAAGATGCTAGAAGAGATTTAAAACCAAAAGATATGCAAAGAGATATGTTAGCGCAATATAAAGCTAGTATATCTTACCAACAAGCATGGAGAGGAAAGGATTATGGGTTACAAATGATTAGGGGTTCACCTACGGAATCATTTGAAATGTTGTCGTATTATTGTTACAACCTAGTAAAAAAAAACCCAGGCACTATCACTCGTATCAAGACAAATGAAGAAGGCGTTTTCGAGATGTTATTCGTTGCCATTGGTGTTTCGGTAAATGATATTAATTTTCATGATTGGTTTCATTCTTATACTCTAGGGTAGATTTACATAGTTTAATGTGTATTCAATTTTGTTTTTCAGATTCGAACTTTCTTACAACATCTTCGACCACTGCTTATAGTTGATGGGGCACATCTGAAGGGTGTGTATAAAGGTACAAATTTGTTAGCAGTAGGCATGGATGGAAACAACCAAATTGTGCCTATTGCTTACGGTATATGCAAAGGGGAAACTGGTGAATGTTGGTCATGGTGGTTTTCATGCCTTAAAGAATGCATAGGCGATATACAGGATTTGGTTATCATATCTGATAGGCATCCTTCTATCAGATTAGCTGTACAAAATGAATACCCATTGGCGTTTCATGGTATACACTGTCGTCATCTAATGATGAATCTTTCTTTAAAAAGGGACACAACAAAGGTGCTATTTTGGAGGATATGCAAAGCGTATACACCTGGCGAATTTGATAGGAAGATGCAAATATTGCTGTCTATTCAGCCTGAGGCGTTCCACAAGCTAATAGAAGTGGGTGTTCACAGATGGTCGAGAGCATATTGCCCACTAACTCGCTACAATTACTGTACATCTAACAGCGTCGAGTCTGTTAATGCTTGTACCGTAAAATCAAGGAAGCTGCCTATAACAATGCTGACCGAGCAATATCGAAAAATGGTGCAAGCCTGGTATTTTAAATGGTTACAAGTGGCTGGTATTTATTGTCAAACAGAATATATTTATATTTTTAATAATTATCTTTAATATAAAGTCACTTCTTAGAGCCTATTTGTTTATGCAGCAAAAATGAAGCATGAAGTAACTGATTGGGCATCCCATAAAGTGGAAAAGAGAAAAATCAAAAGCGCAACCTGGAATGTATACGGGGTTAACCAAGATCGGTTCCAGGTTTTTGATGGGAGATACAATCGGGAAGTGAACTTAGCGTCTAGGACATGTGATTGCCGCAAATGGCAGCTTTCTGGTATACCTTGTGGTTATGTTATTGCTGTAAGTAGATTTTTGGGTCAAACCACTTGTGTCCAGTACGTTCAGGATTGATTCAAAAAAGCTAAATACCAAGCCACATATGCAGAGGCGGTGAATTTTGTCGGAGAGTTTCACGAATGGGAGTATCCAACAAATATACAACCAGTCAAACCTCCACAAATGGACAACCCACAACCCGGGAGGCAAAAAAATACTGACCGTATACGATCCCAGGGTGAGGAACCAAGGTTAAGACATTGTGGTAGGTGCAGTGAAGCTGGACACACACGTGGGCAAAGCAAGCAACCATTCGTCCTTGAGGAAATGTTAACCGAAAGAAAACAGTATCCCAGAAAGAAAAAATCCATTAACGATCAACAACAAACTCCTCTTTTATTCGACTCATACCCAAATCAAACAGATCATCACACCGTTCCTACTTATGATACATACCCATCTCATGTGTTTGGACATAACACATTCCCAACACAACTATATAATCAAAAATTTTACACAACAGGCCAATATGACAAAGGGCAAGCAAGTCATGAACAACATGGTCATCATAACCCGGCACACAGCTATGAACAGTATAACTCCCAACCATACCCCTCACAACATTTAAATGATCTAAACACTCAACAGTCTAATAATAGTTGGTTTAATTTCTTTGGTTAGTAACCAGTTTGCACTTGTTACTTATGTATTTTAATGTAATTGTAGTAATTTTGTAACATTTGTTACAAAGCTTGTAATAAATTTCTTTTTTAATTATAGCATGTATTTCCAGAAAACCCTAATAAAATAATAGAAATGACAACTAAGAATAAAGATGCACCACGTCAGTTCCACTATTACTTTTTCACTGTTGACATGATAGCAGAAACAATGTCCTTTATGGAAGTATTAAATACGAGTTTGAAGGTGGTTTAATTGCTTGCGAAAATCCAGTCGGTTCTATATAAGCTACAATGTCACACTTGAAGTTCAATACAATATTTCATTCCTTTTTCAAATATTAGTAAACTTGAATACATGACATTCAAAGTTCTACTTCATCATTACGGGAGGTTCACTTCCCCTCCAGGAAGAAAGTTTGAAGGTGGTTTAATTGCTTGCGTAGATCCGGTCAAGTTTGAAACTTTCTCGGCCGATCAATTGAAACAAATTTTAACAAATTGTTTAGGTTACGATGAAAACTCCCCAACCTTTTTTTATATACAAAAACCAAATTGTAGTCTTGATTCAGGGCTAGTACCATTGGCTGCTGCAATTGAAGACCGCGAAAGTTTGTTAGCGTACACAGAACTTCAACAAAACAAAATGCATGTGTACGTTTCAAGAGTTGAGTTACTCGAACTCGTAGTGGCCAACCCATGCAATGTTAATCATACCAAGAAGAGTACACATGTTAAACCTTCATGTTCAAAAAAGTTATTTGACTAATTTGTAGTTATGGGTGTTATGTTGCCTTTATTGTAGTGTTATGCTTTTCATTGTCCATGTCCAAGTCACAATCCGACTAATTTGTAATTCTAGGTATGTTCTAATAGTAATGTCCTATTATGCTTTCGATTTTCTATTATCCAATTCTCGATGATATCATTTTCTTTATATGTTTTCAGCTTTAATGTAAAAAATAATATTAAATTGATTACTCGTAAACCACTTCTGACAGAAAAATGACTACTCACCTTTCTGGTATCTCCACTTCTGACAAAGAAATGACTACTCACCTTTTGTGGTATCTAATATATATATATATATATATATATATATATATATATATATATATATATATATATATATATATATATATATATATATATATATATATATATATGGAATATATTAGCTACAATATTTTGTAGCTAATTAGCTACAATTTTGTACTAAAAACTGTAGGTCCCTGACTTTTTTGTGGGTCCCTGAATTCTTTAAGTGGGTCCCCGATTCATTTCTTATGTATTTTTGGTAGGGGATTGTAGCCAATTGGCTACAATAATTGTAGCCAAGCTATCCCATATATATATATATATATATATATATATATATATATATATATATATATATATATATATATATATATATATATATATATATATATATACTTGGGGTATGTGGTTTCAAGTTATCAATACCAATTGTGTCTTCTTTCATTCACCAAATGTCAACATCTAATAACCATACATTCGAATTCACAGAAAATTTATACTTAACCCACTAACATATGAAGGTGGTTGACACATGAATATTGTTGTTCCACAGTTTGATTTTCAAGATATGGTTACATGTCTGAAGAGAAAATTACCATCAATGGTCCAAAATCTATATTACGTGTTGCCACAAAACAACACATTAAATGGTATGAAAGCAATTAAAGGCGATTATGATATTGATGTTATGTATGACTTCGCAAAAGTTGCAGGAAAGATCCAAATTTTTGTTTCCGAAAATAGCGAAGATCTAACCACAATATTGATTCCAGATGATGGTTGTTTGGAAGAATCATTTGCATGTGTAATTTCAGAAGAAACAAAATTAAAACGTGAAGAGCGTCTCCGGTATCTACATTAAATGGTAGAGAAAAAAAAACACACGTGAAGAGCGTGTCCGGTTTAACATTGAACGAAAGAAAAAAAACCTACGTCGCCGTATTCCCAAACCATTTTCAGTTTTATTGTTCACAATAATGGTCAACTGGTTTGCAATGATGGAAATATAGAGTATGTAAATGGTTGAAAGATGAACATCAATATTCCAAGAATGAAGCTCGATGAGCTGAAACAATACTTGTCTAACATTGTCGATACGAAGATTCATGCTATTTATTATGAAGTTCCGCACACTGGGTATTCAATCACTGTCAAGCTAAGAAACAACTATGATATGCATGTGATGTTTGATATTTCAGCATCACAAGGCGGCTGGTTGGAAGTTTACATTGACCATTGCGGTGTCAGTTTTATTATTAAAAAGTATGTATGCCCAAATGCTACTTTGGCAAAAATGATGGATCATGTGATAACAGACTACACAAATGAAAACGAAGACGGAAAAAAAATCATAGGACAATCGGATTACACTTTAGATCAAATGGTTGAATGGGCGGAACAAGAACACTTTGAGAATGAGGAAGCTAAAGCAGATGAACGTCATAAAGCCCTATGGAAGAATCGTTTCAATTATTAAGAATATCAATCAATAAGTGTGTTGTATGCTTTAAGAATGTCATCTTTATATGATTTTTGTTATCAGTGTTTCAATAAACATTAGCATAAGTATCCAAATTAAAAATTTATTCAAATAAGAGTACAAACGTTCATTAATAAAATACAAACCAGTTAACATAAAACTAGATAAGCTCAATCGTCTTATTTGTTGGGTTGAACAACATACAATTGTGCCACCCCAGGAGTAGCAGCACAAGCACATTCAACAAAAAACATTACCTCATCATCCTCAAGAATGTCAATACGATAGTTAAACGAAGCCAACTTACAGGACAAATTAATCGGAATATTTGGATCTAAATTGAATTTCTTCAACACCAACCCAACTAACCCTGAGTACGTCAAATCATTATACATAATGACACCTCGATGCTGATCATCATAATGTAACATACATTTAAACTTCATAATGTTAGAATCCATGGATACTGTAAAGAGAAGTAGCAAATCTGTGTATATATCAAATCATAGCTAGCTTATAAAGCAATTGAGGTCAATTTTTTAGAGGTTCTGAACAATGACATGACAACTCAATGACAATGTCGTGTGACCTTAAAATTTTACACGAAATATGACACTTTGAAATGATAAGTCACTGACAATGTCGTGTACGCTTAAAATTTTACACGAAATATGACACTCTGAAATGACAACTCCCTGACAATGTCCTGTACGATTAAAATAACTGATTTTACTACACAATGACACATATAAACTTTATGAGTAAGCTTTTGCAATTGCTTCCAAAGTATTTTTCAGGTATTTCGCATTGATACGTGTTGGGAACATACATTAGTATTTAGTCAAGTCTCGGTCATTACATTTTGTATTAGGTTGCTCTAGTAATATTTATGTTTATTGTTTTAGTAAATGGGCAACATGTAAAAGCCCATAAGGCTTAAAAGCCCATGAAATAGATGTATGAGGGAGGAAGGGAGTGTTGCCCTACTCCTCCCCTATATATACTAAGCTTATGTTATCATAATACTTGTTGGTTATTTTGATATATTAATGAAACTCTTGCTTTTATAATTCTCTCATATCTTGTAATCAATCAACCCTTATATCTATCTCATTCTTTACTTGTGTGATATCAATATGGGCACCTAACAAGTGGTATCATTCGCCTAATAGAGATTGAAGTGTTGTTCTTGGTGTTAACGTGGGATATTGGGTGTTTTTCTTTATATTTTTGCTTTTTCTTTGTTTCTTTCACTTAAATCTTGAAGCTTGGACAAGTTTCAAGGTTGATATAGTGATTAGAAGCTTAGATTTTGCATAAAGTTTTGATCTTTTATAGTTTTTAGTACTTTTTCTCTTTGTTTCTTAAGTATTGTAGCTTCTTTGATATTAGAAAACTAGTTTTTGGTACCTAAATCTTTCATATTTAGTGTTTTCTAAGTGTTGGGGAAGTTATTTGATCTAAAGAAACTTATTTCTAAGTAATTTTCTTCAAAAAGTATTGATTTTTACTTGATTCTGGTCACTCTACGCAAGAGTTAGTGGAACAGTACAATTTTAAAGCTGTCAACAGTACTATTTGGTCTCTCTACGCATTACTTTTGCCAAAAACCCCAATCCTACGCAGAAGTTTACTGTTTACGCTTAAGTTTTGGTGAAAAACCCCATTTCTACGCATAAGAGTGTATTCTACGCCGAAGTTCTACGCTGAAGTCCTTTCCTACGCTGAAATTCTACGCAGAAGTCATTTCCTACACTGAAGTTCTACGCAGAAGTCAGATCTTACCCATAAGATTATCTTACGCGTAAGCTACAGAATTCTACGCATAAGTTTCTTCAAGACTCAGTACTTCCCTAGCTTGGACAAGTTAGTGGAATACTTCGACTACGGATATCTTTCAAGCTTGGATAAGTTTGAAAGATTTGTTTGGTCTTTGAACCTTACGCATAAGCCTAAACTTACGCGTAAAGGAAAATCTTACGCATAAACTCACTGTTTACGCATAAAGGTTCGTGTAATGGTACAAATGCTTCGTGGTTCACTTCACGTTCCACCAAGGTTCAAGAGGCTCCAATCTTGGCTTCCTAGGTTCACTTTGAGGCGTGGTACTCTTGGCGATTTGTTTGTCCCTCCACAGCTCCTCCTCGTTACTATTTTTGGTGAAATGGTTCGTTTAAGTGCATGTAACGTTTTGTGATTGCATGGGAGGCTTATATAGGCAGTATTTGAAGGGTAGAAACAAGGTAGGCTCACAAGTGTTGGTGTAAGCATGTGAGGCGAATAGTAATGCCACAAACAATGCCCAATCGATTTTGTACATGGCCAAGATCTTGTAAGATATGCTTCTATTCATTCCTGACAATCATATGGTGTTTAGGGTTTGTTTTGTTGCCATTGGGAAGCATGGGAGGTGCTAGGGAATATCATGCCACGTTTAAGCTTATCATTTCAATGGTGAGTTTGGTGATTCACTTAGGGTTTATCCAAGGTAGTAAACGAGCGAGAAAATGTGTAACCAATATCAAATCTGTTTCTTTGGCATTAGGGGAGACGAGACAAGCAAAAATATTCATATGTCATGTGTAGAAATCATAAAATACTAGGGGTGTTTTGGGTGTGTGTCGCGGCAGTAAGAAAGAAAAGAAAACAAAATATTAATGGTGCGTTTGGGACTAAATCCTGGTGGGCTACTGATTGTGTCGGCCCAAAAACAAAAGAAAGAAAAATAGTACTAGTCCGTTTGGTTTGTAATTGGATTTCGTGGCCCAATGAGTATTGGGGGCCCACATGGCGTGTATTGAGTATCGTGTCGAAGTTCAAAAATATTAGTGAGCGTCCTCGGGAAGTTTCGTAGGTTCGGGGAATATAAAAATAGTACACGGTATTTAGACGAAACGTATTGTTTTAAATATAAACGTGTTATATGCATTTATCGTTTACAATAATCATAGGTTATCTAGGTCGTGTGTAAGCATCGTTCCTGGGTAAACGGTCAATCACAGTTATCGTAGTGGTTCAATATCAAGCCATATCATAAAAAAAAATAATAAAAAAAAAAAAATAAAAAAAAAATTTGTTACCCAAGGATTCTTAATCTTAACCAAAGGAACGTTATAACACCCCCAAAATCGATCAATACAGCGGAAGACTTATAATGACAGCGGAAGACTTTTGGGGTATTATATCGTGGATCTTTGTCACAATTATAGAAAATGACTCAAGTGATCGTTTTAAATTTTATTTAAAATACCAAATATTCGTAATTCCAAGAGGTTTCATTATTCAACAACAAGTTGTTATTCAAAGAGAAATAAACGTTTCTTGATTTGCGCACTTCGTGCCTTTGCCATCCATTCCATTTAGTTACCTGAGATAAACATGCTAAAAGTCAACAAAAGTTGAGTGAAATTCGTAGGTTTATAATTAAGAGTTTGAACACAAGAGATAGGTGCTTATTGTATATAAATACAAATAAACAAGTTAGAAAAATCGCATTCATTATTGCCTTAAGCTCATGACACTCAGCGATTCAACAGACATCAATATTTTCTGTAATAATGATGTAAAATATATAGCCCCCAAGATAGGTATTTGCCAGTAACCTATGATATTCAAATAAAGTGCATTTTGTGACTTTCCTCTAGCAACCAAATGGGGATTGTCAATCCCTAATAGATCAATTCACAATTATTTACGTTCACCTTTTAAGTGATTAAGGTTCATGATCGAGGGACTTTTGGCAATAGCTACTTAAGCAATAATAATATCAGGAAAAGACTTGTGTTCGGTTTTTGAGCATGTATCCCCCCCACAAAAATAAGTTAAATGTGGGCTACGAACTCACCTAAGTAGTACAGTAGAACAAATGTAATCTCAACGATGCAAGGCAACGGCTTCACACACAACCTATAAGATATAGCAAGTTTCAGTTTTTAAGTCTCGTTTTGTTGCGAACGTTTATTATTAATTACGAATAATCCATAAAGTGCATAAGCGATGTGTTACGTCGTATATAAAATAGATAATGGTTACGTATTGTTTTATTCGTCTAAATTTAATTATTGTTATTTAAATTTTATACGTATATATATATATATATATATATATATATATATATATATATATATATATATATATATATATATATATATATATATATATATATATATATATATATATATAAAGTTACGTTTATTATTTCTATTATTTCAATTTATATATATATATATATATATATATGAAATTTATTATTTAAAAAAAATCAATATTACTATTAAATCCTTTAAGTTTCTCCCATTTACACATTTTACCTTTAACGGAAAACATTAACGTCGTTAGCCCAAAATTATATATATTTACGTTTTAAGTCCAAGTATATCAATATTTACATTTTTCAATCCTAAGTTTCAATATTAACTGTTTATACCCTTAGAAAACAGTTTTTATACTTTTTACCCAAAGTTTACAAATTTGACACTTTTAGTCCCTAGTTCTCGAAAATTTACAAATTTAGTCCAAAAATTACCAAATTTAAAACTTATCATTTTTATTATTTCAATAAGCTCAAAAAGTGTAGAAAAGCTTATTTAAACAGCTTATTAGCTTATTTTCTTTGTTTTTCATCAAATGGGCTTTAACGAGTCCATTTAAGGCCCCGTTAACAAGTTTTGATCCAAGGGGTTTGGGGGAACTTTGGGTTTATCAAAATCCATCATTTTAATTGCTATTTACGTTTCAAAAGTGCTTTTTCACCCAGCTTATTAGAATAAGCTAAAACTGACTCATTGGGCTTATCGGCCCATATTTAGTTTTTAAATTCATGAAAATTCCTATGAAAACTCGTTTAGCTTTAGTCTCGTTCAAGTGATAAAATCAAGTTATTAGGTCGAATAATTTATCATTTTCGTTAGTATACCAAGTAAACAAATAGATCGTACAAAAATAATAGGGGGTCGTGTGTTGAATTTTGAAATGGCGAGGTCAAAGTGTAGCCACAAACTCAACGCGTATAACTTGTGAAAGTTGAAAAATATTCTAAGTCTTTTAGTAGAAATCGTATAGGTCCATTTAACTTAGAAACGTGTGAGTTTTAGAGTGTATACGTTAATATTGACTTAAGGTTATTATAGGTACTCGTTAATAACCTAGTTAAGAAATAGTATGATATATGTAACGTATATTTTGTTTTCATGTTTTACGAATTATAGACCTCAAGTGATTGTGCATAAATATGAACATACGTATATATAAATAGAAAGAGAGGTTCAAGTCCTCACCTCACCTATAAAAGGTGGCGTAAAAACAAGTGTAAGGTTCGTGTAATGGTACAAATGCTTCGTGGTTCACTTCACGTTCCACCAAGGTTCAAGAGGCTCCAATCGTGGCTTCCTAGGTTCACTTTGAGGCGTGGTACTCTTGGCGATTTGTTTGTCCCTCCACAGCTCCTCCTCTTTACTATTTTTGGTGAAATGGTTCGTTTAAGTGCATGTAATGTTTTGTGATTGCATGGGAGGCTTATATAGGCAGTATTTGAAGGGTAGAAACAAGGTAGGCTCACAAGTGTTGGTGTAAGCATGTGAGGCGAATAGTAATGCCACAAACAATGCCCAATCGATTTTGTACATGGCCAAGATCTTGTAAGATATGCTTCTATTCATTCCTGACAATCATATGGTGTTTAGGGTTTGTTTTGTTGCCATTGGGAAGTATGGGAGGTGCTAGGGAATATCATGCCACGTTTAAGCTTATCATTTCAATGGTGAGTTTGGTGATTCACTTAGGGTGTATCCAAGGTAGTAAACGAGCGAGAAAATGTGTAACCAATATCAATTCTGTTTCTTTGGCATTAGGGGAGACGAGACAAGCAAAAATATTCATATGTCATGTGTAGAAATCGTAAAATACTAGGGGTGTTTTGGGTGTGTGTCGCGGCAGTAAGAAAGAAAAGAAAACAAAATATTAAGGGTGCGTTTGGGACTAAATCCTGGTGGGCTACTGGTTGTGTCGGCCCAAAAACAAAAGAAAGAAAAATAGTACTAGTCCGTTTGGTTTGTAATTGGATTTCGTGGCCCAATGAGTATTGGGGGCCCACATGGCGTGTATCGAGTATCGTGTCGAAGTTCAAAAATATTAGTGAGCGTCCTCGGGAAGTTTCGTAGGTTCGGGGAATATAAAAATAGTACACGGTATTTAGACGAAACGTATTGTTTTAAATATAAACGTGTTATATGCATTTATCGTTTACAATAATCATAGGTTATCTAGGTCGTGTGTAAGCATCGTTCCTGGGTAAACGGTCAATCACAGTTATCGTAGTGGTTCAATATCAAGCCATATCATAAAAAAAAAAAAAAAAAAAAATTGTTACCCGTAAAATGGTGTTAATTTATCGTAACATCGTTTTATTTATTCGTATGCATTTACTAATCGTAAGGGAAATTTACAAGAGGTTACATTACCTACCTCTTACAGGAAATTCCGTCCCGGAATTCTAGTCTATGATAGTTGCCAAGGGTGTCTTAGGTGAAGAGATGTGGGTACTTGGAGCGAATCTGATCCTCGCGCTCCCAAGTATATTCCGGTCCTCGCTTGGAGTCCCAACGAACTTTGACAATAGGGATACGGTTTTGCTTGAGTTGTTTGACTTCTCTATCCATGATTTCAATGGGTTCCTCGGTAAAGACAAGGTTATCATCTAGTCGAATTTCTATCAATGGAATAACGAGAGATTCATCGGACAAACACTTCTTAAGGTTTGACACATGAAAGGTGTCGTGAATCCGACTAAGTTCTTCGGGTAGTTCTAGTTTATAAGCCACGGGTCCTATCCTTTCCAGGATTTTGAATGGACCGATGTATCTGGGGTTCAACTTTCCATGTTTTCCAAATCGTACCATTCCCTTCTTGGGAGATACTTTCAATAAGACTCTGTCTCCTATTTGAAATTCCATGGGTTTCCTTCTTATGTCGGCGTAGCTTTTCTGTCGGTCTCGGGCTGCTTGTAAGCGTTGCTTAATCTTAACAATTTTCTCGGTTGTTTCCCGAACAAGGTCTGGTCGTATAAGTTGTCTTTCTCCAATTTCTGCCCAACAAACGGGCGATCTGCACTTTCTACCATACAATGCTTCGAATGGTGCTGCTTTTATGCTGGCGTGGTAACTATTGTTGTATGGAAACTCTGCTAATGGTAAGTGCTTATCCCAACCTTTTCCAAAATCAATAACGCATGCTGGGAGCATATCTTCCAAGGTTTGGATAGTTCTTTCACTTTGACCATCAGTTTGAGGGTGGTAAGCGGTACTCATATCTAGTTTAGTTCCTAAGGCTTTCTGTAACGATTTCAAAAAGTGAGAGGTGAAACGACTATCTCGATCCGAGATAATTGAAATTGGTACTCCATGTCGAGTGAAAATTTCCTTCACATACAGCCGAGCTAGTGTATTCATCTCATCGGTTTCTTTGATAGGTAGAAAATGAGCGGATTTTGTGAGACGATCCACAATAACCCATATTGTGTCATATCCGGATGAGGTTCTTGGGAGTTTGGTGATGAAGTCCATAGTGATTCGTTCCCATTTCCACATAGGAAGTTCTGGTTGTACAAGTAGACCTGAAGGTTTCTGATGTTCTGCCTTTACTCTTGAACACGTCAAACATTTACCGACATATTCTGCGATGTTAGCCTTCATGTTTGGCCACCAATATAGTTTCTTTAAATCCTGATACATCTTGTCGGAACCTGGGTGAATGGAGTATTTTGACTTGTGGGACTCATACATGATGAGCTCACAAATACCTCCAACCATAGGGATCCAACTTCTATCCTTGAAACACAGTGTTCCATCGGATTTCTTCACGAAACCATTCTTATTCTCGGGCATACCGTAGATCTTTTCCTTGTGTTGGTTTTCTTCTTTAAGTGCTTCGTTCTGTGCGGTAAGGATTTGGGATGGAAGGGGTGAGTGAAATCCCTAGTGATCTAACTCGAAGGGGTTTCAATCGTTCTTTTCGGCTTAATGCATCTGCTACTACATTATCCTTTCCTGGGTGGTAACGTATCTCACAATCATAATCGCTGAGTAGCTCTAGCCAATGACATTGTCTCATATTCAAATCCTTTTGATCCAAAATATGCTGAAGACTCTTGTGGTCAGTGTACACGGTACATTTGGTGCCATATAAGTAGTGCCTCCATAACTTGAGCGCAAACACTACAGCTCCTAACTCCAACTCATGAGTCGAGTAGTTTTCCTCATGTTTCTTCAGTTGTCAGGATGCATAAGCTATTACTTTGCTTCTTTGCATCAAAACTACTCCTAGTCCATGATAAGATGCGTCGCAATATACTATAAAGTCCTCATTTCCTTCTGGGAGGGTAATATTGGAGCTTCACAAAGCTTTCGTTTTAACAACTGGAAGGCTGCTTCTTCCTTTTCTTCCCAGATGTACTTCTCATTCTTTTGGGTTAGCTTAGTCAAAGGTTTTGCAATCTTGGAGAATCCTTCAATAAATCTTCGGTAGTAACCTGTGAGACCTAAAAATTGACGTATCTCCATGGGGTTTGTAGGAGATGACCAACCTTTTACAGCCTCAATCTTTGCAGGGTCTGCGTGAATGCCTTGACTATCGATGATGTGTCCTAAAAATTGTACGGTGTGAATCCAAATGTCGCATTTGGAGAACTTAGCGTACAGTTCTTCTTTCTTGAGCAGTTCTAGAATGATTCGTAAATGTCCCGCGTGCTCCTCTTCGTTGCGAGAGTAGATCAAAATATCGTCGATGAATACAATTACAAACTTATCCAAGTAAGGTTTGCACACTCGATTCATTAAATCCATGAAAACTGCTGGTGCATTGGTCAGACCGAACGGCATTACTTGAAATTTGTAGTGACCATAGCGCGTTCTAAATGCAGTTTTCGGGATATCCTCTTCTCGAACTCTTAGCTGATGATATCCTGATCTCAGATCAATTTTTGAGTACACACTCGATCCTTGTAATTGATCAAACAGATCATCAATTCGAGGCAATGGGTATCAATTCTTTACCGTAAGTTTATTCAACTCCCGGTAATCGATGCACATTCGAAAGGATCCATCCTTCTTCTTAACAAATAAAATTGGAGCTCCCCAAGGTGATGAGCTTGGTCGAATAAATCATTTTTCCGACAATTTCTTTAGTTGTTCTGACAATTCTTCCATTTCAGATGGCGCTAGCCTATAAGGTGCTTTAGCCACTAGTGTCGCTCCAGGCACTAGTTCAATCTGAAATTCTACTTGACGTATGGGTGGAATACCAGGTAATTCTTCAGGGAATTCAGGAAAATCCCTAACGATAGGAACGTCATCAAGCTGCTTCTCGGATGACTTATTTTCCGTAACTTGAGCCATGAATACTTGACATCCTTCCTTCATGTATTTTATCACTCGCATACATGAGATAATTCCATATCGAGGTTTGCTTTTGTCGCCCTGGACAATGAGTGTTTCATCCTTGAGTGGTATATGCACGGCTTTTTCGTCACAGTGAACCCTAGCACGATGGTGGGATAGCCAATCCATGCCGACGATAGCGTCAAAACTACCAAGTTGAATCGGCATAAGATCAATGGCAAAAGGTTTTTCGGATAAGGTTAGGGTGCAATCTTTCATGATAGTATTGGTATCTATTAAATTCCCGTCAGCCATTTCGACTTCGTAGGTGGTGTTTTGCTTAGAGGGGGTAACATTAAGTAAAGGGGCAAACGTATCTGATATAAAACTCTTATCGGCGCCCGAATCAAACAATACTCTAGCATTATGATGGTTTAGTAGAAACGTACCGGTGACTACATCGGGTCCGTTTCCATCTCCGAGAAGGTATACCCTAGCTTGGGCGTTGACTGGTTCATTTCCTTTTGGGCAGTTCCTCCAGATGTGTCCTACTTCTCCGCATCCATAACAAGTGGGTGATATAACCTGTGTGTTGCTTCCGGTAGCCGGAATCCTACAGTTTCTGGTTTGATGACCGATCTTACGACATTTGTCACATCGGACGGTACAACGACCCTCGTGATGAAGTTTGCATCGCTGGCATTGGGGTTTCTGTCCGTTGTACCCTACACCTTCTGTGGCGGCGTAGACTCGGGGTTTTTCTTGTCTTTGATTCTGTTGTTGAGTGCTTCGATTGTTGTGATATTGTTGGTGGTTCCGATTATTGTTGCGGTGGTTGTTGTAGCGGTGATGACTGTTGTTGCTTTGTTGGTTGTTGTTGTGATGGTGGGTGGTTCTCTTATCGTCCAATTTCCTTTTAAGCTCATTGTATTTCACTTCTCAGTCTAGAAGTTTCTGAGCAAGTTCCATTGCTGCTTCCAAGGTTGGCGGGTTTGCTGAGGTGACATTTCCTTCAATACTCCTCGGGAGTCCTTCTACATATTTCTCTAATGTCTTCTCATGATCGGGTACCATAGTAGGGCATAGTACCTTGAGTTCTTGAAATCTCCAGTTGTAACTTCTCAAATCAATGCCTTTCACTATTAAGGCATGGAACTCATCCTCGAGTTTTCATAGTTCAGAACGGGGACAATACTTCTTTAGTATTTTAGCCTTGAATTCAATCCAAGTAAGTTGATGTGCTGCCTCTGCTCCTAGTGTTTGAACGGTAGAGTTCCACCAGGATAGAGCGTCTTGCATCAGTGTTCCCGTTGCGAAGCTTACCTTGTTGTTTTCTAAGCATCCACTTCTTTGGAAAACAGTTTCACTTCTTTTAAACCATTGAGCTAATTCCGACACTCCTTCAGTTCCTTTGAAATACGTTGGCTGGCGTGCTATGAAGTTCTTGTATGTGCAGTAGCGGGGTGCAGGTGCATTTCCATCTCTATTACGGGCTTGTACAGCTAAAACGGCATTGACGCCATCAACAATTGCTTGTTGGATCACTGCCGGGGTCATAACTTCAGGGTTTGCTGGTGCGGCGGTCGTGGTTGTTCTCCTAGTTCTAGCCATGTTGCTATTATAAAAGAAGGTATGTCATTAGAACATTTATAATAATCCTATCACGTCGAAAATACATATCGAGTAATAAATAGTTAAATATAGGTCGTAGTTACAATGATTCGATCATTGAAAAGGTTTAAATCGTAAATTATCGTATGTTGGAATGACACACATGGGAATTACGAATAAGTTTGACCTGAATGAACTAATATATTACGATATAATGTATGAAGTTTGCGACGTAAATAAAGATAAAATAAACTTCCATAAATCAATGTCAAGGTGTTACAACACTTATTAATACTTGTGCAAATGTTTACAAAACACGACAAGATACTCTTATTTGTAGGATATTGATTTTTACTTAACAAGGTGATGGTCTCATGGTTTTCCTACGGCTTTGTCTAGGCGGTTTTGGAGTTCTTGAATGGTAGTGGACATGGTTTCCATGGTTTGATCTCGAGTCCTTTCCCTTTCTTGAGATTCTAGCAGGGCTTGCCTAATGTGTAGGTTTTCAGTGTTGATCCTTTCAAGTTCTCGGTCTAAAGTTCCCAATGTTATTTCTGTTGAAGTGTTAGCCCCACATAGTGCTCCTATGAATTCCATTGATTCCCAAAATAGAGAATCCAACTTTTCAACCTTATCTTCTATTGCAAGATGACCAATTATGAGACTGTTCATATCATCTTCAAAGGTTTCTAGAAGTTCATGTGGAATCTTGTTGAGTATACTAGCGATGGAATCAAGTCGATCTTCGTGGCGAACCATTCTTGCAGCTAACAATGGTATGGTGTGATGTATGGGTTCCCCAATGACTAGCAGAATTCGGGAGGTAGAGTAAGAACTTTCCCCAAGTTCCCTTGTTGTTGGTGTTCCTTCTTGAGATCTACAATATCGCATGATGGGTAATAAGAAAGACCATCTATGAGCATCCACTCGCTTGTGGGTCCTTCGGCGTCTGCGTTGAACATAAGATTCTGAGGTGGTTGGGCGAATTGGGTAAGTCCTTTGGTGAGGTGATATTGGGACACTTCGGTAAGGTGCAGGTGGTGATGCTAGTGGAGGTGATGCTATGGGTGATGGTGTTAGTGGCACAGTAGTAGTTTGGCTGTAGAAGATAGTAGGTAGTGGTGGTATCACTGGTGGTGCAGGTGGTGGAGGCACAACTGATTCAGGTGGTATGACAAGAGCTGGTGCTGGTACAGCAGTACTTGCTTCATACGGCTGAAGTTGTCTAATTTGCCTAGATCGGCGAATTGGACCAGATGATGCCAGAGGAGAAGCCTCTGTGTCAGATGCTGGCAGAAATTGCTCGCTTTGCATGTATCTGTCGGTAGCAGGAGACATAGGCATAGGTGAGGTAGCATAGGCTGAAGTAACATCTTCAGTTCCTGAGTTTGAGGACACGCTGATAGGGTGGGTGTTCGAAGACATGACACTGTAATAAATTTCCCGATTAGTAAATGTAAGCATAATTATAATCAATTTAAAATGCTATAAAGTAAATAATACTTTTTACCAATTATTGGAATGCTCAGGCACGAAAGGGCGTAGGATGGTATTTTATAAAAAATTTGTCCCGTTTAAAGTATAGTTATAGTCCAATGTTCCAAAAACACTTGGTTCACTATAACCGTAGCTCTGATGCCAATCTATAACACCCCCAAAATCGATCAATACAGCGGAAGACTTATAATGACAGCGGAAGACTTTTGGGGTATTATATCGTAGATCTTTGTCACAATTATAGAAAACGACTCAAGTGATCGTTTTAAATTTTATTTAAAATACCAAATATTCGTAATTCCAAGAGGTTTCATTATTCAACAACAAGTTGTTATTCAAAGAGAAATAAACGTTTCTTGATTTGCCCACTTCGTGCCTTTGCCATCCATTCCATTTAGTTACCTGAGATAAACATGCTAAAAATCAACAAAAGTTGAGTGAAATTCATAGGTTTATAATTAAGAGTTTGAACACAAGAGATAGGTGCTTATTGTATATAAATACAAATAAACAAGTTAGAAAAATCGCATTCATTATTGCCTTAAGCTCATGACACTCAACGATTCAACAGACATCAATATTTTCTGTAATAATGATGTAAAATTTATAGCCCCCAAGATAGGTATTTGCCAGTAACCTATGATATTCAAATAAAGTGCATTTGGTGACTTTCCTCTAGTAATCAAATGGGGATTGTCAATCCCTAATAGATCTATTCACAATTATTTACGTTCACCTTTTAAGTGATTAAGGTTCATGATCGAGGGACTTTTGGCAATAGCTACTTAAGCAATAATAAGATCAGGAAAAGACTTGTGTTCGGTTTTTGAGCATGTATCCCCCCCCACAAAAATAAATTAAATGTGGGCTATGAACTCACCTTAGTAGTACAGTAGAACAAATGTAATCTCAACGATGCAAGACAACGGCTTCACACACAACCTATAAGATATGCCAAGTTTCAGTTTTTAAGTCTCGTTTTATTGCGAACGTTTATTATTAATTACGAATAATCCATAAAGTGCATTAGCGATGTGTTACGTTGTATATAAAATAGATAATGGTTACGTATTGTTTTATTCGTCTAAATTTAATTATTGTTATATAAATTTTATACGTATATATATATATATATATATATATATATATATATATATATATATATATATATATATATATATATATATATATATATATATATATAAAGTTACGTTTATTATTTCTATTATTTCAATTTATATATATATATATATATATATATATATATATATATATATATATATATATATATATATATATATATATATATATATATATATATAACAGGAGGCGTTACACGTAGATAATGCCACGTAAACGCCACCTCATTGCCCAGTAATTCATTATCTGCCATGTCATCACATTTTGGCCACCTAAGCAACTATAAAATCCGGATTTCATTAGTTCAAAAAATTCAGTTATGAGGATCGAACTTGAGTCTTTTGTAGCATTAACACATTTGAAAACCACTAGACCAACATCTTTTTTGTTTTATATTTTGCAACCTAAAATCTATAAACTCATGGAATTCACAATGGAAGCAAAAGGATATATAGGACGATTAAAAAAAACATACGTATACTTTTTTTCCACAAAACAAAAACCCCAAAACCCTAAATCCTGCTGCTAATCATAAAATCAAGTCGATCAAACATCTACTTTTGTTATTGTTACAGGTACTCTTCCAAGTACCATAAATGGCGTTAACAAAAGTACGAGAATGGTGAAAACGATATAAAAAGAAGCAAGGGATCCCTAGAGTTCATACCAAGTTCATCAACTAATTATATGGATAAGTTCTTGATTGTGACATGTTCAAAAAATTTATATCATGTAATCTTTTATATAAAAATTTACATGTTTATATAATCTTCAAGTAAATTAACTTCAAGATATTTTCGTAAAGGTTCTTCTATTGGCTTGAGATGGCTTGCTTCATATTCATGGTGGTTTAAAAAAGTTAAGATGCATATCAGTTAAACATTGTTAAGTTATTATGCTTTCTGTTAGTTTTAGTTACTAAATCAACTAATTAGTCTTGTGTTGTCCAACAGGATAACTAAACACCATAGGAATGATTCATAGCACACCCTTTCATGTAGTTAATTGTTATCAGGAAGTTCAAGCTCAACAAGCATAAATCTATATATTCTTTATTTGATATAATCTCAAAATTGTTCAAAACATGATTATGCAAGTCTCCTATAAATCTATTAAGCAAACTGGACATCTATCACGCAACCAGACATCTATTATGCAACAGCGTACTTGTGGGAGTGTATATTATCTACAATCTTATTAGATTAATAGATACAAGTCTCCAATAAATCTAATGAAGGTATATTGCAGAAACATGTACATGTTAAGTGATGAATGCAAACACCATATTCTCAAGGCGGCATCCTTTGGCCTATCTACACATAGAGGATTCTTTGGATGCAGGTTAGTGTTTTAAACATCATTTTTCTTCTATAAAGGACATATTGACAGTGATATAGAGTTTGAAAATTTTGACCCATTTACTCACAATGGGTCGACTTTGGTGGTCTGGTCATGTATATTTTAGTTTGTCAAACAGGTTCATGAAAACATAAGCTCGAAGGAAATGGGTCAAACTTGCTGAAAGTTACCAAAGTGTTTTTCTTTTTAATGTATTATACCTTCCAAATCAACTGTCTCAAAACATTAGAATATGCTTGAAAACATTACCAAAAGTCACCAAAGTGTATTTATTTTTCAATGCATTACAAGTGTTCTTGGGCGACTCAATTTGATAATTAAAAAATGGCCCATGACCCAACATATCCAACCTGCCAATGTTGCAACCTGTAAAGCTATTGTTGTTTCTGTTTTTAACGCACTATCTATGAACCCCAGCAGGTCCATATGCAAGGGATGGCTGTTAGGAGGGCTGTCGATTATTAACACAAAAAGCTAGAATCATAATTTGAGCGTGAGGAGGTTGCTCAATGAAGGTAACAACTGTAAATGGCTCATTATTAATACAACTGAATGCTTGAGATATTTCATAAATTGGTTAGGTGGCTCCATTTATAGTCTATTTAACTCACATCGTTAACCTGTTATTAATCATCAAGTGAAATTGCAGGGAACCTCTTTTGGCTTATTGCGACCCCTGCATCTAGGTGAACATAACACGAAATCAGTGACAAACCTTTTGTTGCAACAGTCGAGTCTCTTAATATGTAGGATACTCTATCAAAACATGCTTCAACAGCGTAACATATATCGTATGTAATATTACTGATTGCCTTTGTATATGACATATCTTGAGATGTACGTGATCAGTTAGTTTGTTTAGAAAAATGGCATTTACGTTGAATTTTGACCCATTTACCTAAAATTTAATCATGTTATTCCTTACGGTAGTGACCTTAATCTGTTCAAGTATTCCTTACGGCATATGGTTGAAAAAAGACCAAACCGTGGGTTACCTCTCGGTTGACACACCGTAAAATTGAGGTTGGTGCTGAACCACATGGTGCATCTCGCTACAGGTAAGAATCGTTTGGTTATTGTGTGAGAAGTTGAAGTATTCAAGCAATGCGATAGGTGCGTTATAAAGCCAAAAAATAGTACATATCATATAGGGTATGTACAAATTTGTAGCTTTATAATAGGACGAAGAATTTTGGCTTAAATCATAACTGAGTTGTTGTAGGATATTGAGAGAGTTAGAGCAAACTCTAAACATGTATTTAAATGAATTTTTTGCTTAAATAAGAACTGTGCAAGTGGGTTGAAATTTGAAAAGAGTTAAATGGGGCAAAGGTACTAAACATGTATTTAACTATTTACACAATCCTAAATCACTATTATTTACAAAAGGCTAAATGGGTCATGTCGCGTATTGGGTACGATTCGATTGGGGTCGCATCATACTGATGAGTACATAAGAATAGCATTTATAGAAGCGAAGACCACGTGCATCATATTTTATAGGTTCTATTTTTAATATAAATAAAGGTTCTTAAATAAGCTAAACCAAACGCCCCTTAAATATACATAAGTAGTGAGCGGTGTTTAGAATTAAGAAAAATAATTTTTTTACCCTGTTGTAAAGTGAAAAAGCTTTCAACCAATTTAACGGGTACCCCTTTAAGACTACTTTCTTTGTCACCCTTTTGAGAGAAATACAACTTAATTCTACCCAAAAGATGTTTGGAAACAGCTGGACTGAGATAGAAAAAGTGGTTGCAGGCATCTGACCATGTTATAAGGCAAAATAGGATCCTCATCACCAGGTCTCTTTAGATGATATGAAAATATCAGCTTAGAGAGTATAGACCAGTTGTCTCAAATTGCTAATTTCCAGTTAAGGTTATCTTCTGTAAAGTCATCTGGAAGTACACCTGCTAAGCCAGAATAGTACCGGTGAGCAAACATCAATTGGCATGGGAGACATCATTCCGTAGCCTTTATGTCATGTAATGAAAAATTTTCCAGTATCTTCTATGGTATCTTTATTTTCGTTACTTATTCAATATATATCTAAATTTATGTTTTATGATTATACACAACTATCATGCTAATTTCTTTGTAATGTAACAGTGTGCATTGGACAGTTTGTGACAACATTCACTAATGGAACTTCTTTAATAGAAGACTGGGCGTGTGTAATGCTTATATATCCCAGTCAACAAGAACCTTAAGATCACTGTTAAAAGAACAAGTATGTGTTACCATTCAGTCCTTGATTTCATTTTTGTGCTGTTTTTAGAAAACACTTGTGTCTTGCGTTCCATCGTTGGTATGCTTATTTATCTATTCTTAAATCTTTTTTAATGTGCCATTTCTTTATTTTTCTCTATGGATTTGTATCTAACACCAAAAACTGCCTCCTCAAGTCTCACCATACCTGCAGCCATCGAAACTGAAACTCAAGTTATACAACAAATATCAACACCAGAATATGGCATTCTTTTCTTAATGATTGATAGGTCCCAAGAAGACCAAGAAGTGACCTCAAGAAAGGTCTGTATCTTTGCAATCATATATGTTTTTAAAATAAAGGTGGCAAAATGATCGGGTCATTACGTTGGGTAACGGGTCAAAATGGGCTTGGGTCAAAACATGCAGGTCAGGTTGCGTTGACCAACATACACTTTTTCCCCATTTTTTAATCTTCTTATAAATATTTTATGACACTAATTATGATTACAAGATAATACTATTACAACAGTAATCTAAATCTTTGAAAATCATGATCTAGGAGGTGGTATGTAGTGCCAGAAATACCAACACAAACACAAAAAGAACAGCCCAAGTGGTATCCTATTTGTTATAGCTAAAATGGGTCAATTCTTGCTTATTTACTCATGAATGGGTTGATTATTATCTTCAACGGATTAACTGGGTCAACTTAATTTGAACTAAAGGGAGAACGGGTCAAATGGGTTGAAAGTCCCATAGTCCATTTTAATACCCTTACAGTGTCGTAAATGGTTTCATTAAAAAATATTTATAATATTAATGTACTAAAATTGTTTTTCCTTTTTTGTGAAATGGGTACAAAATTAGAACTTTTTAGTTTCAAATTAACACACTTATGTTATAACCAATTTTTCTTTATTTAACAGATATTAGGAAGCCTTACTTTCAAGGAACAAGAGGTGCTACTTACAAAACTGAAGGAGGTAATAGAAGGGAGGCAACTCCAACACTGATTTTGCCTTATTCATCGTCTCCATTCCTTTTACACGAATAGAGGCGCCAATGCAGCAAGTTATCTTCGTAACATAATACATCTATAGTTGTCAATATTCATTCCTGTTCATTTGTTATTTTATTAGAGATGTATTAATCTATTTAAATTAAGATCAAAACATTGTAAGATTTTAAGCACTAATTCATTGTGAAAGCAGTCTAATTTTGGTATTTTACATAATATATAGACTTAGGGCAATTGTGAAAGCAGCCACACCTAAGCAAAATCGAGGGCTTATGTGAATAGATGGTCTCACCAATGACGAAGTAAAGAGCAATCTGCAAGTAAGCTTATTTTTCTAACTTCTTTTTTCCAATTCACCTATGTTCTATACAAAATGCTGATAGTCTTTTTTCCTGCCAATTGTAGAAATACCGTCTTCATAACAAAATATTTCCAGCCGGTGCTGCTTCGGGAGCTTCATGGGCTCAGTCACATGATCATCATCTTGAAAAACAGTCAAATTCTCAGTCAGTTTCTCCTTATGGGTCGCTCCTTCACTGCACCACAGGTGGTACTTCAACCACTGGTGGCAACAGTATAGAGGACTGTGAAGATGAGAGATCCGAGAAAAATTGCTGGAAAGGTCATCTTTTCACCTTAGGCAAAGAAACTTATGTTTATCAGACCCTTAGATCTTTTTACATTTGACCTGAACTAACTTTACTTGCAAACTTACCAAAGAGCTGGTCTCGTCATTCAAATTTGTCCCAATCAATGAAGGTGGAGAACATGTTGGAAATTAAGGACGAATTTGACTATAGAATTTTGTGTAGAAGTACTCGAGATTCAAATAAGGTTAAGAGGACAAATCATATCTCAAAGGCTGAATTGAGGAGCGCAAGTAAAGGGATGAAACTGGGTATTTTAACAGGTGTTTGGATGGCAGCTACAACCACAATCAAATAACCAATTATGGATGACAAGGTAATGTTTTTATTAATTTCGAGCCTCAAGGCATATGATCTTATGATTTATCAAGGCAAGTAAAGAAAAACGTACATGTTAGCTGCCACAATCATTTTGACCATCTATTGAAGCCTTTAGCTGAAAATTTTGAACATCTGTTACCTTGCTCTAAAATCTTAGAAGTTACTCGATTTTCGGCCTAAAAGAAGTTGCTTTCCTAAATAGGAATCGGAACAAGGTTGGTTACATATTTATGCCGTTACCCCTGCCTGATAACGGGAGAGTAAACCCGATATATACTTAATGTGCAATATGCAGTTAGGCAACTGTGTACAAGAACACACTTTGAACTCACGTGTATGTCTATTGATTGGATATATACTATGTCGGATGTGGGTCAATTGTGGGTGGAAATATGTGAACTTATTTTCCTTAATACATATGTTTAGTTTACGTTGTTATAAAATATAGGCCCCATTAAATAAGTTACAAACTAATATACCCAACTTTTGAACGTTTTAGTAAGTGGCCGACTTCCTTTGTTTTAATTTATTAGTACATGTGCTACCCCTTCCATTGCATTGTATCTTGGTATGCCTAACTATGTTGTCAAATAATCATTCAATTTACCATCTAAATAAAGCATTTGTTTCTGCGATGTTATTGCATTAAACATTGAATCATTATATTGAGAGGGTATCAACTAATATCAACTTAATGTGCTTTGGAGAACTGAAATGAGTCAAACAAGGCTGCTGGTGATGATGTTTATTTACATTGAAACTTAAAAGTGAATTTACTTTAGCGCTCTTCTTAAGTTGTAGCATGGTCAATTATTCTATATCATATTCTTGGGAATTATACTATATAGAGTACTCATATTTTCCTTATATTATAATGCAGTATGTGCCATCTTAATAGCTAATATAGTTCCTGATACATGCTCTCTTTTTGTTCCCATGTTGATTTTTCATGTTCTATAAGCTCAAGCTCAAAACTTCTTATAAGGCAGGTTTGTGATGGAACTACTATGCCATAAGCTCAATTTAATAAGCTCATAGCCTAAGTACTAAGTTTTGAGCTTATTAGCTTCTGAAAGTTTAATAAGCCCATAAGCCCAAAAAACAAGCTAAAACAAACATCCTCTAGGATGTTAATTCTCAGTGTAGAAGATTTTCTTTTTATGAGGGAAAGGTTTGGACATTAGAATCTGAAACAACAACTTATTTCTACTGTTACTGATTGAAATTTATAAGTACGTAGTGTAATCCAAACACCTCTTTAGGACTTTAACTTAAACCAAGTAAAAAAAGTGCATAGCAGCAAAAATTCCATTAATATTAGTAGATTTTACTCGCCTTCCACTATCTATTTAAACATCCATCTTTTTATGAGTTTCTGATTAACATAAGGTGGCGACATGGGTGGGATAGGTAAAGGGTCAAAACGAGTTTTGTAAATAGGCCGGGATGGGTTGGATTGGCGCACACACATTCTTATTCTTATTAGTAAAGAGTTAATGCATCAAAGTTTGAGTACAAAACTATGTCATGACACTAATAAGTTTGAGTACACCAGTTTCAATTTGTCTAGGATCTAAATCTTACTTGTGACATACATGGTATATTTACATCCTTGAATATCATATTTGTTATGGAATTATGAATTTATATTAGATACACTATGGAGCGGCCCTGGATATTGTCGAAGCAATACCATAACAAATACTTACTGCATACATATATATTAATTAAATTCATACATGTTAACATCAAAAAGATGTATTATTCGATCATGTTACCTCACCGTTGTTTGATTCTGGTTCGGGCGTTAATGTTTGCGGTATGACTTCTTGCGTTTAAGTTTCGGATGCAGGTATGGTGAGACTTGAAGAGGCAATTTCTGGTGTTGGAGCTGCATTTTTTAACTAATGAGTCTCTTGGCTGAAACATGCAATGGATGTTTTTACAAATGCACGAAGTATTGAACACGAGATATTTGTGATTGTTTTAGGTTCAGACATATCTTTTGTACGAAAAGGAAGAAAATGCTAAGGAAGATTTAGATAGTAAGTAGTTTCGTCACTTAAACTTATCGTTTTTTAGAACGTATTTTACCTTTGGATTAATGAGGATGTTTTTGGTTTTTACTCCACTTATGCAATGCAGGATGGTGTTTGGATTTCTTCTCACGACTATACGCTGGCAAGCCCTGGCCCACTCCGAGACTGCGCCAACCGTTTACTTCATGACATTAACACACATAATAGGAGACATTCTCCGCTTCTGCAATGTCTACGTTGAGTCACATGTCCAGGTCCCTTTCCACTTTCTCTCAACCGCTTTCCACTTTTTCATCTAAATATTACATTGTCAAAACATAACTACCTTTGGTTTTTCAGGTCTCAGATGCAAAGGTGGTGTGGGTCGACCGTCTATGCTTCGACATACAAATCTATTCACCCGATAATGACGTCTTTGAGGTCCGCATCCCATTCCTTAGAGAGGTTACAAACGAGAAGGGTGCAAAATCATCTTGGTATGTCCCAGCAAGCATGGGAAGTTGAGAAAAATTACCATGTCCTAGAATTTCAAAAAGGAACTCAATTGAACAAGATAGCTTCCAAACTACAGTGAGCTCGATCAACTTAGGTTGTCCAAAGTTAAAGTATGACTGGATCTTCATGGTCATT